>JAGEMR010000014.1:0-452661 GCA_021030915.1 Astrothelium macrocarpum | reverse complement strand
ATAAATATATTTTTTATATTTAAATGATTTTATATAAATAAAATAATTATATTTTTATGATTTAATATATAATATATAATTAAAATAAAATAGATTGAATTATTTATTCGGATATATAATAAAATTATATTAAAAAAAAATATTTAAAATAATTTTTAAAATATAGATATATTATTATTTTATTATAAACGAATTTTCAGAAATTTATTTATATTTTATTTAATTTCAAAAATTTTATTTAAATTAATAAATTCAATCAATTTAAATTTTATATTATTTAAAAATTCTTTTTTAAAAATAATTGAATTTAATAAATTAAATAAAATATTTACGAAAAATTTGAATAAATATAATATAATTGAATTATCAATAAAATATTATATAAAATATATAATATATTTATATGAATTATAAAATATTATAATCATATTTATATTAAAATAAATAATAAATTTATCAAAATTTTTTAATAAATAAAAATATAATATTAAAAATAAAAGAATTAAATTAGAAAATTTTAATATTTATTTAATTGCGAAAATATTATACATTATATATAAAATAGAAATAAAATCATATATAAAATATTATTATAGACATTTACGTAAAATTGAATTAAAAAAAAAAGAATTAGAAGAAGAAATTTATGTATTTAATGATTCATCAGATAATTCAGATTTAGATTTGGAGAGGTGGAAGTGTACCGCAGATTGAGCGCATTTCGGGCGCATACGTGCGCCAAACGATGGTTTGCGCCAAGCGGTGGGGGTTGACTCTATTAATTTTTAATTTTTAATAAATATAATAATTATCATTTTTTTAAATTCAATAATTATTATTAAAAAATGGATATTATTATTTTTTATATATTTTCATATTCATTATATATTTTTCAATTTTTTGATATAAAATATTTTAATTTTTTAAAAATTTCGTATAATAAAAAATTAAATATTTAATACGGTTTTAATTTATATATATTATAAAAGACGATTTTTTTTCTATTTTTAAAAAAAAAAAAATTTTATTTTAATAAATGAAAAAAATATATAAATAGAATTTTAAATAATTGATTTTATTTCATATGATTTAAAATAAATAATTAATCATCTGAATTTTAAATTTAGAATATTTATATCATTAAATTCTTATTTGATAAATATCATATTTATAAATTTAAATATATTTAAAATTATAAAAAATATAATATGAAATTTTATAAATCTGAAATTTAAAATCGTAAAATATTAAAATAATTCTTTAATTCAATTATATAATTTAATTAATATATAAATGAAAAATATTTTAAAATTAATATATGAATTGATATTATTAAAAATAGAAAATAAAAATTTTTGTATGATAAATGAAATATTGAATAAATATTAAAAAATCAAAAAAATTTGATTATATATTGGCGGATCATTTAATATTTTTAAAAATAAATATATTATAATTATAAAAAAATATTATTGAAATTAAAAAAAATGATATATGTGAAAAAAATGGTTATATAAATGATAAAAATTCATATATATAATATTATAATAATTATAAATAATCTGAATATTATACGCGAATATATTAGATAGATTTTTTAATTTCTGAAAAAAAAAATAACGATTAATTTTTATAATTATAATATAATATTGTTATGTTGATAAAAAAAAATTCGTATGAATACGGAGCGGTATTCCACTCGTTATATTATTCCGCTCGCTATGCAGATACGTTATTCGAAAAATTTAATATTTAAATTGATATTAAAATAATGAAAAGATATTTTTAATATCAAAAATTATTTTCAGAATAATTTGATGAAATATACGAATAATTTTATTTGACTGATGAAATAATAATTCAGAATCAGAAATTAACAATCGACGTATATTAATATAATCATTAAAATTATAATTCATCATTATATTTGAATAAAACGAAAACAAAAAAAAAAAAAATTATTAATGAAATGGCCCAGCAGCGCCCGCTATTTATTAGTAAATTTGATGGGGTTGATGGGGAAACGCGGGTTGTGTGGTCCCGATTAATTTGCCTAGATGCCTGCCTCCCTCGCTTTCTGGATCAATAGTTTCTCCGATCGGGGAAATTTCTCAAACTCGATCGGAGTTACGCATTACTTCCTTGATATCTCCAGCTTAGCGGCACACCAACCCAGCAAGCCACAGAAGTCTGATACCTACGTAGCTCTGAAAAGCCGACTCAATTATGAAGTACCTGATTCGATTTTGTACTGCATTTTGGGCCCCAGTACCGCACAATCCATAATCGCTGTCGCAGTCACGACTGTCTCGTCTGCCATATCGCAGAAACCCTCCTGTTTACCCGGTAGTCAAGCGAAACAGTGTTTGTCAAGACGGTCATCCAAAATGGACTGGCTTTGGCTTGCCCAAAAGCTACCAAGTTGTCCACCACTTTTCAGAGAGGAGCTTTTTCGCAAGTACGGCGAGAAGGCGATAATACCAGACACGGTCTTTCCCACACGTAGGTTGACACGAACTGCCTGGCTTGTTACAAGTTTTCTCTGCTTCATGCTGGAATGACACCGGGAGATTCGTCCCTGACAGCTAACATACTGCACAAATCCTGTAAATGCTCTCTAACACATGTTACAATTGTCTTTAGCAGCTTCACTATAATCACGGAGAACGAGTTCGTGCGTCGCGACTAATGAATCCTCGCAGCGGCTTTCGCAATGGCACGCCCCCACCGACTAGGCAAAGTTATGCCACAAATCGTTGCCCATCGAGGTTACAAAGCCAAGTATCCCGAAAATTCTCTCGCAGCCTTTGAGGCGGCTGTCGAAGCCGGAGCAAACGCTGTCGAGACAGATTTGCACCTCAGCAAAGATGGGGTGGTGGTTCTGTCTCACGTAAGAGCTTTTGCCACGAAGTCTATCATATTCTACTGATCCCTGAATATTCTACCAGGATGACGATCTGAAAAGATGCTTCGGTGTAGATCGAAAGATCAAAGACTGCGACTGGAACTTCTTGAGAAATTTACGCACAACACGTACACCAAATGAACCCCTTGCTTGTCTTCATGATCTATTAGAGTTTTTTCAGAGACCCCAATGGAGAGGCATTTGGCTATTGTTGGATATCAAGGTCTTCACTCCCATCGCACGCGGGGAACAGGTACTTACTTTGTATCGATCAGATCGATGATGACCCTGAAGAGCTTATGCATCGTCTTGCCGAGACGTTTGAGAAAGTCGACCTTGGAGCGGATTCCCAATGGAAAGATAAGGTGATGCTTGGTTACTGGACGGTATCTTTCTTGCTTCAACCGAGGAAACTCCGCTTATTCTTAACGTAGGCAAAGTTTGTGCCGCTCTGCCACAAATACTTCCCGGGATTTCCCATCATCAGTATTGGTTTTTCCGTGAAATACTGCTCACAGTTCCTTTCTACTCCGAATGTTGCTTTCAACACTCTCCAAACTTCGCTAGTCTCTCCTTCTGGCCGCCTTTTCATTCGAAAGACGAAAGCCCATCAACGCCAGATCTACTCTTGGACTGTGAACACTGAAAAAGGCATGGATTGGTGCATTAGACGCGAAGTGGACGGAATAATCACTGATGATGTTGCCAAAGCCTTGGACATGTACGAAAAGTATGACAGGAATGTCAAATATCGCTGGTCATGGTCAACTGTGGTTCAAATTCTGCAACTTAACTTCTGGCTATTCTTGTTTGACTTTGTCCTCTCAAAGCAATTTAGCTCGGGCAAATAAGGGAGTTTCAATGCTTTTAGCCCACGAACCATGATCAGTGCAATTTCCTTTCAGATACATGGCCGTTCTATCAAAGAGGCAATCAGATGATAAATGCTCTGTGAATTCCATAAACTCCACCTTTTCATAAGTCCTAGATCAGGATTGACTCACATAGAAAGAAGGTTTCCAGGCTACACTATCTATCAAAAAAAAAAAAAGCTTACCACATACCTTCGACGCTGGTAATCCGTAAAATCCTTCGGTCAGGATTCGCTTCCTATCTTCTATATGTCTCTTTGCCCTCGGCATACTAACTTTCGCTTTCAGCCATTTGCTTATAGCGAGGACTTCTTTACCTTCATCAACAGCCGGGATCGTGGGGCTCTCAACACCCGTCGAGTGCATATGTGCCTCTGTTCGCTGCAAGAATGCGACCGAATACTGGTTTTGCATGCATTGATCTCGCATTGGCGATGCACAACGGAGACATGACCAGAAATGACCATTTGTCATCGTTGACATGCCATGTCCGATATTCTGAATGGCGTGTTTGATCTTTGGTTCGACCAATGGCCATTTTTATGAGCCGCGAAGAAGTGCTTGGAGACTAGGCCGGTTAGTGAAGAGAATAGTCGAGCTACCAAAGTCGATATGAAGCGTCTGCGGAGTCCCCGCTCTTCGATGGCCTGTGGGTAACAATTAACTAGACGGATGGAACAGGGTGAAGGCTGGTCTTGACGGTGCAAATCTTCGAAGCGCTGACCTGCTTCAAGACCAAGCGAATGGGAGAAACTAGTATGAATGGTATTGGTAGCAGCAAGGACGTCAACGTTGAACTCTTTCAGGAAAGACATTCTCATCCCATCCCAGGTGGTTGTGAAGAAGACTTATCGCCAAGACCCACAATGCCGTCTTATACAGTCTACAGTACTCTAGTAAACGATTGGCCGGTCGGAAACAACAAATCATTGAACACTTGTGGCCAAGCTTCGGAACCTATCCCTCTTATCTCCCAATCTATCGACGTTACAGTCCTCGGGCTTGCACTTAATGCAACTTCAGAATAGCACATCCAAAGACGATCAAAGAAAGGCATTTGCCTTTGCTGCTGAAAACCAGGTGTAGCAAGAAGGGAAGTAGCCAAAAATGCCAACTACATTGCTGCACAAGTAAGGAGCTTCGCCTACAATTTTCCTGTCTCGAGTGTCTTACCAACTTCAGCCGATGCAGGGTTGAAATAAAGTTCTTTAAAATTTAGTTTCGAAATGTATGTTTACTAAGCACGCTTCAGCAAATCAACTGCCAACGTCCTTCTGCAAGTTTCCGTTTTCACCCATACGCCATGTCTCAGTCTCCGTCGATACACTGGCGACACTTCTATATTACAATCATGTTGACCAGGTATGACCTTCGGAAGAGAGCTTTCCGTTAAGAAAGGCAAGCTTGAGGAGTTTGTTGTCAACGATTTCCTTCTTGTGAGCCTCCATTTCATCGACATCCCAGTTAACGCTGATGAAGCCACCCTTCAAATAATCTGCTTTGGGTGTTGACAAGTACAGCGATAGTCCTCCTGTTTGAATACCCTTGTCGTGCGCGAAAGGCGTGAAAGCCTCATTGACCATGCCGCGTTCTGTCTTAGTTGTACCCACGATGCCTGGGTGCACGCTGAACACGCGGAGATTCGGCTTCTCGGCATCGAGATACTCGTCAAGCTTGACGACAGCGAGCTTGCTGCCGGAATATGCGCTAATTCCGAGAGCGGTGAAAGACGCGCCCAAGGAAACAAGGTTGATGATGGTTCCTGAGCCGCCAAATGCCTGGATGAAGTAGTGCGCGAGGATGTAAGATCCTTTGACATTGACTTCATAGTCAGTCCACCATGTCTTGACATCGAGATCACCGACAGGACCCCAGGTCATGGTGCCTGCGGTGTTGACAATTGTATCGACGGTGCCAAAGACAGATTTGGCTTTGGCAAAAAGCTCCTCCACAGCGCCCTCAGAGGTGATGTCTGCTGTGGAGAGGAGGACTTTTGTGCTCTTCGAGATTGTAGCAACTGCATCGGCGGGTTCTTTGAGGAAATCCTCACGGCGGCCTACAAGAATGATACCTTTGGCTCCAGCGTGAGCCCAGGCGCGAGCAATCTCGCCTCCAACACCACCAGTAGCGCCAGTGATGAGGACAGTCTTGCCTACAGCGCTGAGCTCAGGATTCTGGGGGTCAATGGAGGGGTAGAGATCACGACGAAGGCTCTTGGTGAGTTGGAAAGGAGCAGTGTAGGCGTTCGGGTCCATGCTTGTTTTCTGTGGCTCAGATAGAAGTTTGAGAGATTTGTTGATGAAATTGAAAGTGAAAGATTGGATTGATAGCAATGATGTTGGAAGAAACAGTTATACAAGATATTTGAACTCTGGTAACTTTGAACATGGCGGAGTCCAAGGAAATTGTGGAACGCGAGATTTGTAATTGGAGTAGCTAATAGCGACACCGAAGCCCACAAAACAGCATGAGGCACGGTGGTTGCAGTCCCCTTGTTTGGCCGAATCTCCATCTTTGGACAGGTAAATATTCCCTGGTATGCAGAGCTACAATGGACGAATCTTTAACGCTCCTTGACAAATATCAGCCCCTCTGTCCCTCGTCGTGAAGATTCCTATCAGCTGTAGACATGCAAGCGTCCGTGACGCTCAACTTGTCCACGTTACCTCATCCTGCACGTGCACGCGGCTTTCTAGCTTCGCCAGTTTTAATTCGTCCTTTCGCAATAGCGACACATACCCTACCTATATTCAAGAGTCACCTTCCTGTTCAATTATTTCTTATAGGTATCTTGCATGCATGACTCGATCTGACGACACCTCCTAAGAATTAGGCGATGAGACAACCTCTGTCGACGATGCCGCCTTTTTCTGCTTTCCGCCACTGGATCAGACCCTACGCAATTGCCCACACGCCTTCATTCCTGATGGCTCCATGTGCCGCCGCTGCTGCTACCCCTGATTTCTAATCGTTCTCATTTGTTCGGTGTTCCGCTTCGCGCAAAATCCCGAGCTGAGTAACTGCTGACCTAATCCAAAACTTCTCACTACCTTATGTCGCCTCTTTCACCTCCTGACCTTTTCTGTTCAGCTTGAGACTCACCTTGGAATCAACAACTGGTGCGTTCCATTCCGGTCCTGTAGGATATATCGAAGAGGGCAAATTGATGGTAATGGGCATGCCATTGAATCTCCAACACAGTCGAAGTGAGAGGTCACAGTCCGTAGAAAGAATTGGAAGCGTCTACATTTACAACAGCTCGGATCCTCTAGTGTGGATTTTGTTTATTCCCTTTGTGCCGTAGGTTCTCTTCTCCAGGATAAAGCCTACACAGACTAGGTTGTAAGAATCTCTTCTACCTTTTTTATTTTTTTTTTTTTGAATATAGCTACTACTCTTGCAGCATATCAGTCTTCCCTGGTTCCCCCGTTCGGTCGAGTCACCACAAATGCTCTGGTATTTCCCCAAATCCCAGCTTTCACCCCTTTGAGCCTCAGCAAATCTCCCATTCTGCTAGCCTAAAGATCACTTAACCAAATCACCTGCGTTGACAACTCCATCGCCCATCCATGTGACTTCTCCCCTCACGCCCCACATACCCCTCATCCTAGCTATCCAAGTAATGGTGCAGGCGCATACGTCCAGTACGACTGCAATGACCATGGACTGATGTTCAATCATGTAGGCTCATGACAATTCAAGCTTCCAGAACTACATTTTTCTTTTTTGGATCATGAGCTTGAGAGACTCTCGGATTTGAGCTTTGGTACCCTAGGCAGTACAACACTTGCTTCCAAACTCTCGCATAGCGCTCGTATGATGACGTCATCACCAAGCACGCTAGGATGCATGGATTAGGCATCGGACTTATCTATTAACGGAGAAGAGAGATAGGTGGAGATCCAAATCTCAAGGGGGTAAAGGAAGAGGGAAGGGTATTAATGGAGGCGAAGATCAAGACATTTGTCAAGCTTGGGAGCGGATACTCGCTTGCAAACTTTACGACAACTCAGGTTCCTTTTACATCATTCTCTTGGGGACCAACCTCCATATTTGTAGCATGGTGATGATTTCGATGATATATGGATACTATCAAATTCTGCTGACTCAAGGAGCGTGCACCCCTCTGGGGGCAGGCTGTCTGTTCTGTGCTGGTGAGTCTATCTTCGCGTAGGAGACCTCGAGACGATTGCTCTCGATTATAACCTTGCACGCAACTAAAACATATTTTGACAAGTGCCACACGCGCTCTAGGGATCGTGGTCAGCGGTGATGGTACTAGTGGTGTCATCCTTCCCATTGCGTTGCAGCAACTCAAACCCAGGACTGGCTTCCTTTGTTAGAATATACTTTATTGGCTGACTTCCTGGCACTGTAGAATCCTTTGAGACTCTATATTACGCTGACCACTTCTTCCGGACTCTATTTTGCACCAATTATCCTCACCAAACACGAATGGCTCACGGAAAATCGTCATAAGATATGTAATGTTAGAAAAGGACTTCTTCGCCAACAGGTTTACCAGTAGGAATTCGAATCGAGGATCACACTTATTAACACAAAGCAAGACACATTGACATGTCTATTGGTTAACCAAATTTTAAATACTTAGGAACAAGTAACTGAACCATCAAGTAAACTAATATACTCAGAGTTCATGCGCCAGCCTACGAAGTATTAATGAGTCTCACGTCCTGGGACGACGTTAAACTCATCCA
This sequence comes from Astrothelium macrocarpum, assembly GCA_021030915.1. Lineage (NCBI taxonomy): Eukaryota > Fungi > Ascomycota > Dothideomycetes > Trypetheliales > Trypetheliaceae > Astrothelium > Astrothelium macrocarpum. Next base: position 444,166 of record JAGEMR010000014.1, on the reverse strand, counting down.
ACAAAGCCTTTGAGACGCTCAGCTCAAAGCCACGATCGAATCTCCTCCTCGACGCGCCTCACTAACCGATCCCTCAATCGACTGCTTACTGCTCTCTGAGAGCTGTCGCCGCCGCCTCAGCGTCTCTGACCCACGAGTTCTTACCTCACGCAGCAGTTGATCTGCTAATCCGATCTCAATCAAATCCTCACACTTTTGACATTACATACAAGATATCTTTAAATATCTCTAGATGCAAGATATCAAAATTAAACTGAACTATAATGGACGAGTGTCGATATGAGATAAAAGAAAAGATGGTGTATTTTCTATCTAGTTTATCATCTCTTCTCTGATGTCGAGATTGAAGATGTCATTATACACCACCGAGCAGGAGCGATTAAAGAGTACAACTAGATGCTCTCCATGGAATGATTAGCTAAGAGGCCTGTTCTAAAGATGCTATATGCACAATAGATGGGTAGCTCTGGGCTTTGGCTGGCGGCCTTTGTACTGTGTGTATAGAAAGTCCCAGGCGTCTTCCCTCAATGGACAACAAAAGACAACAGTCAATCTAGAAGTACTAATGAGCCTTAAACTTCACAAAGAGAGGCAATAGAAAGAGGCAGCAGGTGGACGAAGAGGCTAATGATATAACAAGAACGTGGACATTCAATCATAAAACATCTCGGTCATCAGATTCATTGGAGTTCTATCTACGGGATTATGCTAGGTTTCCATCTCAAGAAAATGGCAATGGTCGTTGTGTCTCATGCTCTTGCTTCCAGTTCCAGTGATTTCCGGGGCAAGGCAAACGCAACAGCAGCTGTCAGAATCAGCTTAATGCCCGCCGACATCCAGAACGTCACAACAATGCCAGCGCTTCTCTTCTCTACCCAGGTCGCAACCAAAGCACCCGCAAAGACACAAATCACCGCCGCTACACGCCGATTTCGGGACTTGTTGCCATGAATATGGAACAATTTTGGATCTGCAGCAAGTGCTGCGTAGGTGCTAGTGTAGACAGTAACGGGAATCTCGTTGCCGAAACCAAGGAGTCGACTTGTAGCAATCGTCATACCAGACTGAAATGCCAAAGGCCCAATAGAGATAAGCATGCGCGGGTCATGGAGAACCCATTCTGACGAACCATTCTGGTCGGAAATAGTGACTGAGCCTGTTGCCAAGGAGGCAGCGAGTGTAATGAGCACAGCCTGGAGGAGGACGTTTCCCATTAGGACGATGCGTCGTCTTGCACCCAGGAGACTGCTGATCCATGTGCAAGCGAACGCGCCGATGAAAAAGGCAATGAGAGAGATGAGCGTTGCCGCCCATGCCCACGGCTACAATTGCGGCGTCAGCACATGCATACAAGTAGGACGAACTTCTGCAGCTGTACAACTCAGCAGGGACATGAGACGGACCTGGCCCTCGGGTAACCCGGCACTGCTCAGGCACAATATGATAGTGTTTCCTAGAAACCGCGCATCAATAGAATGATAATGGGCTCGTGGAGCTTAACGTCACTCACCAGTCTGCATGCTAACGAATACCACCCAGTTGCGGAAAGTGGAGCAATCTAATAGCCCGGTGGTAAAGCAACATGCTAGCAGTAACAGATCTCCATGTTCGACATCGACCTCGCCGGTCCAAAAATGCTGTTTGGGAGCATGGTACGTCACGGAATCATTCTCGACCTCTGGCAAACCACCCTCTATCTTCTTTTCTTCTGCCATCGCGAAAGTTGTCTCGTGACTGTTTCAAAGCGACGTCTGCCCAAAATGATATGTCGTGTGGTCTGGTTACTTGGCAATAGAAGCAAGCGTGACTTTGACGGGTCACGGTCAGTGATATTGACAATCTGGGCTTAAATGGTCGGTGTGATTTGCTTGGCAATACCAGCAGGTTTTCTATTGAGCCTGGAGCTTATCAATGGCCTAGTCGGGCTAGACAATCACTTCTCTAGGTAAAATGTGGATACAACAAGCGCTAAATGTCAGCGTTGGTGGTCTCTGGTAGGGCTGGTATCAGGGGTAAATACCAACCAAATGGGATATGCAACACCAGCGTCACGAGGTCTGGTGTCAGGCGCAAACCAGGTAAAGAAGCAGATGTGATCGACTCACATCCAACAGCGGGAGATGCCGAAGACATCCTTCGATGCCACATCTATGCCTTGCGGCTGTCATCCAAATGCAGCACGCGTTTGGTCTTCTGAATTGTTTTGCATTGGTCCCGAAATAGGGATCGGAGGGTCCAGGTACGAGCCGTGAAGCCGTAGCCATAGCATTTTACCGTTTCATGCGCCCAGACCCGAACGCATATTCGTCAAATAAACCAACAGTCCCACGTAGGGACCCGCCAAATTCCGTTGAGCCTTGGCAATAGTAGTTCGTACTGCTATGATTAGCGGATGTCTGTTTTTCAAGGTGAATAACCATATGCGGCAAGGATGGAGAAGCGAGCCGGACCGTAATGCGGGAACTATACCTGCAGATGGCACATGTACATGAACCGAGGCGGCTCCACTAATGGCGAAAAGCAAATTCGGGTGATTGATAACGATCATTGGGTCGCATATGCGTCAATTGTTGCTTTCTCTAAAGCGTGATTGCATGTTGATTCGGTAAGTCGGGCGAAAGGAGAAGTTCCGAGCTGCAGCTTTGAAGGGCTCCTAGTACGTGGGTACACTCTTGTGTTTACTGGACCAAGCATAAGTCTGCATAAGTTTCACCAACAATGCTCGAGATTGTCGGCACCCTGGGCGCTGGTCGGTAAAACATCCAGCGACAATATAGTCTGCCTCGGCGAGCAGTAAAGCAGTTGCAATACTGCATATCTAGTCGAAAATTCGATGGCCGCTTGACACCTAAACAAAGCCAAGGCACTGTACCTTCTTTGAGACATTCAAATGACCGGATTCCCCCTTTTTGTTTCCGGCTTGCCTCAATTTACGTGGGATGCTAACTTTGCACATCAAACAGCTTCGTTGTCAATCATTCTTTCATTCTCGTCAGGTGGGATGTTTACAGGAACCATGGCTAGGCAGGACCGCACCCATTGTCGTGCCTGGCTTTCGACAGGTCCTCGATTGCCCCATCCAGAAGTGAGATGGCGACGGCTTCAAAACCCGACGGTGATAAAACCCGACGGTGATCTGAGATGATCATGTAGATGCAGCGAACCGTATAAATTCAATTAAACATACACGAAGTCGTCAGCTTAGAATGATTCTTTGTACGATCCTTCTTCCTGGTGACGACACATTATTGGGCATGAGACAGCAAACCATTCGGATTCCATCCAATCCGCTCATGGGTATTATAGCCAATTTGAAAGTATAATAAGGACGGAGTATATGCGAGGACGTAAGTATAGCACCCAATTAAACTCCGTCAAAGGCGTGTTGTTGAGTTCTTTTTTCTTATCTTACTTTCTCATCTTGCCCCTTTGGTATCCTGGGCATACTGGCGCTTATTCAATGGCACTTCGTTTCTAGTCAGTTGACTTGAGTTATCGATATCTACACGCTCATAACCAGCGCGTGATTGACATGCGATGCAATCTTTTCTTGATAATTCATGACACAACACCATCCCCCTAATTTCATGACGAAATTATCCAAACACATGTCGCACATGTTTGTGTCCTGGTCATGAGAAGATACTTGCTCCAGACTATTCCAATCTCGGAACGGGCTCATTGACAAGAAGTTGGTCTTGAATGCGCGGGCCAAGAAATCTGTTACCGGTAGCCCTGCCGATATGACATGCATCTCGTAGGGGCTGCTTCCTATCCTTGACGTCGCCAGGCCATAGAGGCTGTCTTTTGGCTTGTATATGCTTGTTGTATCACACTTGACGCGCCTCGGCTACCTGACATTGAGACAATGTACGGAGTGTTTCCAATTCGTTCACTCGTGATCATTGTCAGCTCTTGACGACACTTGGCGCTGTAAGAAAGCGGAGAATGTCTCACACTGTGACAGTCTGCCAATTTGTGGGCAATCAAAGTTGCGCCATTGCGATGAAAACAAGTTTGACATGGCAGAGATTCATCGACGATCAAAGGCAGCTCCGTAGTCATCAGATGTCTATGATGGTTGCGTTCCTGTGCGGTGGATATCTAAGATTAGTTTCGCAACGCCGTTCTTTTGACGAGCTCGGCTCGGAAATCATGCCTGCATTCGTTGAGTACTACCAATGTCCCTTGGATGGTCGTGTATAAAAAAAGGATGAGGTCGTCTGAATTTGGTCTCCAAATCACCACACGGCATTCATCATTTCGTATTCCCGATTGAGAATCTTCATTGTTGCATGACGCATGTCAATCATGGCTCCAGCCTCTATCAACGACACCAATAACGCGCCACAAAACAATGGCGCCATCGTCGACGAGGGGATCGCTAGTTCTGATGGTTGTTTCGAAAGTGAGAAGCTCAACACGTATCAGCCTCTGCTTGTCGACGTTGCAGAGCCATCTACTCCATTGAATTCCGAACAACAGTCGCCTCCTAATGGCGGACAGACTCCTCCTGAAAACGGAGCGTCTGGGATTTCTACAGCGACAGAGGAGGACGTTCCTGTTCTTGACAATAGCGTAGTCCAAGAGCCTCAGAAGACGGTCATCCCAACGATTGTTGACTTGGAAGTGCCCGCGATCATCGAGGCTGCCGCTGGACCAATTGTTGCTCCAGCTATCCAGGCACCTGGTCTTCGTGTTCACATTGAACCAGGCACAAATCTTCCAGCCTCTACCAGACTACAGAAGATGATCAAAGAGACCAATGAGCTGATCGTCTGCCCAGGCGTCTACGATGGACTATCAGCACGGACTGCCATTGAAGTCGGCTTTGACAGTCTTTACATGGTACGAACAGACCTTAAGCCCAATGGTTGTTCTCGCTACTGACATGAACCACAGACTGGTGCAGGTACATCAGCATCTCGCCTTGGCATGGCTGATCTCGGCCTTGCCACTCTCCATGATATGCGTGCGCATGCCGAAATGATCTGTAACTTGAAGCCTCATGGCCCTCCAGTAATTGCCGATATGGACACAGGCTATGGCGTAAGTCGCCGGCTAAACTTGCTCGCATCAATCTAATCTTCCCTGTAGGGTGCCATGATGGTGTACCGTGCTGTGCGCGAGTACATCCGCGCCGGAGTTGCAGGTTTCCATTTGGAAGATCAGTTGCTCGAAAAGCGCTGTGGCCACCTCAACGGCAAGGCAGTTGTATCTCGTGAGGAGTGGTATACTCGTATTCGAGCTGCTCTGCAAGCCAAAGCCCACATGGGATCGGACATCGTTCTCATCGCTCGCACAGACGCCCTCCAACAACGTGGCTATGATGAATGCATTGCCCGTTTGAAGGTCGCTCGGGATCTCGGTTGCGATGTCGGCCTCTTAGAGGGTTTTACAAGTAAAGAGCAGGCGCGTCATTGCGTAAAGGATCTTGAGGGCTGGCCACTGCTACTGAATTCGGTTGAAAATGGCGCAAGCCCGCTCATCACCGTTGATGAGGCCCGCAATATGGGCTTCCGCCTCATGATTTTCAGCTTCGCCAGCATTGCTCCCGCTTACCAGGCCATCCGGTCCACGTTCCAAAAGCTGAAGGACGAAGGTATCATCGGCACAAAGGGAGAAATTACACCGCGAAAGATTTTCGAAGTCTGCGGTCTGGAGGACTTGGTTGAGATCGACATGAGCGCCGGAGGCAGTAGCTTCAAGGAAGGTGTGTGACATGAATTGCTCTTAGTTACAGCGCGGGTTGTCCTTTGCGCACAAACCACACTGTGGTTTAGCTAAAGTCTCTTTTTCCAAGGGCTGGACCCTGGAACTCGTTGTACCTACTCTCTATTCGTCCCAGCGTACTCTAGACTGCTACCTCGTCTTGGACTTTTTCCGATTTAGTTCTCAATGCAATCAATCCACTACAACTCACTGTTGTGATACCATTGACTGTAATGTTAGACAGTGATACATAGGTGGGATAGCCGCATAGGTGGGATAGAGCCGGGATATTTATCACTTTCGATGGAGGACTAAGAATTCTTGCTTATGCCTGGCCCTGCAAACTTTGTTCTATCTGATCCACAAGGCTTGTTTCAACTCAATATTGGCACTGTACTCGGTACCTTTCCACGTTAACGATGTAATTTTGAACAGCAGATTTTGTAGGGCAGGACAATCGCTACGATTGTTTTTATATACTTATTTACTAAACATTGAGCTTCAATGGACTGGATCACACGATGAAAGGACAAAAATCAGATCTAGATCAGTGTAATATTTTTAGAAATAATTAATTTTTATTTAACCTTATCAATAATTGATGCTGTCGAAAATTAACATTTTTGGCGCTCGTTCAGTAAATCTCTATATTTTCAGGGAGTTTAAAGTTCTTTATGTAAATTGTACTATATTTCATTGGGTAAACTTTTTCCAATCACTTTTTAATATACTCTGTACGAAATGCCTAAAACACTGTCATAAAATACTTTTGATTTGTGTTTTTTGTTACTTTTATCTTTTATCTTTTTTTTTCTTTTTCAATTCTGCATTCTATTTGTCAAACATTGTTTTTGTATTTTATATCAATAACTCAATCTGAAATTTGTTTAGATTACGGTGGAAAAAAGTTGTCGAATTTTGACCAATCCAACCTGTTGCGACCTTTTAATAAAATAGGCACTCAACCTTGTCTATATCTGAAACACGGCCGCAGTACCATGATCCATTCCATCGGGTATTTTTGGCTATTCCCACGCCTGATCGGGTAGGGTTGGGTTCGAATTACCAAAGCTGATCCAATCTAATAATACAAATGGCATCTTCAACAGGGTTGAAATACTTGACGAGGTTTACGCGGTACCTTTGCAATCCGTTTTGGACAAACGGGCAAAATATGCAAAAGCGGTGTAGGTTGATTATGCCAAGCAAACGAGCATCGTAAGCTTGACGACTCGACATGTGAGTGACGCTATGCAAAATGTCTGGACCTTTCACATTCAATTTTGCCAGCGACGATATCGAGGATACTTCCGTAGCTATAGTTTCAGAAAATGCTCCCTCTCAAATGTCTCCTGCGCACCCGTCAAGCACTGTATCCCATCAAATTGAAGCGCAAACTTTAGATCTGGAAGAAGTGGTAGGTTAGGAGCGTCGTCTTCTAGAATTCCCGTCCTCTCTGCGATTTTTAACATTAGTGAGGATTTTTGTTCTATTCTTTGAGATTTGACCACTCTGGCTGATCTGCCTTCTCCTCGAATAGCACGAAAGTGATAAAGATACTAATCGGATCTAGTTATCCACTCTTCCGTCCAAAATTTCGTATGGCACTGTTGAAATAGAATCGCCCAAAGGCCGCAAACTCGGCATTCCACGGAGAGAGCTTTTCGACGTTCGGATGCAGTTAATGGCAGAGGACGATGACTTATCCTCAGCTTCCGGATTGGATGATACCGACATCCAGACCAATGTATACGAAGGCGGGTTCAAGTCCTGGGAATGCTCTATCGACCTTGCGAAACTATTGCTCGATCGAGGACCGAGAAAAGATATCGACGATCTTTGTCGAGTAGATCATGTCGTCGAGGTAAAAAGTCTTCCACCCTCAAAGAAGAAAGCCAGGAAAGCAGTTGCGACTGACCGTTCTTTTAGCTCGGCTGTGGAACTGCTCTCCCAATGCTCGTCCTTTTCCAACATGCCCTGGATTCCAGTCTTTCACTGTATTTTACCTTGGCAGATTACAACGCTTCAGTGCTCCGGCTAGTGACTTTCCCTAATATCTTGCTGACATGGGCAAAAACGAATTCTTCAAGCAGTCCAGAACCTCTAGTTTCTTCTCCTGATGGTGACTTGGAAATCACCCCCGAACTTCTTTCATCTTTTAAATCCTCGCTCGCTGAAATGGGTCTCACTTTGTCTCTTGTCTCTGGTGCTTGGTCTCCACGCCTTGCAGACTTGATACCAACAGCCCCATCGATGTCACTACTTGTACTTGCGTCTGAGACCATCTACTCGCCGGCCTCGCTTTCCTCTTTCACGGAAACGTTAGTGGACATTTTGCAGCGTGTCAAAATGGGCAAGGCAATGATGGGGGCGAAAAGAATGTATTTTGGGGTTGGAGGAAGTGTAGATGCATTCAAGGAGGAGTGTGCAAGGAGAAATGCCGTAGCATATGAAATTGATAATCATGGGGTGGAAGGACTGGATGGCCATGGGGTGAGGAGGTGTTTGCTAGAGGTGCAGATGATGTGAGAGTTTTAAAGGAAGAGACAAGCCCTAATCGATATCCCCCTTTAGCAAGAGCACACGGCATGATTTGGTTTAAAAGAAACAGCACTTGTGAGCAGTTCATTTGCTTTATTTGCCTCAGACCTGTAACTGTTCCTCTCGTTTGCTTACGTGGAGAAGGTGTCTGATTGTTGCTCTGGGGGTGGCAAGACAATCGGTCTCACCAAGAGAAAATGGGTCTCGGCCTCGATCCTTTCTAGGAAACCCCGGTGGTACGAAGCGATGAGGTTGCTCCAGCGGTCGGTCCTGCATTCTTTATAGATCTCCAGAAGATGAGCAACATGATCAACATATCGCGTGAAGAGAAAGCGGGTTATGAATTGAACTCCGAACGGGAGCTGGATTCTTCGTTTCTTGATGTGACATACTTTGTCGATCGAGTCTATCGTTGAGAGAATAGCACGACCCGTCCCCCCGTGATTGAATATTGCGCAGTCCAGCATAAAGCGATTCACCGGGCGCCTCTAGCTCCAGCAGGAACTCCCTCACGGCGCTTCGTAAGAGCCCGTCCCACAGCATCTCTCACCTTTGGATCCGAACGTATTGTATTCTGTACAAGCCATTTTTGCAGACCTTGCCGTAGACCTTGTCGAGCTTGTTCATCAAACGCAAATGGGGTGATATCTAAGCTGAGAAGCCTACTGGATTCCTGTTCGGCCAAGTTTACAGCAGCTACCAAGCGGTCGAGCTGACGCTGCTGTGATGATTCATCGCTAGTCCGGTTTACAGTTCTTGGGTCACGAAGCAGTGGGCCAAGCTGTGACAGAGCAATGAATACCGTGAGAGCAATCTTTCGTGCAAGCTGTAAGACCTGGAATGGTAAGTAGGGCGGTCGCCCTGACATGGTATTGACGACGGGATCTATAATATTCGTAACGATGGCTGGAAGTGTCGGACGGGTGATTAGATGTATTTCCAAGGCACAGATAGCAGCAAAGGTCACGTAGCGCCACTAAAAGCGTAAGCGATGTAGTATAGTGGAGCATATCCATTGATTGAACACACATATTTGCCCCATTCAAGATATCCAAAGAAGCCAAGAGCTAGCATTCCCAGCCCTACTGAGGCATAGAATGGCACCATATGCCTCAATCCAGCAAACACGTAATCTCGTATTGTTGTGCAATGCTGCCATGCTACCATCTCTGGACCAAAGCGATCATATGCGAATCGTTTTGCGGCGTCAGTAAGTGTATCGCGCGCAATTTTTAATGTGACAAAATATGATTCAGCGGCAACTTGTGCCTCCGAGGTAGTGGCCTTGTCAGGATGGTGTATGATTGTACTAAATATCGTCAGCATGTGTCCCTCGCTGAACCAAAAGCTTGTCATATTATCTGAGGTCCAACGTACAGCTTCCGGAATCTAGATTGTATTGTTCTCTCATCAGCATTCGGCAGAACGCCAAGTATCGTATAGAAATCTCCTTGTCTTCGAAGTTGCCAGTCGGCCTCAAAGATTGTAAATAACAAGTAGAGAACGATGACAATCATTTGTATGCGCCGACGGTGTGTGACATATCGTAGAGTGCCAGGTGCAGGCCTGGGCTCACCAGCGCGAATTGTGATGCCATAGTATATGTTTTGTAGCCAACCGGCGATTTGCTAGCTGTAAGATTAGCATAAAGCTTTCAGCGTATAGCGAAGTTTTGAAATAGGAGCTCTCTAACATTCGGTAGGAACGTCCAGCCGATGAGTGATAGAAGCCCACTGCTGGACATGACGGTTACTTTCAAGAAAGGACAGAGAGAACGAGCGGAATATTCAGACAGGTTCGAGTGGCGCGTCAGTGCATAGCATCTCTGTGGTTAAGTGGATACAGTATTGGGTTGTCAAACGTATGTGGTCATGGGGCGCTGTGACATGTATCTCTTCTACCCACGTTTCTAACTTCAAATAAATAAGGTATATATAAGAGATTCAGAACAACAAATTTTGAACACATTTTATAGTAAGCAAGAGTATATCTAACAGTCTTTCTTACATTCGCAATTTATATGCGCACTTCGTTAGCCCGAAATAATCTCCCAAAATATCCCAAAGCCATTCCCGTTACCATGCCACCCCTTCTCAGAAGTCCCTCCCTCCCAGCAATACGAAACAAACAGAACATTACTCCTTCGTAGCCCTCCAAAGCGCTTGCGTCTTCCCCACCCCAGCCATCATCCCGCAGAACCCTATCAGCCCCAGATTCATCCCCGGCAACCCCCCTTCCAAACTATAATGCACCGCAACCGGCAACCAACTCAACGGCACAATCGCCTCCCGCCACCATTTCGCATCCTCCTCCTGCCGTTCCACCACTCCGCTTCTCTCCGCATCCGTCTTCGCATTCCGCTCCCCGCTCCCCAGACTCCGTCTGCGCTGCATCAACACCGCCTCCCGGCTCACCCGCAGCAAATCACACACCACGCCCACCAGCCACGCGCGACATGACCACAGTATGAGCTTGCCGGCGTCCACCTTGCCCGTCCACCGGGTGCTCAAGCGGTCGAGCAGCGTCTTGGGAAGCACGCCCGCCTCGAGGAGCACGTATGTGTTTTCGAGGAGCTGGAAGACGAAGTACCCGAGACATTGCACGAGCGAGATGCGGTGGAGCGTGTGGTCGGAGGAAGGAGGGAGGGATTTGGAGAGCAGACCGCGCAGCGCGGCGTACAGGGGTGGGAGACCGAGGAGGCGGAGGTTGGTGCGGGTTTTGGAGATGAGGGAGGCGAGGGCGAGGATTGGGGTGAGAGAGGCGACAGTGGAGGGGGTGGGTGGCGGTTTTGAGGGTGGAAGGGGACGGTTGTAGTTGAGGGTGTGGAGGAAGAGTTGGGAGAGGTGCGAGAGTGAGGGGGTTTTGGTTTGGAGGTGCGCAATGAGGTAGAGGGCGTAGTTTGAGGTGGAGAGGAAGGCGCTGAGACCACCAGGAGTTACGAGGAGTCTGGGTATCTGTTAGCTGTTGCGTGGTGGTATTGGATGAGATGGTGCAAACTTGTTGATTCTTAGAATGGCGCTGTCAGTTCCGGTCGCAAGTGATAGGAGGTTTTTCTGGACGGATGCATCTTTGGAAATAATTGCTTTCGGTGGCGCTACATCTTTTGAATCAGAGGCACCCGGCTCGACCACTGGGTCGCTCATGATGGAAATTAAGTTTGGTATGTTCCTTTAACAAATCTGAAGCTGTTCGAGGATTACTAGGAGATGCGCAGTAAGCTTCTCTATTGCCCCCTGCCCCGCATTTCCGTCTAATGACGAACCGAGGCATTCTTCATGAAAACTTCCGATTTGAGCACCACGGAAACACTCTTTTACTTGAATTTGCGCGCAGATTGTTTATCGCATACATTAGTTATTGACAATTTTGGGTATTTCCCTCATAATTCGTTTCTATGGGCAAATTATCCGACCTTTTAGCTTTTGAGGGTTGTAGGCAAAGGCGACTATCCGATAGTCAACTATCCTATACCTCGTCACCATTGACAAGCTGATACCTCTCTCGCGTAATATTTGGTTTAGTTTCATGTGTCCTTTGTGGACAATGCAAAGGGAGTTGAGGATCCCGGAGACACTGTTTCCAGTGCCCGTATACTAGGATCCTAAATCTTTGAGGATTTTGCTTGACTGGAATGAGGTTCTTCGTCGGCAAGAAAGTTGGATATAAAGTCCACGGCCCGTTCCTTCATCACTGGCGTAAATTCGTGGCCTACGCCGTCGTAAACAATATCTTCTAATTGCGTTCCCTTGCCTGAAAACCAGCTGCCTGGAGCGATTGCAGATTTCAAGAATTTGAGGAATGGTTCACCGCATGTATATGGAACTAGCTTGTCTGAACGACCTGCCATGTTAAGTATTTTTCTGCCACCAAGTCGTTCCTCCATTATTGGTTTTAGCCTCTCCTTTTCCGCGTCCGAAAGAGATGAAAGACGATCTTCGTCGTTTTTATCCAGCACCGAGATAAGCATGCTAGTAGGATCATACAACTCGACAGTATCCAAAAGACCTTGGGGAAAGTCGGGAGAGCCAAAGAACTGAGAACCTGGAGGATCTGATGATGTCCAAGTCTTCAGCTTAGATTTGCGAGCTCTATCGCTCATAAGCGCCATATAGTCAGGACAACCGACAACAATGACAGCAGCGCCAAAGCGCACATCGCTCATTATACAGTGCCAGGCAGAATGGGCACCTAGCGAGACGCCCAAGACTAGATTTGTCGTGATGGTGTGCTCGTTGTGCGGGAACGTATATGCTGAAAGGTATTCTAGAAGAGTACTAGTATCAACCGCTGTACCCTCTAAAGAATGTCAGCAAAGCGTGTTTGCTTTGAGTACTAGATGGGCGTACGAAAGATGGAGAACATGTCTTGAGCATGTCGCGTATTGCCTTGACGCCATGCTTCATTTGCCGTGTCATCCACCTTCCTTGTTCCGTGATTTCTTTGATCAAAGGCGACAGCTATTAGACCTTTGGGGGAGTTGCCTCCCCTACCATCTCTCAATCTTTTATTCCAGTCATGTATGGAGGCAATAGCAACATGTTCCATCGTCTCTTTCTTTTGTTTGCGAGGATGAAGAAGCCATAAACACGCAACCTCTTGAAGTGGTCCGGGAAGTTCGTCAAGTCCAAAAACATCGGTTATGATGCCAGCAATTGTGAAAGTTTTTTTGGAGACTGGAGGAAGCTCAGAGCCAGCATGTGTTTGCTCCATAGGATTGTTTGGTGCGGCCATGGTGGGCAGTGTTGTGTTTGATTGAATTAAGGAAATTGTCAATCAAGAGGTCATCGCCCACTTGTCTATTCCTACCTTAACCTTACTAGAGCGATGCAAATTAAGCCGGACAGCCTCGGAGTCATGTCCTGTCAAGCCACATCCCCCACAGTGCCACAGCTTCAGGGTCAGGGATGGATTGATCTCATCTCGCATTGTGGCTGATGATCTACCTTTCGTGTCTCACCGTAGAATTGCCCTGCTCCTAACCAATATACGGCCCTGAACTTCCCCTATTCTTCCAAACCTCGCAGAGTTTGTCTCTGATTCAATTCACATCGTGCTTGATCTTGTCATTGTTCCGATTCTTCCGTTCTGATTCAGCGTTTTTAATGGCCCAGCTCCGTTCTATGGTTCATTGTCGTTGCGGCACCGCTTCAACTTTCCTAGCCGCTTGCGAGCTTTGTTTACACATGCAATATCATTGCCTCCCCTCCTAAACAAGTCGACCCATCCGCGCTGAAATGTCTCAAACTCGAGACTCAAGTGTAAGCGTCTCCCCTGGAACCAGAAGTCCTCGTTCCCGTTCTCCACCGTCCACGTCGGCTGCGAATGGTATAAACCGCAAGCCCTTGGCCGGAATTCCCTCTTCACCTTTACACATCGAGCAATCAACAGATGGCATAAGCAATGGGCATACCACACCTCTCCAAGAGAATGTCACACCTGGCATGGCTGCTTCTAAGAAGCTCACAGATGGTCCGATTGAGGAATTCCCATTCCATGCCTCGAATGGCACGTTAGGCCAAACGCCGACAAATGAATTGTTCACTGAACCGAGGCAACCTGCAGATTTTCAAAAGAGCCTAACTCAAGGCCGGTCGCCCAGCCAGAACTTCAGTTCAAGCACTGAAGAGCCAACTCTCTCTAGAAAACGTACTAACCAATCTGGCACCGTTACACCAACAGGGCGCCGTAGTGTTCAATTTGTCCGTTCTGATTCCTCACAACCAGGACAGTCAAGACAACAATCATGGGAAATGGAGGATGGAGATAGTAGAGGCAGGCAGGGCTCGTCATTAATGTCCAAGCTCAAGGCCCTGACTTCCCCAATGCAAGCTCACACTCGTGCTACAAGCGGATTTACTGGAAATGATTCTACCATTGACGAAAATACCCAAACGGCAACTGAATCAGAAGCTGGTGCTCATGACGATTCCAGTAGTGAGGCAGACGCTGATGGTGAGGACAGTGGTGATGAGGAAGGAGCTAACGGTTCAGCATCCCAGCCCAAGAAGAGAAGGAAAACTCGCCGAATGCCCAGTAATGGTTTGCAGACAGCCCCGAACACCCCTAAGACGGCGCGTTTGGCTTCATTCTTTCGTGATCGAGAATCTCCTGTCGCTACTCCAAACACGGCTACGCCCTTCCGACCAAACTTCTTGACCCGTCGAGCTACCATGACAGATATACCTGAAGATCGTAGAGTAGGTTTGTCCGAAGACGAAGGTCGCGATCGTTTGAGAAAGCAAAGTACGTGGAGGAAAGGGAATACTTGGGTGAACCAAGCTCGCGGCATGAGCTACGGCCTTGGAAGAAGACAACAGGATGGCGAAGAGAGCCCTGATAATCGTCGACCTGGTAATTTCAGACGTATCACTGGGCTCGGACAACCGACTAATGGTGAGCCTTCTCCCATGGCTTGGAGACGACATGGTGATCGTGCTTCCAGCGTGAGTGCTGCAAAATGGAGAGAAATCAAAGCAGGCATCAAAGCAATGGGAAGAAAGAAGAAAGAGCAAATGCTGGTCGATCATCAAAAATCGGCAGAACTCATGGCAGAACTTCTTGCTGGTGCACCGGCCGCGCTCTTTGCTGCAAGCATGTTTCAGTCAGACGAACATGGTCGTAAGCGATTGCCCGTTCTTCTCGAGCAACTCAAAGTTCGCATTGTCGATAGCCAAAGAATCGAGAGCCGATCCGGAGATCGTCACATGCTGTTTAAGATCGAATTGGAGTACGGTAGCGGCCTAACGAGGATGAAATGGGTCATCCACCGGACCCTTCGTGACTTTACCAACCTTCATGTCAAGTACAAATTACAAACACAGCAAGAAAAATATATTTACAGAAAAGGCGATGATCCAAGTCGAGCTCGCATGCCTCGCTTTCCACGGAGTGCCTTTCCCTATTTGCGTCAAGTTCGAGGATTGGCCGACGAGGACGATGAGGAAGGCGAGGAAGGTGGGACTGGTGGAGAAAACAGCGATCCGCATGCTGATGCGAGTGGTACCGATAGACCTTCCAAAGGGAAAAGGCGACGCTCTTCCTTTAATCCTATCAGACGCAAATCAAGCGTAGGCACTCTCCAAGGTGCTACAGGCGAGATGGCTGGCAGAGCTAGTGGTGTAGTTGGTGCAGTAGCTTCAGCCCAGCATCGTCGTGAGCCCTATCAAGAACGGCAGCGAAAGAAGCTCGAAACCTATCTTCAACAAATGATCAGGTTTCTCATATTTAGGGCAGACAGCAACCGACTTTGTAGGTTCCTTGAACTCTCGGCGTTGGGCATTCGCTTGGCTTCCGAAGGAGGTTACCATGGGAAGGAGGGTCTACTGGTCTTGCAATCTAGCAAAGGGGTTGATTTCAGAAGAGCACTGAAACCCGGGTTCGTGAAAGAAAGACATCGACCAATGTGGTTTCTCGTCCGACATAGCTATGTCGTATGCGTTGATTCACCAGAAGGTATGAACATTTATGATGTCTTCCTTGTAGACCCAGATTTTACGACGGAATCCAAACGTAAACGATTGCGAGACCAGAACCCTCAAGAGCTAGCAAAGAGTGCGAAACCAACGTCCAAACATCATCAGCTTCGCCTGCAAAACTCGGAACGAAAATTGAAGCTTTTGGCTAGGAATGAACGGCAACTCCAACAATTCAAGGATTCAATCAAATTCATGGTTGGCCTCACGGAATGGTCCAAACCCCATCGATTTGATAGCTTTGCCCCTATTCGCTACAACGTCTTTGCAAGATGGCTCGTCGATGGAAGAGACTACATGTGGAATGTTTCAAGAGCTATCAGCATGGCTCGAGATGTCGTGTACATTCACGATTGGTGGCTTAGCCCAGAACTGTACATGCGTCGACCGGCGGCTATCAGTCAAAAATGGAGACTTGATAGGCTATTGCAAAGGAAGGCTCAGGAAGGAGTCAAGATTTACGTTATCGTCTATCGGAACATCAATTCTGCCATCCCGATCGATTCCGAATACACCAAGTTTTCGCTTCTCGATCTGCATGCAAACATCTTTGTTCAACGATCTCCCAATCAATTTCGCCAGAATACCTTTTTCTGGGCTCATCATGAGAAAATCTGCATCGTAGACCATAGCGTAGCATTTTGCGGGGGAGTTGACCTCTGCTTTGGAAGATGGGACACGCCAGAACACAGCCTAGTGGACGACAAGCTCACAGGCTTTGAGCTCAATGAAGCACCCAAAGATGCGGATCACTGCCAGCTTTGGCCTGGCAAAGATTATTCCAATCCTCGCGTGCAGGATTTCTATGCTCTGGATAAGCCATACGAGGAAATGTACGACAGGACAAAGATTCCCCGTATGCCATGGCATGACATTGCGATGCAGATTGTAGGTCAACCAGCGAGGGACCTAACGAGACATTTTGTTCAACGTTGGAATTACATCCTCCGTCAACGAAAGCCATCTCGACCCACGCCATTCCTGTTACCCCCGCCAGATTTCATTCCCGAGGACATTCAAGCTCTTGGCTTAGATGGAACATGTGAGGTGCAGATGTTACGTTCTTGCAGTACATGGTCCATTGGAACACCTGATAAGACTGAACATAGTATCATGAATGCATACGTTAAACTCATCGAGGAGTCGGAGCATTTCATCTACATTGAGAATCAATTCTTTATCAGCAGTTGCAATGTAGAAGGAACAGTCATACAAAATTCTATTGGGGATGCAATCGTCGAACGAATCAAGAGAGCTTATGCCAATGATGAGGATTGGCGCATCTTCATAATCATTCCCCTTATGCCGGGTTTCCAAAACACAGTTGATGCTCAAGATGGCACCAGCGTCCGACTTATCATGCAATGTCAATATCGTAGCATTTCTCGTGGAGATACATCCATATATGCACGATTAAGAGAAGCTGGCATCGAACCAGAGGATTACATCCAATTCTACTCACTGCGTCAATGGGGTAAAATTGGACCTCGCAAAGTCTTGATTACAGAGCAATTGTATATACATGCCAAGTGTATGATTGTAGATGATCGGGTTGTAATCATGGGGTCGGCCAACATTAATGAGCGTTCAATGCTTGGGACAAGAGATTCTGAAGTTGCTGCTGTTATTAGGGATACTGATATGATCCCTTCTATCATGGCAGGTCAAGAATACGCAGTCGGTCGCTTCCCTCACACACTTCGCATGAGACTGATGAGAGAGCATCTTGGAATTGACGTTGATGCTCTTGAAGAGGAAGAACGAGAAGGCGAACAATGGGATCGTGACACTGAGCCGACGATTGATCTAAGCTCTTCGGGACCAGCTTCTCCTGCAACGATTCATGAAACTGAGAGAAAGCTAATGGACTCTACTCATCGTATCCAGGATGATCTCATCGCTCGTTCTGAGAATTTGTACAGCTTCAATCATGATGGGAGTTTGGATGGTGCAGGCAGCCCGAGCGTTGATGCCCAAAAGAAGGTCAACGAGGATGCGCAAAAGAAACTCAACGTAGATGGCCACACAGCAAAACATGTTGATCATCAGCGTGACGTCTCAGGAGAGGGCGTGGACAACATGCGTAACTTAAATAGCCAGCTTCACTTGGACGGTGGTCGAGATTCTGCATTTGTTGCTGGCGATCGTGAGGTTTTGGTCCATGATATTGCAACCGAAGGCAAAGGCACACTTAGATCACCAAGTGACGGTTCTCAGAAACAGCAAGATCAGCGCAAAAAGTCGGCATCTCAACGCCGGTCACAGGGCTATCAATCCAAGTCGATCGGTTTGGGGCTGTCAGATCTCAGTTACTTTGACCCCGTCACTGTCGCACTCCCACCTCCAACTCTTCCTCGTCTAGACACTCTCGCTCTCGGTCTCACCCAAGTCTCCCAACTCCCACCTTTACCTGTCACCGATGACACCGACATTGGTGGCCCTCCCTTAACTCGCCAATTCTCCTCTACGACCGCCACATCGGTCGTCAACCCCCTCATCTCCACCATGCGCCGCCCCATCATCGACGCCGACTGCATGCGCGACCCAGTCTCCCCCTCCTTCTTCCTCGACATCTGGCACGCCGTGGCGGAAAACAACACCAAACTCTACCGCCACGTCTTCCGCTGCATGCCGGACTCCGAAGTGCGCGACTGGCGCGCCTACAAGGACTTCGCCGCGTACAACGAGCGCTTCATGCAAGCCCAAGGCCTGAACAAGTCCTCCGGCCGCAAAGCCCAAGACACGCCGGGCCGATCAGGCCCGCCGGGCGCGGGCACCCGCTTGGAGCAGATACCCGGGCTAGCGGCGCTGCAGACGGTGGGCGAGAAGGCGGAGCTCGCAGCAGAGAGGGTGCTCGAGGAGCTAGGCGCACGTAACGAGAAGCACGGCGCGGACAACACGAGGCTCGGCAGCGTGGGCGAGTGGGCGGACGAGCAGGCGCACAACCTCCAAGCCATGTCGTCCTCTGGCGTGCTGGATGAGAAAGCCGCTGCCGCTGCCGCCGACGAAGACCAGCCCTCCGCTGCTGATGCCACCAACACCACCAATGTCAGTAACAAAGAAAACGCGAGTCCCACGGCTGCGCGCGACTTCGCCACCGACAGCACCGCTGCCGCCAGTGACCGACCGCGCTCGCACACGCTGCAGACCAACGCCGAGACGATGACGTCGACGCAGCAGAAGCGGCGGCGGCGCGCGACCACGCGGAGCAGTGCGGCGCGCGCCTTCGCTGCCACCGACGAGGTGCTGGCGGCGGACGAGGCCGAGGCGCTGCTGCGGCTGGTGCAGGGCACGCTGGTGTGCTGGCCGTATGACTGGCTGGAGAAGGAGGAGAGGGGGGGGAATTGGTTGTACAATATTGATCAGATTGCGCCGATGGAGATTTAGTGAGTGATTTCTGTTTTTGTCCCGAACTGACCATTTTCGGGTTTGGGGGCTATGGCTGACTTTCTTTTGCAGTGACTGAGTGGGGGATGTGGATGAGTGTTTGGTTTAGTTGCAATTGGTAACAGCGGGATGAGTGTGTTCATTGGGGGTCAGGAGATGTTCGGACAAGGTGTATTGAGGTTTTTCGGAGACCAGGCTGGCTTTTCCGTGGTCAAGTCTTGCACTCGAAATTGATCGAGATCTCTCTCCATGAGCCAATCGCGTTTTACCCTCTAGATGACGTGTTTGGAGTGAGTTTGAATTCTCCCATCTATCGCTCACGAGTTTGGTACGGGCCTCCCTTTGATACTTGCAAGCGTTATTGGTTCCGGGCTAGAGGCACATTCAAATCGGTACAACAGTGGAACAAGGTGTTAGAAGCAGCCATCATTGGAACAATGAAAAGCGTCTCATAGAAATCACTTCCTCAAAGCATATTCGTACCATTTCAGATTCATCATGAGATGGCGTGTGCATGTTGGACACTCAATATGTATTATGATAGTGGGTCTCTTGAGAAGCAGATCTCATTGGTACAGGAAAAGAGGAGGAAACAATGTATTAAAAGGTGAGAAATGACACTCCGTGTATTCCCCTCAGCAGGAATATACAAGCTATCCACCCGAACCCCCAACAACGCACATGCGAAGCCGGGAATATAAAATCAGTAGAAGAAGGGTATGCAACTGACGAACAAAGTCACTTCACCTATCAACAAGCCGAGCATTCGCCCGTCCCATCCATCCCCTCAAGTAGTAAACCATCTCGGAACATTCCTCGTCCCAACCACCAGCCACGCCTCAACATCCACCCTTGCCCATTCTTTCTCCCCCTTGCTTCCTCCACCAAGCAACATCTACTTCTTATCCCCCTGCAACTTATCCTTGATCTTCCCAAAGAAGCTCCTCCGCTTCTCCTTCTTCCCCGTACTACTCGCGCCCGTCTTCGCGCTTCCCGGCGTCGGCGTCGCATCCTTGACTTTCTCCGCCACCTTCGCGGGCGTCGATGGCGCCGGCGCCGCCTTCTCCGCAGCTGTCGACTTCTCCGGCGCGGCCGCCTCCGCGGTCCCCGTCGTCGTCGTCACGCTCGGCTCGGCCGTGCGCGTCGGCGGCTTCGACATGGGCGACACGTCGCGCGAACGGCCGTCGTCGTCGTCGTTATCCGCGGGCGCGAGCTGTGCTGCTGCTGCGGCGGCGGTGGGAGGTTGCGCGGGCGTGTCCTTGGTCGCGTTGAGGCCGGTGGTGTCGTCTGTGATAGCTTCAGTGGAGGACTTGAGGGGTTCGTTGGCTCTGAGGGAGTCCGGGGCGAGAGCCGAGGTGTCGTTGGTCGTGCTGGTGGGGGCGGTCGCGGAGAGAGCGGAGGCTTCGGCGGAGGTTGGCGCAGGTTCGCCGGCGGCAGAGGAGGGTTGGACTTCTTGGAGGAGTTGGCTTTCGACTTGGGCTTTTTCCGTGACGGCGGTGGGGTTGGCGGTGGCTTCAGGGGGTTCGTGTGCGGCTTTTTGGGAATCGGTGACGACGTCGGGCACTTTGTCTTCGGTGGCGCGTTCTTTCGAGGTGAGGTTCATTTGGTCGATGGATTGTTGGACAGAGGTGGGGAGCTTGTCCTTTGCGGCGTAGGCTGCACCCGCAACGACACCACCAGCGGCAGCAGCGGCTCCACCGGCCAAGGATACAATCTTACCTGCGCTCCATCCGCTCTCAGAGGTTGGCTCCTGCTCGGGAACTTTACTTTGGAGCTCTTCCTCAACACTCTTCTTGTCGGCTACGGCGTCAGGTTGTGCAGAGGCTTCAGGGTCGGCATTGGCCTGCTCTTGACTGTTTGAAACAACTTCCGGGACACCTTTTGGTTCTTTGGGAACTTGTCCAGCTAACTGAGCAGTCGTGCTTGTAGGTGCTGCCGAAGAGATTGTTACACCTGGATCTTGTTCTGACGCTGTACCTGATCCCATTGGCAAGCTCGACTCGGGTATCACTGCACCAGTGACTGGAGGTACACCAAACATTCCACCTTGAGTTGAGGTTTGTTGCGTGGGTTCGGCAGCTCCAGCACCGACTTGGGGTACGCTGGAGGAACCGGCTTCATAAGAAGCTTTATCCGTCTTCGCAGTTGAGTCAACGGTATTAGAGGTAAGGGTACTTGGGTCGGGAACAGGTTCGCCAGGCTTCAGTTTAACAGGATTGCCTGGACCTGCGGTAGCTGGAATGGGTGCAACGCCAAAAGTTTGCTCCGAGTCTTTGGCACTACTATTCAATGCAGAATCTTGATTGACTATGTGTTGACCAAGTCAGTATAGGCATTAGTATGATTGGGAAGATGTTGGGGTGATGGGTTTGGCAGTAGGCTTTGGTAGTAGGCTTCAGAATTGGGGAGTTGCAGCGACTACGGAGAAATGTTTCTCACCTTCGTTTGCAGGGGTCTCTGGAAAAGCACCCGGAAGCGATTCGGGCTGACGCGGTACTTGAGCAGCCATTTGAGCGGTGGATGAATTAGGTGCTGCCGAGGAGATTGTAGCAGCGGCAATGCTTTCTGGATGTAGGACGTTGTTTATGTTGGAGGCGCTGTCACGTTCTGAAGGTGCAGTATGATCTACGGTCCAGTTGCCGTCGGCAACAAACTGTCACGTTGGCAAGTTAGTTGGTCATACGACTTGGGTGATGAATGGATTCGGCGGGCGAGGTGAGCTTGGCGGGAGGTGGAGGTAGAGTGTGAGAGTGTTCCGACGGTTGAGGGGTGGGGGCGAGCTCGACCATGGATATGCTTTGCCAGGGTCACGTTTCAACTGCTGCGTACCTTGTAATAGATCTTTTCGACTTTGGGCAATTGAACCAGTTTTTCAAAGTGTCCGTCCACTTTGTCCATTTTCTCCTTGGATGCCCAGTCATCAAAGGTGCCCGTGACGTAGACCTCATTAGCGGGATGATCCCTGAGAAACGGTGTCAGCACACGAGTGAATCCTTCGACCCTACACGGCGAATCTTCCAGCCATCAAAGCTCTGGGGTGGACAAGGAAGAGCTTGTCGAACCGGTGGGGCCAGAGGGACTGGGATGAGGTGATTCGAGCCGTCTCGCGACATACCACTTGAATAGATAGCTCCCCATTTTTCACGCAAGCTTGTGAGGTATAGGTGGATGTCAAAATGCGGACAGAAGGTTGGATACACTTGCGGAAGAGCTGGAGGCGTAGCAGGGATAGGAGATTGCGTATGGGGTTGGAAGTGCGCCGAACAGTCTAGAAGTGCGGAATAGCTTGGCGTGGATGTCGACTCGACGGCAGTCGCAGACAATTGGTTCCGAGCAGACTCTGACAGGCACAGCTCTCAGGCAGGTCGAAGGTAGGGAAAAGGGAGTAAAACTAATGAGAGGAGGTTGAGAAAGTGGTGGAAAGGCTGGGGGTTGAGGAGCGGAGGCGGAGAGAGAAGAGAACCATGTCAAGATCGCACACACACTTTATTTTCTAGCTAGCTACCTGATCCTCTCGTATCGAGTCTAATTGAAAGGTCCAAACTGCCAAGATTGGTCGATCCAGGGGGAGATGTTGAGAGATTCGTTATCTATTCTTCCGACCTCAAGCAAGACTTGGCCATCGTAGGTCCGGTATCAAGCAATCTCACTCATTACATCGGCTGGCTGGAAAACAACGTCATATATAGCGTTATTTCGTGCATCGCACACTAAATAAGCTCCCTTAGGGCTACCTGCGAATACATCTGGTCACGTTCTCCCCGATGCAAGGTAAGCTTGAGGAAGTGGGGCACACTAGACATGTCTACGCCTGGTTGGTCCATCTTCTCGTCCACAACATTCGTTAGATTCCTTGAGATAGGTGTCTTGTGTCTTGCATCTTGTGCCTTGTCTAGGGATAGGAGGACGAGCAATGATGATGAGGGGCCGTGATGTTGATTGGTATTGGACGCAGAATTGCCAATGGGTGCTATGACAAACATGTCTCAGTCAAGACAAACATTAGATAGTCTCCACCATCTCAGCCAGCCTCTATAGGATACCTCGCCCACACCATCTGGCCACTCTGAGAGACATTCCGTTTCGATGACTGATGGCCATGCGTACCTTGTGCCAAATAGAGTTAAGGATAGCCGTTGGAACGTCGGAACGTGGAATCACGTTCTCCACCAGCTTCACACGGCAAGGCACAGGAACTGAAACTGGCAATTGGTCACGAATGACAATGACTTTCCACCTGTGATTGGGTCGAGGAGCTTCTAGAAGCACGCCCCGCTCGGGGGCCTTGGCAGCTGTTGCGAGTTGGGTTAAGGTGGCCCTTCCCTGTGCTCTCCACGCCTTCCACATCGTTGCCTACCTAATACCGTTGTGCTGCTGTTTGTCTCTCCTCCGGATCCAGTGTCAACGCCCTCTGTGCCTCTCATCGTGCAGCGTGCTCTGTTGATTGCTGCCGCACATTGCTGTCGTGCTCTTCAGCTCCACCTGCACCCACCGCGGCGAGGAGCTCCCTGCACCTCCCCCTGCAAGCCTGACCCTTCCGACGTCAGATACCCCTCAACCCGTCCTGACCGTGAACCAATGTCGCTCCCCTCGGATCTCCCGCCAGATTATGCAAACGAGATCAACTCCCTGAACCGCGAGATCAGAAACGCCCAGCCCCAGGACGTGCTGCAGTTCTGCGCCAACTTCTTCTTCCGCCGCCTCGAATCCCAGCGCGCCGAGTTCCTGCTGGCCCGCCACCACACCTCTGCTTCCAAGGGCGGAGCAGCCATGGCGGAGAGCAATTTCCCCGGCAACAACCCATTCTCCGGTGGCTCTGTGGGCTCGACCGCATTGGGCTCCATTGCCGGGGCTGAGCGAGGAATGCATCGCCTGGACGAGGAAGAAGAAGGCGACATGTTTGCTTCACCCACCGCCTCCTCCTTCCCCCCCAGCGCTCTCAACAACCGCTCCAACAACGCCTACAACGCCAGTCATTTGTCCAATTCACTCAACAACGGTGCATCAGACGCCGCCACCGGCGCCCCCGACAGCAATAGCACCTTTGCCAACTTCGGCGGCTTCGGCTCATCCACCAGCACACGCCGCAACAACGCCTCCGGCAGCAGCATGTCGTCCAACGCAGCCAGCGCCTCCGCGCCCGGCGGCAGCAGCAGCAGCGACCACCAGTCCTTCCCCAACAACTACAACATGAACCGGCGCACCTCGGTATCCGCGGAATCGCTCAACCCGACGTCATCCGCCAACGACAACTTCACCCCGCCGCACCACGCCAAGACGCCCGAGCAGCAGGCGCGCCTCCGCGCCGCCGTCGCCTCCAACTTCCTCTTCTCGCACCTCGACGACGAGCAGTCGGCCCAGGTGCTCGGCGCGCTCCAGGAAAAAGCCATCCCGGCCAAGGACATCAAGGTGATCACGCAGGGGGACGAGGGGGACTACTTCTACGTCGTCGAGCGCGGCGCCTTCCACATCTACGTGCACCCGTCGGGGCGGCTTGAGTCCGGCGCAGCGAGCAGCGGCGGTCTGGGCTCCAAGGTCGGCGAGTGCGGGCCCGGCGGCAGCTTCGGCGAGCTGGCGCTCATGTACAATGCGCCGCGCGCGGCCACGGTGGTGTCGGCGGAGCCCAGCACGCTGTGGGCGCTCGACCGCGTCACCTTCCGCCGCATCCTGATGGACAGCGCGTTTGCGCGCCGGCGCATGTACGAGAGCTTCCTGGAGGAGGTGCCGCTGCTCGCCAGCCTGACTGCGTACGAGCGCAGCAAGATTGCCGATGCCCTCGAGACGCACAAGTATCCGCCGGGTTCAACCATCATTCGTGAGGGGGATGCCGGGGAGTCGTTTTTCATCTTGGAGGCCGGCGAGGCGGAGGTGTTTAAGCGGGGCGCGAATCATGGCGGGAAGCCCGTGCACAAGTATAAGAAGGGGGATTATTTTGGGGAGCTGGCATTGTTGAATGATGCGCCCAGGGCGGCGAGCGTGGTGAGTGCGACTGAGGTGAAGGTCGCTACGTTGGGCAAGGATGGGTTTCAGCGGCTATTGGGGCCTGTGGAGGGGATTATGCGGAGGAACGATCCGAGCAAGCGCGAGTATGATGGTGTCGCGCCGGAGGATACCGATGTGGATCCTCTGGCACAGGGACGATGAAAGAGCAATGGTCATTAAAAGTTCGAGGAGAGTATGCGTGTATGGATGGGGCTCTCTGCTCGGGTAGAGCTGGGATGGGAATGACGGGCATGGAATGGACATCATTTTTTTGTAACGGGACAGTGAGGATACCTGGCCTAGCTCTCTGTTATTACTAGAATATCAATCACCTATGGGTCGCTCCTATGTCTTAATATCCTTGGTGTATTGGAAATCACGCTCAACTCGTGTGCCTTTTTTTCTTACCCATGATTTGACATCAGTCGAGCCTAACAGGGCTAGTGGTCATGAGTTCGTTATGTGAATCTTGCCAAGGTCGATATTGATCTTCATTGTTAAAACCCAATGATTAATCATCAATCGTTTCGAGCTGGTGGTGATGAATAGATTAGGTTTAGCTCAAGAACTACTACTACTACTACTACTACTACTACTACTACGTCCATGTTTTACCCAACGTACTCAGATAACTCACCCAAAATCAGATAAGTTCAGCATCGAAAAGCCGATAATCTGACAGTGTAAGAACGAGCAGTGGATTAATTGTTATTGTCGCCATGTGCTGGTTGCCGCTCAGAGCGTCGTAGAGTCCTTGCCTCGAGGTTGGCGGTTGTGGAAGAGGATACTACCAATCTAATAACGACTGTATGATGATCACCAGCGCTGACGTGCAAAGGGAATAAAGAACCGGAACTCTATCTATTCTCGAAATTAGTGTTGCTATCGAAGCTATTTTGGAAACCAGGGTTCTCGCTGAGGCACAGGGGGCATCTTAATTTTGACTGTTTCGACTACGAAGCAGTCACAAGCAGGAGTCGCCCATGTCATTCGACCTACGATGCGGCCGTCTTTCACGATAATTCCTGTTCCGTTAGCATGGCCGAATTGATACTCGAGGCCTGGAATACGATATGCAATAGACCCTTGAACGATGCTTGGTGGTTTAAATAGGGCAGCCCGAAACACAAACCGCTTGTGACATCCTGGGCAAATCACGCTGAAGAGACAACTGCGACCAGCAATACCAACGTTGAATGTTTCTCCACATGTAACCAGCCACGCAATTCGATTAAAAGGCTCTCTTCCATCAGACCTGGAGAATGAACGTGAAAGAGTCATTGCATCAGCAACCCATTCAGCGCCTCTTTCACCCTCAACCGCCCAGCTAACTTCTGGACCATTTTGATGTTGCTCGTTGAGGATATCTGCAAGCCTCTTACCTTGGTTTGCCGCAGCGAGATTCTTTTTGATAAAGTCGACTTTTTCGTCATACAGTCTCCATCCAAGCGTATCTATAAAAGAATCGAGATCTGGTCCAGTGGTATTTAGGACGAATTTCGCGTCCGCTGCGAACATCTCCTTCCATGTCGATTCGTTCCACTGGTGAATTTGAGAGACCGTACCAAGTCTATGGACTCTGAGGATGGGATCGCCTGTCTCCGAATCACCATTCTCAAATGAAAAGTCGCCGTGAAAGTCCGGTCGCTCGCAAACCTTACCAAGAGGCCAGGCGTAAATGTCGTCCAGTCCCTGGACAGAATCTAGGGGGAATCGCCCGAGCCGAGGCGTCATCAACAAGGGACTATAATCGCCATTTGCAAGACACAGCCTCGCAATACGCGTACACCCACGGTCAAAGTCACGCTCTAGCGGCTGGTCGGAGTTGGGCTCGACCAGCCCAAGCAAAGCATGTAGAAAGTCGCAATCGCTACGGCATCTGCGTTTTGAGAGTAGCGAGTATGCCTGTCCAAATATTGCTGAGCCCATCTTGCTGAGGTCCCCAAGAGGCCCCAGATTCCACGGTACAAGATTTTGGCTCATAGCAACTCGAGCTACCAATTTGTGGACAGAGTCATACTTTGAGAGCTCATCGTTCCATACACGGAGCATCTGGTCCAGAAATAGTGGATCGCTTGTTTCAGAACATATCTCGCATTCTTCATCCATTAGCATCACTCGACCGCTCCGAACAAACTCCAAGGCAGTCCACACACGCGAAAACCACGTCATGTTGCAGATTTCAGAAACGCCCCTTAAACGCTCTTCACTTGTACGTCCCTCGTAAAGTAGTTTGACACTGCTTTTCGGCAAATCCTCAAAATAAACGAATGTTGTATGCGCTGATTCAAAAATTCTGGGAATAGCCAACAAAATTCTATCCTTGATCATACTTGACCATTGCGGAACACTGATATAATCATGCCAAAGTTCATCTTGATCTGACATTTCTCCACTGCGAAGGATAGCGTGGTATAGCAAGAACGGTACTTGGATTGCTAGGAGACGGACCTTGAGAGGCTGCGAGGTATGCTTTCCTCGATCTTGGGTGCGAGATATCTCTGAGTCCCATACGTGCGAGATAGTGAAGTATTTAATCCTGTCATGCAAGAGACAATGTAGGTGTCGATCATAAATAACAACATCTCGATCAAAAGGTGTGCGCACTATCTTGCTGTACCCACAAGCCTCATTCCGGTCCGAATGCTGCAAACGAAAGGTACGTATGAGCGCGGCCGAGTCAATCCGTAATTGGCAAGAACAGCAAAATAGCACATTAGGATCTGCTTCATACCACAGATCCTCGAGCCTGGGTATTTCTGAAATACCCGCCATATGGATTGTTTCATGGAATGTATGGTTCACAGGGAGAGAACCTAAGAAATACCAATCTGAGTACGGCTTAGCAGCAAGTCTACCAACAGCAATAAATTAGGCCTCAGAATGTTACGGCCGCCCAAGCGAACTGCCGATATACGATGGTTAACGGGTCGATTACACTAGCTACATGAACTGCCGAAATACGCGAGCTGAGAAAGAGGAACGACGATCGTGGAATGTCTCATGTTCAAATGGTCAGTGCAATTGTGGCACCATACATGCCAACATCCATGCATGTTTCCCGTCTTAGCAAAGAACGAACAAATTCGGCTTCTTTTTATTCTTTAATATTAATTCTCTGCTTAGCAGTCTTTGCAATATTCTTGCCGCCTTCTACTGTATCCGAAGGCCCAGAGCTGAAATGGTTTCATGTTCGCATTAGCGGCCCACATGCATGAGAGAGCATTTCTCAGAGATAGAAATTGGAAATTCTACAGACAAACTCAACGTTGTATCAATATGACCGATAATCTTGTAGGATAAAAACCGAACCTTGCTTTTTCACTATAGCTAACGAATCTATCAAGAGTTTTATTATGAAAGCAGGAGTAGAAACAGAAATGAAAAAAATATGTTCGGATTTTCTGGCATGGCGCTGTAAAATTTTCAGGTTCCTGTATAAAACTTACTACGAAAAGATATTGCGGGGTTTACAAGGGTATACCTAGTGCAAGTCTTGTTTTTGGAAGCGTGATATTATAGCTCATCAATGGCAGCAGTAAATGTAGCTACATTTGTAGGAAATTGCACGTACACGCGACCTTGTTAAGTGTAACAAGAGCCAACCCAGATCCATAAGTCTATCATTTCTTATCTCATTTCAATTCAAGGCAGCATCTTTGACAATCCTCGTACCAAGGTCAGTCTCTTTACCAGTAAGGCTCAATTTGCAACATGATCGACCTGACGAGTTACAAGCTACCCGAGTCTCGCAGGCTCCGATTTAATTGGTCACTATACAACTTTCGAGCCGCAATTGCTGCACGGCAACGGCGCTTTATCCAGCAAGTCCAGAGACTCTGGTACTATCCTCTCGTAAGCAGCCTCACCATGTTGCTCATACTCAAAAGGCGCCATTTTAACAATAAAGACACATCTCCAATACTTGCGATCATCACTGTTTACCCAAGCTGGAACAGACGAATTTTCTCGTAGAATGCCAACGGCGGGGGAATGGAACATGTAATAGCTTCAACACAAGATGAATAATGCCGTTGTATGAGATGGTCTTGTTGCGGAACACGGTCCTTTGCAGTTGCAAGAGACGATACTCTTCCGGGAGGCGATGCCGCTGGCTATACCCGAAACGATACTATTGCTGAAGACGACGCTATCTCCGTTGCTATAGGCAGAAGTTTCGATCGTGCAGCTAGTGGAGATCAAGTCTACGTATAGAACAATGTAAAAGCAGGCAAGAATAGGGACTCACGTCATGAGCCAACGATGACCTTGATTGAAAAAGGGCTATCCAATAACGCAACCCTTGTACTTGAACGTGACAAGATTAGAGCTGGACTTTTCCTGGTAGAATGACCTGGCTGGTCCGTCAGCCGGCGCTTCATTCATATGTCAATCAAAGGTAGTTGTGTCTGGAAGTGCAAGCATACTCTGAAGCAAGATGATCGGAAATGGGCCCTATTGCCAACGCGCAAGCCAGTAATTAACACAAAAGTCGGGTTAGAGAAGGAGATGAATTAAACAAAGACATTTCTCTGACTGCGTGGTCAGAAGTAAAGACAATTAATTGAAGTCAAGTATATTGCACAATGTCCCCGGAAAGGTTTCTTGACCCACGATGCATCAGCAATGATTGATTATATACGAGCACAAATCAGAGAACCGCACGTTCGTGGGGCCGCAGATAGTACTTCCCCTTTCTCATATTGAGCACCGAGAAATCTTGCATTTTCCAGAAAGATATGTCTTCTTGGCCCCAGATGTCAGGTGCGGACACAGCTTGGACTCAACCGGCACAAGATATTGGTGTTCGATAGACGCAAAATCAAGCAAAGAGCTGTTGAGTTCTGATGACGTCAAAGGCTTATATAGGGGTTATCAGAGGGAGGCACGAAAATCTCCATTGTGCATAAAAAGGTGCGGCAAGTTAAGAGCTCGTCTCGGTCGCGAAGAGGATGAAAGTGAAGAGTAAAAGTTCCGGCCGAGACCTTAGCCACCCATGTTTATCACCATGCTCGGATGTCATCAGTCGAAAACCCGCAACACACCACGCGACATGGTCATCTTAGCAAAAGTTGAACCACCTGATGAGGTTCGCAGCACTCTGATCGGTGTTGATCGGAATGATTGCAATCTATCATCCCCAACTGTACACAGCTCCTAACATGCAAGCAAAGGGTATCGATAATACACCACCGAGGATCCCTGCAAGAGGACTGGAATCCGTAAACGTTGCTTTCGTAGCGCTCTATAGCACCTCCATCCTTTTCCTCAGTATCTCCTCCCCAGATATTCCCCCCCCCCCCTTCCCCCTAACTCGCCGCCCCCTCCCTCCTCCTCCTCAAAATCTCCCCCCTCAACCCCTCCGCCGCAACCTCAACCTCCAGCATCCTGCCCACGCCCACGCGCCAGCCCTCCTCCAACGCCCTAACCTCACCAGCCCTCTCCTCCTGCGCACCCTTCCTCCCCCTCTCCACCGCCTCCAACACATCCCTCGCCTCGGCCAACTCGCCCTCCACGGCGCGCAGCTCCGCCTCGAGCTGGCTGTTGCCCACGAGGTACGCGTTGGCGCCGAAGCGGTCCAGCGCCGCGAGGTTCAGGCGGCGCGCGTGCAGGTGCGCGAGCGAGGTCGCGGCCGTGTTGTATGCGGTGGTGAGCTCGGCTTGGGAAGACTCTGGGGAGGGGACGGGCGGTGCTTCGTAGCGGGTTAGGTCGATGCCTTTGGGGAGTATTTTGGGCTCGGAGGACTGGGACTCGAGGTGGGTGAGGGCGTGCTGGGTTAGGGGAGGGAAGGTGGGGGAGGGGAGGGGTGCGAGGGACGGGTGGAGGGTTTGCGATGCGGATGTGGGCATTTCGGCGGCGATGAGGGCGTGTGCGGTGGTGAGGGAGTGTGGGGAGGGTGGGGCGTCGATGTCTGGTTGGGAGCATGTGGTTAGCAGATTGAGTGGGCAGATGTTTTGTAGATTGGGGGAGATGCGCCGAGGGAGGGAGGAGCATCGGAATATTTCGAGGGGTGGATTTACAGGGGAGCGAGTCGTGCGCAGTGTTGATCACGGACATGATGGGATCGGATGACCTGGTCAAGGTTGCAGCGAGGCGTGCGCCGGAGGGTCACGTTCGGGTAAAGGAGAGGATGGAAAGAGGGGAAGGTGTAGAAGAGAGAATGGGGATTCGCCGTGTGCCTTGATTGATGCTATGTACACGGTCCGGTCCGCTGTCTGCGCCTCACACGCTCCCTGTTCTAGCCTGTTCTAACCCTTTCGCTTTGGGCCGTGCTTGGCAACGCTTCTCCCGATGCCTGGGCACGATAGCAGGAGCCAAGCTACTTAGGCCTGCTGATATCCTGATTTCTTTCCCCTTCTGAGCTGGCTCGATGTGGAGATCTCGCTCTGCTGCTGCTGTCACATCTATCTACAGGAGCCGGACATGGCTCTGAAATCTGTCGCCATAGCCGTTGCCACTGCGAGCATCGCGCTATTTGTCTTTTTCCAGCTCATCACTGCCTTTGGCGTGCCAGAGCTCGAGGTGCTGGCATGGAAGACCTGGACCGGAACAAGTTCGGAGGCAGTGCAGGAGACGGTGCAGGAGAGCTTGGGAAAAATCACCTCACAGGAGAGCGTGGTCGAACGACAGTCTGCAGGCGATGAGTATCTCATAGGCGTGGGCAAGGCCGATATCACTGGGTATAATTCTCTTCCTACTGGAATCAATCCTCCGAAAGCTCAAACTCTAATTTGTGACAAATCATAGGCCTGTAGCAGAGGTCAACTTCGCCGGATATGCCAATCTCAGCCAAATCGGCTCTGGCCTGCGTCAGCGTGTGTATGCGCGCGCTTTCATCATTGGCGACCCTCAAAACGAAGCCGACCGTTTTGTCTACCTCGTGCTGGACGCGCAGTCTGGAGATACCGCGGTCAGACATGGCATTCTGCAAGGATTGCAGTATCTGGGAACAAACTACACCATGTACGGCGAACAAAATGTCGCTGTAGTGGGAACACATCAACATTCCGGGCCAGGAGCATGGTTCAACTACCTTCTTCCACAAGTCACCAGCTTAGGCTTCGACCCCCAGAGCTATCAGGCGCTCGTGAATGGTTCTCTCCTTGCCATCCAGCGCGCTCACGAGAGTTTGGAGTCCGGAACATTGAGCGTCGGCACGGCAAACGTTGAAGATGCAAACATCAGTCGAAGTCTTTGGGCATACCTGCAGAATCCAGCATCGCAGAGGGCACAATATACCGACAGCGTGGACAAGACGATGACCCTACTCAAGTTCACGCGATCCTCGGATGGGCAAGATATTGGAGTTTTATCATGGTTTGCCGTTCATGGCACCTCCATGTTGGGCAACAACAGTATCGTCACAGGAGATAACAAAGGCGTTGCCGCCTATCTCTTCGAACGTGCCATGAACGATACGAACCCTGGATTCGTCGCTGGTTTCTCGCAAGCGAACGTGGGTGACACAAGCCCAAACATTGACGGTGCATACTGTGAATATGGCCCACAAGCAGGCCTACCATGCGACTTTGAGACCAGTCTCTGCAACGGCACAAGCGAACCGTGCCACGGCCGAGGTCCCAACTGGGGCTTGAACGACTACGGCAAGGCATCGTGCTACACCATTGGCACCCGACAGTTCCTCGGCGCCCAGGGCATCTACAACGACAGCGGCGCCATGACGCCCATCACAGGCAACGTGGTCAAGTCCTTGCACTCGTACACCGACTTCACCAACTACACGTTTCAGCTATCCAACGGATCCCAGGCGCGTACGTGTCCCGCCGCGCTGGGCTACTCCTTCGCCGCCGGCACCACCGACGGACCGGGCGCCTTCGACTTCAAGCAAAACAACTCCGGCACGCCGGACGCGAGCCCCGTGTGGGCCGTGGTGAGCGGCTTGCTGCACGAGCCCAGCGCCGAGCAAAAGGCCTGCCAGGCGCCCAAGCCCATCCTGCTCGACATCGGCGAGACGACGCTGCCGTACGCGTGGGGGCCCAACATCGTCGACATCCAGATGCTGCGCGTCGGCCAGCTCGTCATCATCGTGAGCCCCGGCGAGGCCACCACCATGTCCGGCCGGCGCTGGCGCAACGCCATCGCGTCTGCCGCCACCACCGCGCTCCCCGATCTGAGCAGCAGCAGCAGCGGGAGCAGTGGTAGTTCGAGCCAGGCGCAGCAGCCGATCGTGGTGCTCGGCGCACCCGCCAACAGCTACACGCACTACATCGCCACCGAGTACGAGTACCAGGTGCAGCGGTACGAGGGCGCGTCGACGCTGTACGGCGCCAACACGCTGAACGCGTACATCGACGTGTCGACCAAGTACCTGCCGTTCCTGGCGGCGAACGCGACGGGCGCGCCGCCCGCCGGCCCGCTGCCCCCCCTCAACACCAACAACAGCCTGGACTTCATCGCGGGCGTCATCGTCGACAACCCGCCGCTGCTCAAGTCGTTCGGCGACGTGCTCACGGATGCCAGTGCTAGCTATGCCGCGGGCGACGTCGCCAATGCCACGTTTGTCGGCGCCAATCCGCGCAACAATCTGCGCCTGGAGGGCACGTTCGCCGCCGTCGAGATGAGCGGTGCCGGGGGGGACTGGACGCAGGTGCTGGATGATGCGGACTGGGAGCTGGTGTATGAGTGGACGCGGACCAGCGAGATCTTGGGGACGAGCCAGGTGACGGTGAGTTGGGAAATTCCGAGCACGGGCGTGGCGGCGGGGACGTATCGGTTGCGGTATTATGGGGATGCGAAGAGCTTGACGGGGACGATTACGCCGTTTGAGGGCGTGAGCGGGGAGTTTACGGTGGGAACGTAGGGGATAGGATGGAGAGGAGGATGGGAAAGAGGAAAAAGGAAAAGGTGTGGGTTTGAGGGAGAGGGTATACGAAGGGGGATAACGGAGATGACGGAGATGACGAGGTGGTACGCTGGTAAATACAGTGGCAAGCCATCTATTCGTATATATGTGTATATGTGACAGAATAATATACGTAACAGGATTTTGGAAAGTACGTACCTCTCTCGCCAAGCGTACTGCTCGTCCTGCCGTCCGTGATCTTGAAGCCTCGCAAATTTTTCAACCGTTCATGCCGTGCCTATGCCGGCTCTGAACGCGTATGAAAATTTCGTCGGGGCTTTGCCACCTCCTCGTTTATCTCTAGTCTTGTGTTACCACCTTCCAATCAGCTTCGTAGGCCGGGATATTTCCCTTTTCATTCGTACTTGGGCTCCGCTTTGCACCAGAACAAGATGAGGCTTTCTAAAGCTCAGCCAAGTGATAATGGAAAATTTTTTCGTCTTCTCCTTGTCGTATCAGAGCTGTGGATAATAAGAATGAGGCTTGAGAGGGCGCTTCAATAGTTTTGGGCAGCAACAGATACCTCAGCTGTCTTTGCCTTTTCTGGCCGGTCACCGAAGGTTCAGAGTCGTTGCCCGTTCATAATAGAGTTCAATATCGCAGCCACGGCTTTATGGCTATGAACCGTGTGAGGCGGCACAAGATTTATCATGTTCGAATACTTCGCTTGCACCATCAAAGTCGAGTGTCCTTTGTCTGTCACAATCCATTGGCTAGAGGATTCCTGCCCAACGGTGCCGAGTCCGCACAAGGTCATCTGCAATGTATAGAAAAAAAGACCGGTGTTCCAAGAGCGTATAGCGTCTGAATGTAAATATATCGGATGTACTGTACATCTCCCATCTTGACGATTCAGATCTGAACCCCAGCTCCGTGCTCTTTGGTCTGTTCGTATTTAGGTAAGGCAACGAACCCGAATGATTCGCGTAAGGGAGAATTTCTGTGTGGTGGTATCCGATGATCCGTGACATATTGGCTAGGCTTTCCGGGCTTTTCCCAAGACCAAACCAAACTATTATCGGTCAGGATCATTTGATGATGAACCATGACTCATTCTTGATCGCCGAATATCTTGCGGTGAAAGAAGAAATGATACTGTCTCGCGGAATATTAGTAAAGTCCGAAATGACGAGGCAACAAAGGCCACACCGAATATATGTAAGATAGTACGTACCTTTCGAAAAATTGAAGTCATCTCCCTATCAGAAAGTCAGGATTGAAGCCTCATTTGATTAAGCAATTTGAGAGAATGATATCGAATACTCAGCTGAGTCAGAGCGCATGTATAGGTACAACTATTTTGCAAGTCTTGGTTACTTTTTTTTTAGTACATGAAAGCGAGATCGGAGAGACTAAACACGTTTTCTGCAGTCTATTGCTTAGGCAGAAGCCTAATTGTTGTTCTGCATGTCCCTTTCATGGTGGCTTGCTGAACGACTTCATGTTTGATTTCAGAACCGATGAATCCAGAAAGATTTCCAAGGTCAAAGGCCTGTTCATGATCGACCTAAAGTTCGAACAGGTCGCCTTAATTCCCTGAATCGGAGGCTAGATCCGTTGATTATTCAACTACACGGGTTATGCCGAAGAGCGGCACAGTATCTCAGAGCTAGGACGTGGCCTAATCTCAATCCCGGTTTTGACAGTAGCTTACGATCAGATATCTGGTTATTTGCATAAGCAACTTAACCTCAGCAAGTCATACCGCCGGAGGGGACTCTAGACTCCATAAAGAGACGAACTTTCTTCACGAGACGCTGGAGCCGGAATGAATTTAACCGAAGGACGCTGTAACACTACCCACTGGTTCAATGAAGCAATCACGGCAACTGGGGTGCTCTGGGTAGCGTCGACTGCTTCAGAGCAAACAAGGAGTTGGAAAGTACTCGCTCGCGCTTAAGGCGGTCGCTCAATAAGTGGATACGGAGCGAGCCGATCCTGATGTCTGTTGTTCCCTGTAAAACACCTGCTTAACACCGGATCCCCTCGTGAAATGACAATTTTAGGCGTCTTTATGAGCCAACCCCAGGGCATTGATCAGAGGGACCAGTGAACAGAGTTGCTTCTTTGTGATAGATAAGCCATTGGCATTGGGAGCACGCCAGACTCGCTCTTGGATATTTCGTGACGCAAAGGAGTGATGTCATAGTAGAGGTTGTGACATTGTGGCATCGTAACAACATCAGCAGCCAGAACTTCTTCAATTTTGAAGGTAAACACCAGTTTCACATTACGAGATGGTAAACACGCGCGAGGCCCGTTTCAGGTGGCTTGAGAATGAAGGGGGAAGAGATCTGCATTGTATATGACTCTCAGGACCGCTTTTTAGAACCGTCTCGTTCCGGAAGAACAAACCCGCAAGGCGTGCGAACGAGAAAGCCGGAGAGCTTTCCGAACCTTTCTATTATAAAGGGCACGGTCCGTAATTGGGGCTCAGAAACGGTGTGACATTTCGGCATTGGTTAATGGTTGGATCTAGACAGGGTTCCCCGGTTCTTGTTCGACCTTGGACTTGGTGATGCAGTCTTTGCTCTGCGCAACCACGTTTTTGTTCTCATCCAAGGAACGAAAGCTGTAGAGGATTGCCGCAGCCATTCCGTGCCATTTCGAGATCGTCTACCTCCGCTAATCTAGACAAGCTTGTTTTTTGTTGCTTTCCAGGTTACCGGAACTTAAAATGAGGCGAGCACACCACACCATACAGCTCCCTCTAGTCGCCTAACCTTTGTGAATGCCCAACGGTACCCCGGCAGCATGGGGACCCAAGATGGCCTGGGGAGTGTGGTACTTTCCGCGCGCGTCTGAACTTTTGAAGGGTCAAGTCGATTAGTGTAAATAGGAGTAGAGCAATTATTCATTGGCGTAGCCCTTTCGATAGCAGCTCTCTACTTTTTGGCTTTTGTTTTCCCTCCAAATAAGATTGGAGCTTCTCCCAATCTACCAGGTCTGATTAGATGAGAGCGGGTAATCATGTCTTCGGAACCACAAAGCTATTTTGTTCCTGGTTATGGCATATCCAGACACGTGATTCAAAGCCAGATTCGATACTATTGCGGGCCAGGAGCCTTTGCCAGGCCTTACACATTGCACGTGAGTCCTGTTGGAGCTCGGAACATATGATATAATTGGTGGAACAGTGTTGCTCACGAACAGTTCAGGGGCGCGACGGCTTTCTTGTTACAACGACAGGCCCACCTTTAACAAAGGTCTCCTTCAACCACATCATGTATTCTTTTGTAAGAGATCGACTAATCAACGAACAGGAACAACTTGAAGACATTAGAAGAGCGTCCAAGGCCTACGAAGAACAACTAGCAGCCAGAGATAACCAAGATGCCGAAGATCCCAACCAGCCGATTGTTATAGATCAGAATCAGCGAGGACGAACGAGTGGAAGTAGATGATATTTTATATTTTGCCTGTCGCTTCATCTGTGAACGCTACGCTACGAATAAATTGGATCTTTTCCGGTGACATCAAGATACCATTTGGTTGCGATGGCGAGTCTGCTCTTTCAATCGGTATCGGCGTTCAGGCCAGGAAAAAGTCGACCACCACAGCTTCTCGACAGATTGTGCTTAATAACCAGATGATCTATTTTCGGGTTCCTCTTGGCGTGGCTTGACGAGCAACTGCATCTCCTGCGATTCTACCTTTGCTGTCGTTGTATCTGGAGTTTTGGGAGTTGAGGAGTGGTTTGGAGTTTAACAGGAATGGCGCGCTTCGCAGCGGAGCTGAGAGCATCCTCATCTTGTAACGAGCGAAGTTCCTTTGTACCTTCTCCTCTCACAGAGCCGCATGCTGTTGCGAATAGAATGTCAATTCTCTTTGGCGCTAGCTAATTAGCCTAAGCTCAGAACACAAACAATCTGTCCGTTTCCAGAGCCTTGCCACAAACCTTAGTCACTGATGTAGGCACTTCGCACGGCGATGATGACACCTGCGTGGAAGGGCACAAGGACTACCCAATGCGAGTTCTATTTGCTCTCTATTGGAAAACCGCACCAGCAGCAGGACAAGATCTTGGTTCCTTGTGTGCCATGTCCAGGACGGGTGTTACCGATTCTTACCTCTCCATCCGCTTTGCGGATATCATTGCTGGTCAAATACGAATTTCCGGAAGCAAAAAATAATGGTCACGCGAAAATTTCTGTTGCGGGACTGGGGAGCTCGCCACAAATTCCCTCGATGGTATATCGCGCCTTGGGCATTGACCCTGAGCGGAACCTCGTCTCCGAATATAGCTAATTTGGCCGGGGATACCGGAACAGAATTTATCAAGATTGCCAAGCTCGATTCGTATACAATCGTAAGCGCAGCCTGTTAATCTTCCCCTTGGAAATAAGCATATATCCGAAAGGAGTCAGGTGGAGCCACATTAAATCGAAAGTGGTGAGTTACGTGGCAGCAATCCACACCGACCGGATTGCTTTTTTTCGGATCGAACCAAATAGCAAAGGAGATCCACGAGGAAACGTGAACGAGTCGTATAGCTCACCGTGGATTACAATAAGATATTCTGTGGACTGTAGGACATACCATTCGCTATATATGTACAAGGGGGCCCAATATAAATTTGGTCCGTTGGTAATATCCAGCTTATGATTGAGGAACCCCCCGGGAAATGTGCCGTGGACTATGGTTGTGGGTCTCCCTCATACGAATATGCCAATTCACATGTCTACACCTATAGACTCAAGAGCGACATACGTGCACAGATACCGCCTTCAACGGTAGAAATAACACGACAACGTAGAAATGAGAAGTGATGAAGATCACCCTCAAGTTTCCATCAAGGGGATTGTAGTCTGTGAGGGGTTTTCCATATAGAACATGTAGTATTCATACGTTACTAAAACCTTAGTCTTCAAGTCAGGCAACCCGCAGTCAAATCAATCATCCTCGTCAGAATCCAAAATCACGCGTCTGCCTCGTAGCCTGCCCTTCTGCGCCCGTCTCTCCATTCCCATCCTCCATACTGCACGGCAGAGCTCATAATATAAGAGAGTGCCCCCTTGTGGTAATTGTAGGCTGGTCTGACTCTCGACTTCCGCCTTGAAGGCTCGACGTTGTGTGAGCTTGATGACCGGGAACGCGTTTGTTTCTATACACAAAGACTCCCACGGAGATCAAACGAGAATCGGACTATCGAAACAGTCACTTCTTTTCCTTGTGTTCAGAATCTCAAGGTAATTATTTTTCTCTATTGTCCGTCATCATGCATTCGCTAGCCTGCTCTCCAACAAGCTGTATCTGTGATGCTCCTCCAAGTCCAGAATTCCCTGATGACAGTATCCCATTACTTCGTGCCAAGCTTGCAATATACTTCTTTTATGATGCGAAAGGCGGAACACCTTCTTCAACTCTCCGCACTCGCTGTCTTGATGCCTGTGCAGACAGGGCAAAGCGGCCTTGGCCTCCAGTCGATTACACATTCAGTAATGAAAGTCGCTCTGGAAAGAAGGCACGAAGACGACACGTCGTCCTTAACAGTGTCTCATGGGAGCTCAAAGAACTGTCAACTGAGTCAGACGCACGGAGGATGGCGAATAATCCGCCTATAGAATGCGGCGCTGGCTTCGTTCTCTGGGGTGGGTGTTCCCGCCCACGCTTTTTTTTGATAGCAAACTTCAGTGCCGATACTAAGCAATATATAGTCAACGACGTCCAATATCGCTCCGTTAAAGAAGCAAACCGCTGCTATCTATCGCGTGCTCAAGATTCTATTCCCGGATTCTTCGCCCATATCTCGCGGAAGTTTGTTGTTGAGGAGGTGAAGCAGCTCTTTCGCTGTTTCTCACACAGTGTGAAGCAAGTGGGACAAGCAACCTTCCAAACTTCGATATCACACTTGTCTTATTTTGCCAAAAAGCCTTGGAACGCTTTGTGGTCAATTACAACGTTTCCCACCGCACGCAGCTTTTTCCTTCCCTCCTTTTGCTTTTCCAATAGCTTCCGTCGTCGACTGACATCACTCGCATGCAATTTTTGTAGCACGTCCTTTCTGAAAGGTTTGATGGTCTCGCGCGCGACAATGCGGCGTCCTGCGGCGGCTTGGATGACTACCTCAAACATTTGGCGGTCAACATGTTCTTTGAACTTGGAGACCCATGCTCGACCCATGCGTTCGACTTCTGTATATGACAAAGAAGATTAGTATCCATCCTTACTTAAACCTAATGACATGACAGGTTTAGAAAACACTCACGACTATTGTGCACAACACGTGCAATAGCATCCACGGGTTCTTTATTCACCAACAACTGTAGTTTGACAATATTCGATCGCCGCCACCCCGCATCCTCGTAATCTAGAGAGGCGTAGCCTTTAGTAGCGCCTTTCAGCTTTCCAAAGAAGTCGTCGACAAGCTGTGCAAGCGGCACATCATACTTGAGGATGACTTGCGCAGCCGTAAAGAAAGAAAGCTCTTTTTGCTCCCCACGATTGGCTTCGCAAAGAACAATGACTTGGCCCAAATAATCCTCTGGTAAAGTTATCGTCGCAGTCACATAAGGTTCTTGAAGCTCTGCCACACGTGTATGCTGAATGTCCGTATCCGGGAAGAGGTTTGGATTCTCAATAATTTCTTCCTTGCCATCCCTGTATTTCACTTTGAAGGGAACTGAAGGCGGCGTAATGATGATACTTGCTCCATGCTCCTGCCTCAGACGATCCTCAAAGACGGAGCAATGCAATGTGCCCAGAAACCCTAGCCTCCATCCTGCCCCAAGCGCTTCGGAAGATTCCTTTTGTACGGTGACACTCCGGTCATTCAGCATAACCTGATTTATACTATCTTCAAGATGCTGATAGTCGCTCTGATCGACTGGAAAGGCCGCAACGAAGACCATGGATTTTGGTTCTTCAAATCCTGGAAGGAGCTCGACCTTCTTCTCGAAACCAATACTTGTATATGTGTCACCAATCTTTGCTTCCTGGATTCTCTTCATGCCTGGGTTAAAAAGCATGTAGCCAACCTGACCGGCCCGAAGAACGGATTGTGGAGTTTGATCTGGATACATGATGCCAACTTCGCCGACTGTATATTTCAAGCCAGTCACCAGAGACACAACTTGGTCACCGGCCCGTACTTGGCCATCAAATATCCTCACAAGCAAGATGACCCCTTTGTAATTCGAGTACCAAGAGTCTACCAGAAGCAGTCTCAACGGTACGTTCTTATCTCCAGAAGGAGCAGGCACCTGCTCGATGACAGCCGGCAAGATGCTTTCGACATTCAATCCTGTCTTTGCGCTGACCAAAACGGCATTCTTCGAGTCGAGCTCAAACGTCGTTTGCATCTGTTCGAGTGCCCGGTCCGGGTCTGCGGAGGGCAGGTCGACCTTGTTGATAACAGGCACCAACTTCAATCCCTGAGAAAAGGCAAGATAGAAATTTGCGACGGTTTGTGCTTGTACTCCCTGACTGGCATCTACTAGCAGCAATGCACCACCGCAACTAGCATAGCTTCTGGATACTTCGGCTCGGAAGTCCACATGTCCAGGTGTATCCACCAGATGTAGGAGGTAGTCGTCGCCTTCATAATTGTAGATCATACTACATGTCTGCGCCTTCACGGTGATGCCTCTTTCGCGCTCAACGTCAAGCTTGTCAAGGACTTGGGCTTTGGCACCGCCTGGTTGGATGGTCCCAGTGAGCTCGAGAAGACGATCCGAGAGCGTGGATTTGCCATGATCGACGTGAGCGACGATACAGAAATTACGGAAGTGGGAGATGGGGATGGCAGCGATGCGCTTTTCTAGTTCGGTTTGTGGTTGCGGAGGTGGACCACGGGCGGAAGGAGAGGGGTGGAAGTATCGTTGGAACGGGACCAAATTTCTATAGGCCAACGGAGATAGATTCGCGGAAGAGGATTGCCATGTAGTTTTAAGCGCACGAGGGAAGAGATGGCATCGTCGCATGAGTGTCTCTCGAACATGGAGTGTTGAAGTTCCAAGCAAAAGTTACGAGATTTTTGGTTGGCCAATCGGAGGTCATTCTGACCGACGCTCACCCTGCCAACGACAGTGTAAACGAACTTTTGCTCCTTGCTATCGCCAGACCTCAGCAAGACGCGATCAATTGCGAATTCCAGAAGACCACTTGAATCAATTCAGCATCATGTCAGGCGACAAGGACAAAGATAAAGCCAAGACCCACAAGCTCTCGTTGAAAGGTTTGTTTTCTACGTCCGATTTATCAACCATGTTGTAACAGAAGCTAGGCTCTTCCAAGACTGTCGCAGAATTCTTTGAGTATTCCATTAATACGATATTGTGAGGCATGTACGGACTGAACGCCAAATGAGAAGGCTAATGCAGTACCAGATTCCAGCGGGGGGTGTATCCAGCGGAGGACTTTACAGCGTAAGTCGAACCGACTTTCAGCAATTCGAAACCCACACATTGAGCTGACAATCGAACAGCGTCAAGAAATATGGCCTCAATATGCTAGGTAACCGCCACCAACGCCTATTAGCAGACGAACGAC
Source organism: Astrothelium macrocarpum (assembly GCA_021030915.1). Taxonomy (NCBI): domain Eukaryota; kingdom Fungi; phylum Ascomycota; class Dothideomycetes; order Trypetheliales; family Trypetheliaceae; genus Astrothelium; species Astrothelium macrocarpum. The sequence continues at coordinate 401,719 of JAGEMR010000014.1, read as the reverse complement.
TTCGATAACAAAAGTCCTAGTCTCCTCCGACGACCAAGTCAAAGCCTACATCAAAAAAATCATGTCCCAACTACACAAATGGATGCTCGGCGGCAAAGTCTCCAAGCTCGTCATTGTCATCACCAGCAAAGACACCGGCGAACACGTCGAGCGCTGGCAATTCGACGTGCAGCTCCTCAGCGGCGGTGGCAGCAGTAGCACCACCAAGCGCAAGTCCAGCGAAAAGAAGCAGGCGCGGAGCAGCGGTGACAAAGAAAACTCGGCACCCACGACGGAACACCAGACCGGCGAGCCGCCGGTTGCACCGCCGACGGTGTCAACGCCCGAAAAAACCGAAAAGGAGATCCACGACGAGATCCAGAGTCTCTTCCGGCAGATCACCGCGTCGGTGACGTTTCTGCCCATGCTGGACGGCAACTGCACGTTCAACGTGCTGGTGTACGCGGATGCCGACTCCGAGGTGCCGATGGAGTGGGGCGACAGCGATGCCAAGGAAATCGAGAACGGGGAGAAGGTGCAGCTGCGGAGTTTTAGCACGAGTAACCACCGGGTGGACACGTTGGTGAGCTATCGGTATGTGGTGTGACCCGAGAGCGTGGCTGAACGTTTGATGGGGCATTCGGGAATGGCTAATCGGGCTTCGCAGGTTGGCGGAGTGAACGTCCAACGTCGTACAGAGGCTTGGGTTTCGGGCGGGGCGTTCCGGTTGGCTTGGGGATCAGGTCTGAAGATCTAGCAGGCAGCTATGGGAAGTCTTCGAGGGAGGCAAGGTGGTAAGCCATGGGTTATCCTTACTGCTTCTCAAGTTCTCAAAGTCGTTTTTGGATCAGTGAAGTGCAGATGAACTTGAATGTTTCAAAGACATTAAATATTTAGTCTATATCTCTCTAATGAGTGACATGAAAAGCGCACAACTTTAGTGGGGGCGCCAAAACGATGCGGCTCCAATCCCCATATGTACCACATGTACCGTTGTCCGCATTAACATCCCAAGGGTATGTAACGATTGAACGCCCTGCTCTCTATCCTCCAAATTTTGCATGAAGACGTAAACAGTCAGCCCACCCTGACAAGTGCATGATGATCCCAGTAATGACAAATATCTATTAGTATGATGATAGTATCGAGTAAGAGAAAAAGAAAACAGCTTCACTCCATTGCTGGAGAGCCCGTAGGATGCTCGTACTGTCCGTCTACCAGGTGAACAACATGAGATTAGGGTTTAATACGATGGGAAGGAAGAAGTGAGAGGCCATGACAATCGCCAGAGGGTAGATGGCAATGACGAGATCGATTCTCCATAGCGGAGGGACGAAATGTGCCAACACAATCATCATTGCCGTTCCGATGATACACGCGATAAAGGTGCCACGGAATTTGCGAATGACCTTGGGAACTTCCTTGAAAAAGGTCGAGTTCTCAGCTTCCTTGGCGGTAGCACCCCAACTCATGTCGATGCTGAACATGTGAGAGAGAATGGCCTGAGAGACGTGCACTGAAATGCCACCAAGGAAGACAGTGAGGAGAGGAATCCACTTGAAGTTCTCGACAAGAGCGCCTATTAATGAGCGTTCCTCGATACGATACCTCAGAACAGCGAGAGCGATGTTACCAAGACCAGTGAAGACGATGATGATGGCAAAGTAAACCTTGAAACTGTCGAGGTAGAAGTGGTCGAGGAAACCGTTCAGCCAGCCAATGAGGAAGTAGTTCATGAGAGTCAGGAGCCATGCAGAGCCGATGGCATAGTAGGTACCAACGTAGGACATGATGGTGAGCTTCGAAGGGAAGGGCATATTGGAACCGATGAAACGGCGGAACAGAGGGGTGAATGGTCCGTGAAAGATCCAATCCTTGAGCGGCCAAAACACAAGCTCGTTACATCCATAAGCGTATTTCTCCCAACGCGCGAGTTCATCGTAGACAGTGAGCGAGACACCTTCCTTGAATCCTTGACCAGCGTAGGCACCAAGACGAACGACGTATCCATTGGTTTGCAGACGGAGAGCCATGTCAAAGTCTTCAGACACAGTGGCTTCAGACCAAAACTTCTCACGACCATCTTCCTTGTCATCGTAACCAATAGATTGAACGGCAGCCCATCGTATGAAAGCGTTGTGTCCGACGAAAGGCGCAACATCACCATTGGCAACAGCATAACGAATTTGCGTGTAGACAAGGTCAGTAAAGAAGGTAATACCCTTCTCGAAAAAGCTTTCAGTGACATTCATGACACCTGATGAGAACTGGATGATGGCAACCTGAGGCGTTTGTTCCATTTCACTCACAGCATCCAAAAAGCAGTCAGTTGGAACACGAGTATCAGAGTCGATGAGCAAGAGGTATTCGCCCAGACGAATGTTGCCGTCAGCCCAAGTGCGACCTTCATCTTCAGAGACAACCTCAGCGAGAGCATTGCGATAAGCCTCAGCTTCGTTCTCATTGTTCCAGTGATCAGGGCGGTCAATGGTGTTGAGCTTTTCTTCGACACGATTGCTGACCCACAGAGCGTAGTTCATGTTGGAAGCCTTCTTGAATTTACCACGACGAAGGAACTGTCGCTCGCCCTCAGCAGGCTTTGGGTTGTGCTTGGGACGTGAAACCCATCCAATGTTGTGTTCGTCGTAAAAGTCCATTCTCTGCCTGGCCTCGTCTTCAGAGATGAGCTGCATACCGTCATCGTTGACAAAGATGTTGGCGGTTCCACCTTGCATTTCGTACGTCGAGATGGCGGCCTTGATTGAGCGAATGGTGGGCTCAATGACAGCAACAAGACCTTCCTTGTAGACAGGCATCTGAATCGTGACATGTGGAAGAGTACCATTGTCAGACTGTAGACGCCGAGGTGGTTTTCCAGAGTAGAATTTGCTATTTTCATTCATTTGCTTGACAGGTCCGATGAGTTGCGCTACGTTACCGACGAGTGCTTGGAAAAAGAAGAACGACAGCCACATTGTGATAGGAATCGAGACGACGAGAGCCAAACGGATATAGTCACTATCGACGAATGTTTCCAGAGCAATTGATCTGAACCCGGAACCCATGGCAGTCACACTTAGGAACAGAGTGAAACCTGTCAAGAGCGGTTGCCATAATACAATTCGTCGTTTCTCTACAACGGGACCTTGTTCTGGATCTTCTTCACCAACTTCGTTGATCATCACACTGGGTGGTTTCGTAGTAGCCTTCTCGTCTTCCTCGTTAGCCCATATCATATCCATTAGTTGGAGCTCAATGTTCTTTGTCCGCTCCAAGATATGTCGTGGCTCGTCGTCCCATACGATTAATACACCACGATCGGCAATAAAAGCAGCAAACTGATGTTTCTGGCATCGAGGTAGCCAACTGATATCTGGAAGCACCTGGAGACGGAGACCCTCACGAAGTGGTACGTATGATTGAGTGTTGTGATGAAGAAACAACTTGATCACTCGAGTGCTGACAGTCAAAGCACACTAATTCACGTTAGATATTGAAATGTTTAGTCCTCAAAGCTTGATCCACTTACTCGCACGTTAAGGGCGCTGATGGCATCAAAGAACCCGCCTTCGATTTGAGTCAGTTCCGAGGGACATGCGGTATATTGATTCCGGCCCTTCTTGAGAACAACACCTTCGTCCTCGGCACCCGAAGTCCATAGCCTTTCTAGTTGTTGCTGATACAAGTGAGCGACGACAACATTGGACCTGATATCTGTCATCTCATCATTAGGATACATCGACCCCGGCCTCGAACCAGGCTGTGATGCATAAGGACTCATCCCAGGTGTTTGACCAGGCGAAAATGGGAACTTGGGAGTAGCAACATTCTGCACCGTGATCTCTGCTTTTTCAGCCTCCTGAATAGCATTCTGCTTCTTGCCCTTCTCTTCCTTCTTAGGAGCAAAGTATCCTTTGAGGAACCCCATAGTAATTGAATCAAGATGTGTTTAAAATTAGATTAGATTTTGACGAACGAAAGAATAGATATTAGATGTAACGCTGGGGTGGGATGAGCGAGCGAGTGTAGACGACCTCAAGGTCAATGCCGGCGGCAAGATTAATCCTTGCCCGTCACAGCGAAATGCTGATGACGATTGGAGGGAGGCAAAGACTGAGGACGAGGGAAGGGAAGACCAAAAGTCTTGCACCTTGGAATATGAACGACAGACTGAAAAGATAAGCTGTGAGGAGGCAAGATCGCTACTAACCAGGGCCTACACATAAGTTATAAAGGAAATCATGGGAACCATGGTCATAGTCTGGGCCAACCGGGCTGCCCAGTTAGAGCGGTCTAGAAATAGGCCAACAAAAAAGGCATGGAAGCGGCCTTGGGATCAGTAGATCAGTAGCACACATCAGACTCCGCTGATACGATCCTGGATGCCGATAAAGCTTGCGGCGGGTACCCAAAGGAGGTGAGAGCTGTACGAAAGGTGAGCGAGGCCCATGCAGGAATCCGGGAGATTTGCTCATTGGCACAGGGTCCGCGGCCAGTGTCCATCCTGTTTAGTCCAGAGCTATTGGAGGTACCCTGGTCAGGAACGGTGCCAAAAAATCAATAGCTGCGGCAGAGGTCAGGGGTAAGGAGGCTTGACCGGGGGGTGTGATTCCCATTGCTTACTCTTTCCAGGATTTTTGGGCGCGATAAAGCTTTCCGAATACATTACGGTCTTCGCCGTGTCTAGACAAAAGATCCAGAATTTCGCATTCGCGTAGATTTGTGTACATGTCTGGAAGATTTGCCGCGTGGTTTTACAGCACGATGATGAAAATACGTCGCTTGAGATGGCACCGCCAATACGTTTATCCGGCTTCTACCAAACATCGCCAAGACATCTGGTCGACCCCCACGGCGGATTGAGCCTAGTTGGGTAATCTATGCAAATCGCCGTCGTCAACCATATATTGCAGACTCCGCACACCACATTTCGCTGGGAAACATTTCTGAAACGACTGGTCTTGTTGAGCATCCATCGTCAGTCAGCAATGTGGCATTCTCGGACTAGCTGATGGCGATTTTGGCACCGAATAAGGTGCCGATTCGCGTGGAAGGACAACAAAGCTTCAGCACATCAACGGGCCGCGTTTGCTAGGGCCACGTCTAGCTTGTTGTGATGTGAACAGGCCACCGGTGCCACGATGCCTGGAAAAGATCGGCTACTGAGCAACATAAAAAAGGAAAAGCCAGAGCTATGACACGGCCAGACGTTGCCGGATCAAGTTAACCAGCAAAAACAACAAGCCGATACCGCCCAAAAGAGAAGAGGTGCAGATCTTCGCTACTAATTGTAGAGATGGCACATCGGAGAAGCTCCACCTCAGCCACGAGACGCTCTGCAGCATGCAAAAAATCCACCATGAATGATTTTCTAGAATGATATTAAGCTAAGACTTGGCCGAGATTGTAGCGCCGAGTGGCGCCGTCGACTCCACGAGGAAATGAGCATCAACTTGATGAGCCGCTTGTGCCAAGGACGGAGCCGCATGAGGTGTCATCAAGCGAGCGCCGAGGTTTCGTTCTAATAGGTGTGAAACGCAGGCTGATCATTCGCGCAGCAAGCATGAAAAATGCCCCAAAGTCTGGGCAGTGAGGAGTCGTTGGGGCGATTTGACGAAAACATCCATGCTGCCTGACCGTCTCCATTGCCTCTATTCAGATGACTGCAGAGTCAACCCCTCCAAGGCAGACACGAGACGGCATCCTTGACAAAATGTATGTACAATCACCTCATTGCACACAACGTCCTTATGCGGTGAACAATAATGCTCCGATTCATGAGTTTGCATAGCTCGCGCATGGATGGCATGTAGGGTGGGCTATTTTTACAGTAAGCAATACGCTATTTCTATTAGCCCGTTTACGCCACATCGCGCCACGCTCCAGGAACCCGCCGTTAGCCTGCAAAAGAACTTTCGAGCGGCTTTATCCTGCCGTTTCACGAATCAGCTTGGTTTGTTTCCTGTGGCGATAGCGATTTCTTAAGCCATCAAATTAGCCACTTTCGTACACTGTAATTAAGCATAACCGGCATGCCCCAAAATGACGGTTCTAATGTCCACATATTTTGTTTGGTGCAGATTGACCACGCGCTTGGAAGCGCTGCAATGGACTAGTGATCTCGTGAGCCGTTTTCTGTACTGATAAGCTGGGTTTTCGAAGACCATGTTCGGTGTAGGATATCAATGCCAGCCCGCGTTGGAAAAAAATCATGTTTAGCCAACCTTGCTATAACCGCCAGGATTTGAGCTGACGATTCCTGCTTTGGGCAGGGTTGACATGTGGGTTTCGCACAAACGGGGCCAATGGCCAGTCTCGAAGCGTCTCGTCTCTACGTAGCCCTAAGATTCACGCTTCCGAGCATTCCAGTCAAAATTGTACCAAAAACTGCCTGAAGCGGCGCGGGCCTGGGGTTCCCATGAGCCCGAAAAGTAAAGTCACGACAGGGGCCCTGACGCTCAAGCGATCGAGATCTACTTTACAGCTCGCAACCCAGCAATCTGGACCAGTTGTGGGATTAGAGTTTGCAAAATCGATGCGGGTCAAGATCGCGAGCACGAACAAAAAAACGCCAAGCGGTCCGGGCAGCCCGGTTCCTGGGTTTCACTGCTGAAGATTAATGCCAGCTCGGGAGGAGTGTTGTTGTGTAGCGTGCACATTCTCGTGGTGGTGGAGAGACAAATGGTTTCTCGCATATCACGGCTGCAAAAAAGCAAAAAGCACATGCCACACAACCTAACCGGAAGGACGGAACGTTGGTCATTGACAGCTGACTCCTCATTTGGCCGCCCGAGGCAGAAGGTGCTGATTCACGCATCACGGTACGAGAATGCGAATCAGCGGCAGAGGCTCTGACTGCATACTCCATAGTTTATAGGATATCCTGTTTTCCTTGGAGCGGGTCCTGTCTAATGGTGCAAAGTAAGTTACTGAGCATATGCCTGCTGCATCTCGTAGATTTTCAGGTTTTCACCATCCATTCGTTGAGAACAGGTGGTGTGTCCCTCCCAATCCATCCTTGCCAATGCATTAGTCTATACAACCTTGCATAATAGTCGCTCAATGCTACCTACTCCGCTGAGGAGTTGATCATGATCCGTCCACAAGACGACTGCAAAGCTACTGCGTTCTATAAAGGTGTGCCACTCGACGATTCCGCCCTCCAAACCAGATCTTCGTCTATTCTTAGACGCGATCTGATCGCCAAGAAGAAGACAGCGCAGCAAATTCTAACGCGCTGATTAAAGTATTGCAGAATGAAGTGGTGTAGACTTTCCATCATGCGGTAGAAGTCCAAGTGCGTATATACATACTCTATTGGTCACGACTTCTTTTTGCTCGCTTCTAGTTTCGCCTTTTCCTTGGAAGCCTTTTCCCGCCGTTGAATCACGCCTTCTGCTCCTATACCGCCAAACACAAGTGCCACGCCTAACCACTGCATGCCACTCAATCTGTGTCCAAAAGATACTACAGACAGTATCATTGTCATCATCTTCCTCGTCACCGTTACCGTGACTAATAGCAGTGAAGAAAACCTCGATAACGTGTAGACTGAGATAAGCGATTAGCAAAGCACTCTTCCCTGCACAATAAGCTTCACACTTGATACTCACAGATAAACAGCTGCCCAAACGCTCCACATGCCGCAAACCCCAATACATCCCACCCCACAGCGGGATGCCTCTGCAAAAACGCCAGCGCCTGTCCAAACTCACCCTGCCCCGCCTCCAAGTCCATGCCCAACCATGACCCCATTCCCGCCCGTCCAAGCCAAGGAGTCACCACCATCCACGCCACCGTCAACGCCGTACTCAGCACATTCTGCGCCACCATCATCTGCTGTCCCGTATACGGCTTGAACGTGCCAAACACCCAGTCCTGCGTGCTGTTCGTCAACCCATCAAACAGCAGATTGACACTCAACAGCGCGAGCCCCCACGCACTACTACCACCACCACCACCCTCCCTCCTGCCCTTGCCCCCCTTCTTCGCGGCGGACTGCGCGCCCTGCTGCAGCGTGAACACGGCGACGCCCGCCGTCACCGCCGCCACGACGGCGTACTTGTACAGCGGGTAGCGCCGCCGGAACAGCGACACGTGCAGCGCCATGACGGGCAGCAGCTTGCACGATTTCGCCAGGATGAAGGTCAGGTAGTCGACGTGCTGCAGCGCCGCGTAGCCGAAGGGCGACGCGAGCGATGACACGACCGCGACGAGCGCGAGCGGGTACACGATGGCGCGCGACGGGAAGATGGCGGGGGTGCGCGAGGACGAGGAGGAGGATAGGCGGAGGTAGGTGTAGCCGGCCGCTGCGGCGAGGGTGGATTGTACGGTGTTGAGGAAGATGGAGAAGGTGAAGCGTTCGGGTGCTGAGGGCGGGCCGTAGGATGTCGTGGTGATGCGCTCTTGGAGGAAGGCCCAGGAGAGGCTGGAGATGGGTAGTTAGTAGAGAAGGCTAGAATGGGAGTCGGTGGGTGAGTGTACAAGCTCATGTAGATGCCGCCGACGCAGATGACGAGTTCTGCAAAGGTTCCGTGGGAAGCTGCTGTAGCTGGTGATTCTGTTTTGACATGGCCATTGGCCAGGCTGTCAATATCGCTCTTGAGCGATCCATTCGCGATTCCGATGGGTGTGTGATCTTCTTTTTCAGACGGGATAATTCGCCGTTGTGGTGTCGCTTGTTTCGTGCGACCCATGGTGGTGTCCTGTAATTGGAAAAAGAAATGGAATTAAACAGGACTCGGAAACAGAAATGTAATTAAACAGGATCCGTAAACAGAAACCTTTATCAAACAGAAACTGCGACAGCTGAGAGAGCAACAAGGAGTGTGAGCAGCACCCTTGGCTTGCTTGCGGAGTTGAGAGAAATGGACAATCTGGCATCAAGGCAGTACCTGAGTATTCAAAAGTGGACCCTGCATGTGGGTTAGCAGAGGATGAGCGCAAGGATTCGGCTGACATGGAAGCACCTTGCCCACATTCTTGAATCGAAGAACTTGTGCATTGGCAATGAATTTATTATCTCAATTAAAGCAGTCGCGTAGTCATGGTATATGTAGTTGAGCCTGCATGCGGTATTTTGGTTTTGGATACTATCTGGCCATGGCTCGTCTAACATTAAACACATCTCATCATGAACCTCTTGTACTTTCATCCCAGAACCGTAGGCAAATATATCTGTCCCATCCTTACCATCTAGACTCCGTCGCCATGCTCAAATAGCTCCTCGTAATGAACTCAGTTTGTAAGCATCTTCTCTTTCTCACCATGCTCCTCTCCACTCTCCTTCTCCTCCGCCTTAAATGCATCCTCGAACAAAAACTCCAATTTTTCAAAATCCCTCTTCTCCAAATTCAACCTCCTCACCACATTCATCGCGCCAGTCCCCACCCCCATCGTCTGCCCCATAATAATACACTCGCTCACCCCCTCAATCCGATCCTTGGCATGATGAAACGCGGCCTCGAACAAATGATCCGGCGTCTTCTCAAAGCTCGCCTGATGGAAAACGCTCTTCCCCATCTTCGCCAGGCCGAAGCGCGTGATGCCCAACACATCGCCCTTGTACGTCATGACGTCGGCGAGCAGCTGCATGTGGCGCGGATCGATGTCCATGGAGCCCATGACGATCTTGATCTCGTTGATGATGGTGGTGCGCGCGGCCTCGATGCCCAGCACGGCCTGTACCTCCTTCACCGAGTTGGTGCGCGTGCGCCGGCCGTTGATGCCGTCGGTGTTCATGCACGCGCGCAAGCCGTAGCCCTCGACGAGCAGGCTGATTTCTTCGTAGCCCGCCGCGTTGAGCTTCTCGTCTTTGCGGATGATGGCGCGGCTGGCGTCCGGGTAGCCGCGGATGACGATGTTGGGGATGATGCGGAGGAGGTTCTGCATTTTGATGAAGTCTTCTTCGAGGTCGCGCTTGCTGGTGGATCGTGAGCGGGGTTTGGTGTCGATCATGCTGGTGAGATAGATGCGGATTTTGCTAGAGGAGCGGATTTCGATGCAGCTGCTGTCTAACTTTAGACCCCGGGTTTTGCTGATGGCGTATTTGATGTCTTCAGTCCTGACTTCCAAACCCAGGCGCTGAATCAGATCCAAATCGATCCTAAGCTTGATGTAGCCACCGCTTGGATGCCAAACTTCATCGATGCAGGACAGGATATCTCGCAAATAGGTCTTTTCGATTTTGGCTTGAGCAATGCGTGCAGCGGTTTCCTGCCTGTCATTGTCAAGCACACATGTGATGACAGGCGTGCTGATCGACTTGGATGCGTTGATGATCTCTTTAATGCGAGGGACACCCAGCGTAATGCTCATGCCTTGTACACCAGCAAAGTGAAACGTTTTTAAAGTCATCTGAGTACCTGGTTCGCCAATCGATTGTGCACCAACAGCACCGACGGCATGACCAGGTTGGACTTTGGACTTTTCGTATTTTGTAAGGCACAGTCGAAGGAACTCAGCTAGGGCATCTTGAGAGATCTTTCCGATAGAGTCTGCAAGATGCCCTGTTTGAACGTTAGCTTTTGCGGGACCCTCAGAAGCACTGTTGCCTGAGCTAAGCCCTGCGGCAAGACGTAATTTCGAAAGATGGTCTGCTTTCGCTCCAACGAAGTCTCCGATCTCATCCAGGAATCCACGAGCACTCTCAAAATGATCCGTACTCAAAAGATTGTTATCTTGATAAGACAGGTTGGCTCCTGTTAAGGAAGCTCGGGTGAGCTTATCCTTTTCAGGCTGGAGTCCCGCTGCGATAAATTCCTTGACTTGAAAAGGCAAAAGACCTGGATGCGTATTATTCCAAGTGGATGCTATGGCATGCATGAAAGTGCGCTCAAAGTTGACAGGTTTGGCTTTGCCTTCCATATCCACTGGATCAAGTTTGTCGTCGCCGTACTGGAACTGGACAATACCAGCAGATGCGTTTCGCACAGTGTGATCGTACTGAGCAGAAAGGTCTTCCAAAGTCTTCATGAGTCGGCGAGACATATAACCGGTTTCCGCAGTCTTCACTGCTGTATCTACGAGACCTTCTCGACCAGACATGGCATGGAAAATGAACTCTGGAGGTGTCAGCCCTGAAAAGAAGCTATTGGCAACGAAGCCCTTGGCAGGTGGTCGCTTCGATTTTTTGGCAAAATGTGGAAGAGTACGGTCTTCGAATCCATCCATAACACGCTTTCCGCCGATGATTTGTTGCCCTACAGCAGCAACCATCTGTGCGACGTTAATATTGGATCCTTTTGAACCGCATTTGGCCATGATCAACGGAGCATTCCATCTATCCAACTCCTCCAAGCACTGCGAACCAGCAGATTCACGAACACCGCTCAAGATGCCTGATATTTTGTTTTCTAGTGTCGTTTCAACGTCACAGCCGGCATCTCTATCTAGCTTTGATACTTTGAATTTTTCAAGCAAGTCATCGCATTTGGACTCGGCATCATGCATAAGAGACTTTTTTCGCTTGAAAAGTTGCTCGGTGGGCCATACATCGTTGATACCGATTGAAAAGCCTTGGTCCGATAGCCATCTGGCCGAGAGTTTGGCGAGCCGGTTCATCGCTTGTACAGCATAGTCAGGACCAAAATCACGAAGCATGACGTAGAATACAGAGTCTTTTTTTCCATCACCAATGGTTGCCTTGTCCATTACACCACACATGACTTCCGAATTGCGAATGACAAGATAGGCATCGTCTGCGTTCATATCCGGAAGAGTACCTCGAACTGCTTTGTACTGTTTGCAGGGTGCTTCCATATTGATAAGAACTTTGGATCTTCGATTTGGCCGCATCAGCACATTCCATATCTGTTTTCCAGTCCAAAGTCTTTCTGGCTTCATAATCGCAGGCGGAGGAATTTCGACTGGTAGGTGTTCTCCAGAATCAGGATCTTTGACACTATTGCCATTGAACATGCAGCTGCAAATTTGGCAAAATGTCCTGCGATCAAAGAATCGGTCTTTGTTGGTAGATAGATAGGCAGCGGTAATAAAGTCTTGGATAGCTGCAATGATTGGCGCACCATTTTTAGGTGTCACCAAGTTATGCTTTACACCCATGAGTTCTTCAGCTTCGGTCCGCGCTTCTTCGGTTTGAGGAATATGTAAATTCATTTCATCGCCGTCAAAGTCCGCATTGTATGGCGTACACACACATTCATTGAGACGAAAAGTTCTCCAGGGACGAACTTTAACCTTGTGTGCCAGAATACTGAGTTTGTGTAGAGATGGCTGTCGGTTGAAAAGCACGATGTCTCCATCACGAATATGCCGTTCAACAACATCCCCAATTTCAAGTTGGTTGGCGAACTTTTCGAGCATTTCATATCCCCCCGGTTTGGAGAAAACCTCTAACATTTTCTTAGGACCAGTCTGTTTCTCAATGTAATTAGCCCCGGGATGGCGCTTTGCGCCTTTTCGAACACATTCTCGGAGTTTTTTGATATTCTGGCGGGTCACCTTTTCAGGATAAGAGAGCTTGATGGCGACTCGTCTTGGTATACCGACCTCATCAATACCGAGATTTGGATCCGGAGAGATGACTGTCCTACCAGAAAAGTCGACACGCTTTCCAGATAGATTTTGACGGAACCTCCCTTGTTTTCCTTTCAGTCTTTGATTGAATCCTCGGGGCGACTTTCCAAAGCCTCCTTGCTGAAGTCCTGGGGAAGTGCCGTCGATGTAAGTTGCCAGTTGCATCTGCATAAAGTCCCACTGCTCCATGATAGTTTGAATGGGCTGGCCGTTTTCCAGACCGATCTTCATAATCTCACTGATTTGCAAGATGTCACCCAACTTATTCGTGATGTCGTCTTCCGTACTTGCTGTGTCTTGTTGGACAGACGGTCTGATACAAACGGGAGGTGCTGGCACATACTGCCATATGAACATTTCAGGTCTTCCTTCTACGGGATCCATGCCGAGCAGTTCACAGTCAGAAGAAGATATTCTTCGAAAGAGGTTCAGGACCCTGAGTGGATTCATATCATCAAAAGCTTTCTTCATGTGTCTGTCTAGCTCTGGGTTCGCAGCTCGAGCTTCCTCAAAGGATCTGTCGAATTCTATCTTACCAGGCGGAATTTTCTTGGACTTGGCATGAGAAATGTTATAGGCGCGAAACTTTTCATGGACGATTTTGAGGACATGATGAGGCACTTTGCGGATGGAGCCATTCACCGTCCCACAGTACGGACAAGCTTTGGTTTTTTTGCACTCTGTGGTCACTCGACGAAGCATCATCTTTCGTTGAAGACTGTCCAAGTCTCGCCGTCGTAATTGGCGTAAATACGTTCTGCGAATATCTTCAGGTAGCAAGATCCGCGAGCAAGCCTAATAGAGTGAGATTGATCTCCATTTATTAAGTTTAGGGGATGATACCTTGCAAATATCTTGCAAAATTTCAATGATATTTCTGAAATATCCAACATGAAATGCTGGAAGGGCAAGCCGGACTCGACCAAAGTGGCCATTACAGTCGTCCAGTGCTCCACCACAGGTTTGGCAAGTTACGCCATGCTTAGCTGAGACACCCATACGAGCATCATTTGGCCCATTCTTGGTGAGCGTTCTTTCAGAGCCAACAGTTCCTATATCGTAAATGTTTCGGTCATCAACTTCTAGCACTGACTGCTTGACAATTTCCTGTTGCGAACTAAGTTGGATTATAAGTACAGGGTTTTGCAGCGACAGTTCACGAATCCTACATACAGAATACCAAATTGGAGCTCTCTGATTCGCTTGGGTAGTCGATCGAGCACTTGCTCCTTGTGCCTCTCTATGGCTGCCATGGTCGAGTATGAGCGAAATGCCGCTATCGATAGGCTTGCACAAGTCGAAGCTTGCGATTAGACAAGCACATAACGACCGGTTGAAACGACGGGGACGAATGGAAAGCCGATTCGCAAAGTGAGATGCAGAAAAGAGAAGAGTTGCAGTATACGACACATCACTCCGTGGTCACGCATAATGTGAGCCATGATTCACATTATACCAGCCAGGCCAATCCAAAATTCCTAGTGGGGCAGGCCGAACATCAGCCGCGCCACACACAGGGATGTCCCCGTCTATGCTCCTTTCGTGCACTGTGCCTCCAACTGAGCCCCACTTGTCCAGCAGGGTGTGACGGTGTCTGTCTGGCCATGTCGACCTCCCATCCTCTTCTTCCTCTTCTTTCTACTGAGCGATGCGGCGTCTGATCGTGGAGCTGGACAAGCATTGCAGTCATCCTTTGGTGTCGGTTCCGCGGCGTTGCACAGTCACAAAGATTGGGTCAAAGTGAGGGGCCTCCGGACCACCAAAGCTAGGCAGCCAGCCTTAACCTCACCTCAAGCCCCTCCTCTTCCAAGCTCTCTTGCTCCCTGTCCTCTCTCTCTCTCTCTCTCTCTCTCTCTCTCTCTCTCTCCACCATCTTCCCACCTAACGTCGAGGGGTTCCTGAGCTCTGCTGTCCATCGCAGATCTTCTTCTTTGCCTCGCAATCTCTCTGCCAAGGACGCCCCTTTTGTCCGACTTTCTGTGTCAGCCTCGGCCGGGTGTTACCGTATCGCCCGAATTTACTGGCAAGGCTCCTGGACATCTTCTCTGCCTTCGACTCATCCTCTTCTGCTTTGTCCCTATCTACCTTTAGCCTCGGCTTACTGCTCGCTGTGCTTCGTCGTTCAATATGTCTGATAATACTTCCGTTTCGGTCCGGCTTGAAGCCCTATCAGAAGAGCCGATTCATGTCCGCAACCTGACCCTCACCCATGGTACTCCTATACCGATGGGGCGTGCATCAAACTGCGAAACCAAAGGCCTCATTTCTACTCCCAATAATGCATATTTCCACTGTGCCGTGGTATCGCGAAAGCACGCCGAGTTGTCCGTCTTGCCAAATGAAACCGTCCCCCACGGACACTCTGTCTATGTGACCGACGTGGGCTCGATGCATGGCACTTTTCTCAACGATCGCAAAATCCCCAAAGGCGACAAGCAGCTGTTATCAGATGGAGATATCTTGAAGTTGGGAAATCTAGTTCAGCGTGATGACGACGATTATCGTCCACTGGATTTTGCTGTGAAGCTTAGGTTCAACATGGCTGCGCCAGACTCCAGGACAGAAGGGCCTACAAATAGTAGTTTCAGGACCCCAGGCTACTCTTCAGACGAATACGCCAGCGAGATGGATGATTCCGAATCTGAGGCCGTACCTTCCTCACCTATGGAATCACGTTCACCTTACCCTGATAGCCCGATTTCCAGCCTTGCTGCCCAGGACTCTGAAAACATTGCTCCTGTGGACAAGGACGTCAACACCAAGGACTCGAGTCGCGCCAAGTCTACCGAGCCACAAGATCATGACGAGAGCAATGTTCCAGACACTTTCGATGACTATTCCAATCCCGACAATGATGCCAATCTCCATCAAGCAGAAATTCTATCTGGGGGCTCAGCATCTCCTATCGTATCTGCAGCTTCGGATGATGATGATGATGTTTACTCCTGTTTTGCGCAGTCTTCTAACATCGATGACGATGAAGACTTTGAGGAGCATGCAGACATGAGTGATGCGAAATCCCATCCTACAGACTGCAAAGAAACCCATTTCCGCCCATCAGTGGTTGACGAGAAACAGCAGGTGGATACACTAAGCCGAAACCAAGGCACTGATACAAAGCCTAGAACTTTTCCAGAGTCCACAGCGTTAGGTGCTGCTGTGTATCCCGCCACCTTTGGATACGGGTTAACAAATTCGTCGAATTATTGGGCATGTCAGTATGCTGGGCCGAAATTCCCAGATATGCCACCTATCGGCGTGGCATCAGGTCCTACACCTCGGCCATCCCCTTACGCAAAGATGCCAGTCGATCACTCCATGAACCACTACGCTCCAACCTATCCCTTTCCTTCCCCACACGGACAAAACTCATATCACCCTGGTGCAGTCTATTTCCATCATCGTCCAAAATACAGTGATTCAGTTGTTCCTACCGAAGGCACAGGACCTTTAAATTCGCCAGCTTACGGCTCAGTCTTTGGGCTTGACTCCAACGCAAGCTTGGCATCTGCCCCATATCAAGCCAATCGTTTTGATACAAACGTTTACCAGTGGAACGGCTTGCCGCTAGTTGACAAGGCCATTAAGCAAGCGAAGGAAGCGTTCTCTAGTCAGACTGTTTGGCGCGAGGATTCGCTCCACGCATCTGAGTCTGTAAAATCTAGCAAAGATGAGAAGATCCTCCCACAGCCTTCAGACACATGGAGCAATGAAGAGCTCCGACAGCCAAATGAAGGTGCACAACAAGGTGGGAGCAATAGTCAACAAAAGGGCGCTATTCGCATCAGCGATCTCGTTGATAGCCTGGGGACGAAGGACAAGGGTGTTATACCCGTTGGTACAGCAAAACGAAAGTTTGTTGCTGATACGGATGATTCCAATGCATCTGAAGCGTCTGCAGAACCTTCTAGCCACGGGCTTAAGCCAATCAAACCAATCAAGTCACGTCAGGACGAATTGAGTACTCCGGCTCACTCTTTATACTCACAGGCAATGCTTGGCGAGCTTGAAATTGATGATTTCGAGGATCTAGACGACCTGGATGGTTTTGACGATACAAGCGATGTCGAAGATATTCCAGAAGGAGAACCGTCGCCAGACTACATCGACGGTGATGTCAGCCCTCAGCTAGCCAAACAGGACAATATGTATGAGAAGACAGAGGAACACGTTCAGTCATCATCTGCACAAGTCAAGCAGGACAATGTGAACGAGAAGAAAGAGGGCCACGCTCAGTCCCCATCTCTACAAGCCAAACAGGACGATGTAGCCCAGAAGACAGAGGAGCTCCTTCTATCCATTAGTGGACCACTCAAACAGGCAGTCGAACAGGCAGTCAAACAGGATAACGTGAATGACAAGAAAGAGGAGCATGTTCAATCATCTGCCGTGCAAGCCAAACAGGATGCTGCGGACAAGAAGAATGAGGAACCTGTTCAGTCCCCACCTGTGCAAGCCAAGGAACTGATCCCATCAGCAAAGCCTACCGAAGAAGGGCCGCCACGCAAGAAACTCAAGATTGATGCTTTACCCGTCCCTGCTGTATTGCCACGTATGCCTCGCAAGACCAAGTCGAACCGTGGTACTACTATCATGAGAGGGTTTGCAGGTGGGTTTGCCGCCGGAGTCGTTGTCGCCGTGACTGCGCTTGCGACTCTTCCGGAATCGATGTTCCCGTGATCAAATCGCTACGGAGCAACACAGTAAAAGATATAAATGCCCGACGGATGGAAGAAGATTTTTTAAATGAAAGCGTGAAAGAATGTGTACCTTGAACGGATTTGATCACCGTCTCGGTCTATTCAGTGCAAACGCAAGCAGTTGATGGGAGGTCTTTCTTTTTCTTCTTTTTCTTCTTTCTCTTCTTCCTTCTTGCAGTTGTAGTAGCATGCCGAGGAGATTTATACAAGCGACGCGTCACATCCGCTGTCCCTCTCCGCATGTAACCTTCTGACAAATCTTGCGAAAGCATTTTTAGTTCGGCCCTACCAAGTTCTCCTTTTGTCTCGAACAATTTGCAGGCGTCTCTTTCTATCTGCCGGTGTTCACTGGAACGGCGCTCTGGTGGATGGATGAATTCAGTTGGGGCAGGAATGGGAATGGGGAATGGATGACTTCAGGAGTCTGCAAAGAATGAGCCTGCTTGGGGCCATTGCCATGTTCACGAAGTCATGCTTTCATTTTAGACAATTCGGACCCCAATCTCTCCTTTCTTTCATGTGGTCTCTCTGCTCTTTTTTCCTGTGACATAATACTACAAGACCAACCCAATACTACCTAGTTATCTATTGAGACGTATGCTATGTAACTACGTGCTAAAATTGTTGTGCAGGTTTGTACGTCATCACCATTGTAAGCATTCCTGCATTTGAGGGTGTCGCATTTGTCCACGCATCTGAGTTTGTGGTATGCTTCCATATTGAGGCTGTGCTTTGCCTTTATGAATTCGAGGTCATTGGATGTTCAATGACATGTTGGGCTGTTTTGTGTTCAGATTTTGAGGCTGTTGTGTGCTCAGGACGACTATCGTAGAATGCCAGGCTCATGGAGTTTAAGCCAATCTCATGTCAAGTTTTCAGGAGATTCCATCTCTGCCTAGACTTCTTGTACTATTGTTGGCGGGACGAGCTGGCGTCAATATCTCCAGTGATTAAGGAACGTGCATCTTGGCAACTTATTGGTGGCCGTGGGAGCCTGATGATCTACTTAGATGCTCCTTGGCCCGATATGCTATCATAGACTCGATCTCTTGAGGACTAGAAGATCGGGCCTATCTGCCCCAATTTTTGAGATAGTTTCCACGCCATGACTGCAGATCATCTTTTAGCAGCGCTCCAATTGCAACCGTCAACTGGACATGGATCCCAAGAGTCAGCTATCGTCGGAACAAAGCGCAAATGAGTATGTCGTGCTCCTCTGTCGGCATAAACCTAATCCTGAGCCAGCCTTTCCCTCCATTCATATCCTCAAAATTTTTTAGATTATGATTGGACTGTTTCGAAAACTTCCTGAATCCTTTTTCTTGATAGCTTTGCCCAAAGTATTCGCTGAGCAAGGTCATAGTGGAAATCATTTTGCTTGTCTTTCTTAGTAAGAGAACTTCAGAGGCTCGTCCCAATCAAATTGTCGGCCTGGGATTTGAATCTTTTGTATACCCTTTCAGAGATGCTGTGGCCCGAAGCTTAGGTACCGTATGTATCCACCCACGTCACTGCCGCAGGGTCTTTGAGATTTCCAATCGGATGGGTTATGCCATGCATGCGTGGGGGTTCTAATTGTTTCGGATCAGAAATTATCCCGCCTCATGATTTTTGGCTGTCACCTACGGTCTGTGTGTGCGTTCAAATTAAGGCATGATCTTCTGACAGTCATTCGATTGAGCTGAAACTGTGAGTTAGGCTGGCTGAAAATCCGTCGTCGAATAATTGATTCCAACCGCTTTTACCGCGCACGATCGGAGTCATCTCCGTCCGTCGTCCTCGATGAGATTTAACGTCCGTACAATACAAAGTCAACCTCAACGCTAAAGTATGCAGGCAGTCCTTTGTCGCATGACTTTGGAAGCATAGGAAAGCTTCGCTGCCGTGTCATACGCTTCACCCTTTGCGTATTGATCAGTACCTGTCATCGACCAAGAATTATTTTCCGTGTGAACGGATCGCTGAACGTTTCTACACCGCCGGGACAAGCTCGATAATTGATGTTGCACTGATTAGAACATTTTTCAATCTCACCCAAGAAGGTAACCATATCTGGACCAATTCAACTCCTCAAAGATCGATTATCAGTAGCACCTTCCGAAGATATTCAGTCATAGCTTTCTGCTCCCGCTTCCTACGCCAGCATCGAACGTGACTCGGCTGCATATGGACAAGGTTAGATACCAGTACGTTTGCGCGACAGGGCTCTGGTGCTTCTGATGATTCTATGCATCGATTCGCTGCAGACTTTCTTTGGATTGGTCCTTTGCTGTAATCAAAACAACGGACAACACAGCCAAGAAAATCCAATTGGATCGTACATATCTCAAGACGTGAGGGGACCGCTGGAATGGCTTCGGATTCAGCCGTGATCCAAAAACACATTTGTGAGGGCTGCATCATGGATGCAGCTGCATGAACGAGCTGCAAACTCCGCTACAAATGTCTGTGCAAAGCACGTTTGGTTCACGTGAGACAGCACGCAGTTGAGCCCAACGATGATCACTGGTAAGACTAACATCTACACACAATAGATCTCGGAAACGATCTGCGTACCCAACAGGCCTGACAAAGACCAGCTTCTGCAACGTCTTCACGAGTTGGGACCCGAAATTCCCTCTATCCCCGGTTTGCTGCAGCCACTTTGCCAGCTCAACCGCTTCTGAATGGCCCTTAGCAGAATCTTGATAGCTGCATACTGGTCTCTGGTAGGACCAACGGGCATCTTCGCGTGTCAGACTTCGCTCATATTGGTCCTGACGACCTAACTGGACTCAGGCAATCAGTCTTCTGACCGCCACCGGGTGTGGACTGTATAATTGAGGAATTTCTCAGTCCTTCGTGCCGGTCCTCGTACTATTGGAACTTTTCATGTCCTAATGCATTAGCGTGTTATCCAGCCAAAAGGACGATTCGCTATGAACGTTACCAACGACATATTGAGTTGACCTGAGCATGTCCACGTCGATTGTGCGGCGGCCTCAAGGCAATAATCCGCTGACAAGTTTGCCTTCTTCCAGGAAATGCAGAGTTCTGCCTTTTTTTCATCCTACGTCGAATCAGATGCCTTGATCGTTGACTTTTGAGCGACATGCAATAGAAGAAAACCAAATAGTGAGGAATCGTCGAAAAGTGTGCGTTTGATTCCGTCATGCTTGAGAGATATAAAGTGTGTCTTTTCCCGATAATTTAATTCGAGAAGGTCAAGACAGACATTTCATACTTTTGATACTGCCTTTCCGTTCACATACGTTGTTGGTATTAAATGCCATAAACAACCTCTTGCCATCCTTTGTTCACTATTCAAGATAACCAACAGGATGCCGGAAACCCAAGCCCCCGCTGCGACTTCCGCAGCTGGAAATGCATCCTCGACCCCACAACATTGCTGCCTCGGTGGAAGGGTCGCGCTAACGTGCAAAATCTGTGCTGGACATCCTCTAGCGTAAGTTGAGCTCCCTGGCGCTTCCTTAAAGGCCAATCAAACGAGACTGAGAAAGTCTTGTATTTCAGCTATCGCGGAGGCCACTGCAGCAATTGTAATGACGCAGGTGTCGTTTTCGTCCAATGCACACAGTGTGGTGGCGGCCAATGAGCTTCCGTCACATGGACAGTCCGGCATTGATCTGGACTGTTCCAAAGCAGCAGAGCTTGACGTTGCGGTGCGTAAACCTGAAGAGACGGAACTCATGCAGAAAGTTTTGTTCGACATGTAAAGAGAATTGGATTGGCGCAAAGCTCATCTTTGATTGTGTGCTCCGCAATCTATATGTATCAACCTGAGATGCACACACCTTTCATTTGACTCAAAAGGTTTCAAGTAGCACGACGTCAAAGGCACTTGGGCATAGATATACATCGGCTTTAGCCAATGACTCCAGAACTAGCCTTAAGCATCATATTCTCGCGCTCGTGATGTTCTCTCAACGTCTTGATATTTTGGCGCAGTGAACAACACCAGTCAGGTAACCGTAAGTTACCGTCCACTGGCTGGCTTGTGCCAAAGACGGACTACTTTGGGAGGATAACTTTAAGGTGGGACGGTCAACACTGCTAGGCGTACTTATTTCGGCAGAAGTCTGTGTCAAATCATGATGGGCAAAAGTGCTGAAACTGTCAACGACGGGGATATGTTGCGGTCTGAGCAGCATGACGTAGAGCTGTTTGAGGCTCCGCTTCTTTATGCAACAGTTATCAACGTACAACTTCAATACCTTTACATCAGCTCAATAGCCACTGATTTCGTTCGATACGAGCCGTAGCATCTGATTGATTGATTTCACCAACAGAGCCAGGAGCGGTGCCAGTCGTAACAGCGGACGCTGCATCAAAGAGCCAAGCTGTAGAGGCCCAGCAGCGAGAAATGCGTGGCCTTCAAATGACCAAAACAAGTGACGAAAGCATCGGATCAAAGATGATAACCCTCTGAATATTCAAAGATCCAATAGACATAATCGGACGAGATTCTTGGAAAACAATCAGAATAAGGAATGGACCTGACAAAATCACAAGCGAATTGTAAAGAAGTCAAAATATTGGGGATGATGTTGCCGTCCCAATTTGATGGACGCACGCTTGCGCTGGTAGCCGAGCTTCAATGCAACTTCCTTGATCTATTTTCGGACAGAGACGTCTGGACCCCTTGGCAGTGCCCTCCACAAAGGACGGTCCGTTTCAAAACGCTAAATTAGTCAGGAATTCGCTCGTCGATGCCCTACTGTGTAGATGATCAAAGCCTCGCAGAGCTGGCATTGTGTTCCTCTGCGATCTTGAAAATGCCATCTAAAACAACTTTTCCCCGGCACGACAGTCAGCACGTCACGCTTGAGACTCAGCCGTCTGCGGTGCTAAGACGACTGGAATCAGTAGCAGCCTATCAAACGGTAGATGCGCCCAGAAAGTCACTGGGCGCACCGTTTAAGGCCCACCGGCGATATCCCTGATCGTCGACCAATCTATTTGCGCTGCATTTGCTTCGCCATTAGAGACCATGGCACAGCACACTACGGGCCTAAGGCCAAGACGGACTATCTGGACGCTCCCGTCTTTTGGTCATATCCGAAGTTCTCTTAAATTCATGCGTCCTGGGTTGAAAATTATATCATCTCGACCCAATTCTTGACCGACTCCAATCCTCAGCATTGAGGCACAATTGAATCCTAAGGATACTGCCTTTCCAGGAGACATCTTTTCAAGAGCCAGCAATCTCAGATCCTCACACTATCGCCTGTGCCACAGCGTCTTGAAATGGCACGAGCCGAATACGAATGGCGGAAGCGAATTCTCATCCCATTCTGGGTTGTTGAGTGCTTTTGGTGCATTATCGAAATCGGCGTGACGGCCTTCTTGCTGGCAGTCGTCGAGCAAGACCAAAACGAAATTGACACAGACCTTGAGCAGGATGGATATCGGAATCTTGTCGGACATTTTAAGAAGCCAGTTGTAGCGTAAGTAGAGCCTCTTGCTTGGTCAAGCTCGTACACAAATTCTAATCATGTATATACAGAGCCTCTTCTGTAGTATTGGCTTTTAACGTCGCCATCCTGTTACTCACCATCACAGAGATGGTACTTTACTGCGTGCGGCACCTCAGACCTATCTTGTTCCTCATCTCAAATGTCTTGAAAACTGCCTATTGGCTTGTTATTCTTATATTAGACATTATTGTCGCTGCGAGAAATGACATTGCACCTGGAGGTGCTATTCTTTCTGCAGTAATATTGTGAGTTAGCCGAGCGATCTCAGCCTGCTGGCCTTCAAGTCTTCCAATTTACTGATACGCATTGCCAACTTCAGTATTTGTTTTCTTGGTCCCCTTATTTACGGAGCTGTTCAATACCATCAATATCGTCGCTCTGGTCCTCCGACCAGTGGTCCCGTTCGTACCTATACCTCACTTGGTAGACAAGGTCCCAGCGCATCTGGTGCCCTTCAACCAAATCCGTTTAACGATCCGTCCTACGAAACCCACAGTAACTACTCTGGTTCACATTCGCACAATGCTTCGGCGACCGAAATGGGAATAATGCCAGATAATGCAGCAACCAGATATAGTGATGGTGGTCCACCAGCAGCGGCGTTTGGGGGAGTTGGGAGGCCAGAGAATGTGACAGAACTTCACGGCGGGTCGGCCGATGAGTACTATCAGCCATATGCTCCAGATCGGATTGGGGGTTACGACAGTTACAGAGCGCCGCCTGATGCGACAAGTTCGCAAGTGTAATGACGGTTTGAAAAAAATTTGGCGTTGGAGCATCTTGTTTCTCGTAACAAGCGGGACGAAGCAACTAGATCGGGCGGCAAGAAAAGATGAGGATATACCCATATTTAATGACATTCAAGCATATGCATACGGTAAATGGTGGATTTGATAGCATGAACGTCTGTAATATAATACAAGATCTCTGCAGCATTATCGTAAACTCTGACGATGTATGCCACTTTCCAGTAACTTGTTTTGCAGAATTCGGTCAGAGTCCCGACGTAGCGGATACCCATGCAGGGCTTGACCTATGGACAGAGGGGGATGTCGATTGGGCAGAACGTACCAATCGCCATCCTCTGGTGGATGAGAACGTGTAGCCGCGACCGGGGGTGGGATGGAGTGGATCACCTGGCATTTTTGAGTAAGAGTAAATAATCACAGCCTGGAAACACCATATCGATTTGCAAAACTATCCGTGTTGCCTAGATCAGGCGTCTGTGTTGAAAAAGTTGAGCCTTGCGCAGTACTTCTGACGTAGGTACACCTCTCTCAGCTGTGCCCGGCAAAAGCATCGCAGAAGTTTCTAGAATTTCGTATCGCTTGAAAGACCCACTTCGCTATCGCTGCTGACATGTCTTGCTTCAAGTCAGTCTCCTGGAGACCGACTATGACCCGAGCGTGATATCCAGGTCTTTGTTGGGTACAACATTGCTCGGTATTCTCCTTACAGTCGTGTGCCTAGTGTGGCTCAAGTTCCACCCGAGCATCCAGGATCCCCTCGATCATGAAGAATCTATTTTCCAAATCCAAAAAAACGCCAAACCAAGACCCAAGCAGTCCTCGACATTCCACCGAATTCGGCACGCCGCCGTCCTCGCCCGATAAGAAAAGTCCCAAAAAGTCAGGCAAAGACGAAGATTACGAACGCAGACCGAGTTCCTCCAGACCCAAGTTACACCAATCCCGTTCCGATTCCAAATCCTCCAGAAGGCCATCAGAAGGCTCTCATCCACTGAACCGGCCACTGGAAGAGTTGAGGAAGGCGTCCTACTTCAACACTATGGCCGAACCTATGGACCTAGACCGGGAAACACCCGCGCCTACGAGTCCGCCAGAAAAATCGCCTGTTGCTAATGGGACCAATGGAGAAGAGCAAAAGGAAGACGCACCTCCACCACCTCCACCCCATCGAACACCAACAAGTCCACAACAAGAAAATGGGCCGCAGCAGTCATTATCCGCCGATGCTGAGGCTTACAAGGCTGCAGGGAATAAATTTTTCAAAGCAAAAGAGTATGATCGCGCAATTCGGGAATACAGCAAAGGTTCGACCATACTAATTTCCCTATTCTTGGTCTGATAAAGAGCACAATTCAATGAAGCGTATAGCGATGTCAGAAGTAACCGTACTCTCCATTCAAACTTCCCAAAACAATCACCTTCATGACACATGGGGGTTGTAACCCGGACTAACTCGTTTTTCTTTCCGTACAGCGATTGAAACCGACCCATGTTCACCAACCTATCGCTCGAATCGAGCGGCCGCTTACATGTCTGCGGACCGATACACAGAAGCATTGGAAGATTGCAAAAAGGCCAATGAGCTTGAACCCAACAACCCCAAAGTCCTTCATCGCTTGGCACGGGTGTATACTTCTTTAGGACGACCACAAGAGGCACTAGACACTTATTCACACCTCCAACCTCCGGCATCGGCAAAGGACAAGGCACCTGCGCAAATAATGTTGCAACACGTCAAGCAGGCTGAAGACGCACTACGAGCGGGAACTTCGGGATCAATGGTACTACATGCCCTCGATCAAGCGATGCGAGGCCTCGGTTCCAGTGTTGATGTGCCTAGAAAATGGAAGTTGATGCGTGGAGAGGCCTATCTCATTATGGGCAATGTCAATGCCTTGGGTGATGCACAGAACGTCGCAATGTCTTTGATGCGGAGCAACAATCAAGATCCAGAGGCATTGGTTTTGCGAGGACGAGCATTATATGCACAAGGAGACAATGATAAAGCCATACAACACTTTCGGCAAGCTCTGAATTACGATCCGGACTTTAAAGATGCTTTGAAATATCTAAGGATGGTACAGAAGCTGGATCGGATGAAAGAAGATGGAAACAACAGCTTCAAATCGGGAAGATACCAACAAGCTGTAGAAACGTACACACAAGCCCTTGAAGTGGATCCATTGAATAAAGGCACAAACTCCAAGATTTTACAAAACCGAGCAATGTGCTTGACAAAATTGAAGAAATACAAAGAAGCCACAGCCGATTGCACTCGTGCACTCGAACTGGATCCCTCGTACACTAAAGCCCGGAAAACAAAAGCCAAAGCTCAAGGCGAATCTGGAGACTGGGAAGAAGCAGTACGAGAACTCAAATCCATCCAAGAGACTAATCCATCAGAACCAGGCATTGCAAAAGAAGTGCGCAACGCGGAGATGGAGCTCAAGAAGAGCAAGCGCAAGGACTACTACAAGATCCTTGGCGTTGACAAAGACGCGGGTGACGGCGAAATCAAAAAGGCGTATCGTAAGCTCGCCATCGTCCATCATCCTGACAAGAACCCGGGCGACGAGGAGGCGGCGGAGAGATTCAAGGATATCGGTGAGGCGTATGAGATGCTGAGCGATCCCCAGTACGTCAATGCACATGCAAACAATTGAATGTGATGTTGACTGTGAATTCTAGAAAACGAGCGCGCTATGACAGCGGAGAAGACCTGATTGATCCGGCTGAAATGTTCGGTGGCGGCGCAGGTTTTAGCGGTGCCAGCTTCGGAGGCGGTATGCCTGGTGGTATGAATATTAGCCCGGAAATGCTATTTAACATGATGGGCGGAGGAGCTGGAGGTCCAGGCGGTGGAGGCTTTTCGTTCTCAACCGGCGGCGGATCACCCTTTGGCGCTGCTGGGATGGGTGGAGCGGGGAGAAGAGGCGGACCGCAATTCTCAAAAGGGTTCCCGTTCTAAGGTACGATGCTTCAAAAGGTTTGAAAACACTTTCACAGCCATTTCGTCAGTCCCCGCCATTCCTGTCGTCCTGATCGGTGTGAAGTGTCCCTTTAGCTATCGCTCTCATGCGCAGGGAGTTTGGTGAAAACTGCGAACAACGAAATTGCTCCTTCGTTCCTCAGCACGATCCTCTATATAGCTCGAGCATGGCAGAAGGCGCTGTAATCTGGATAGAGGTCATGTAGTGGTGTTTCCACTGGTGTTGTGCAGGTTTCTTAACACGCGAATAAATCAGAACCAAACTCAGTATTTTTTTAGTAGTCTGCATGAAACCGGGATAAGTTTACAATTCCTTTTTCACAAAGAAATGCTGGTCACTGCAATTGTCCAATGATGGCATCGATCCCCACGCTGCATACGATCGGCGCCAGGATGCGCGTCTGTGCCAAGGTTTCCCCAATGACGCGAAACCAAGAATATCCAACACTAACCCGCGCCATTATCCTCCCAGTTCTCGACCTAGTATTTTCCCCCCTCTCCTCGCAATTCATCTACACCACACAGATCTATCCTTGCTACAACCCATCCATCTCCCCTCCACCATGCTAATCCCCCCGACAATCCATCCCTAACGCGCCAACCCACCAAAAAACCATGGTCCACCTCTCGACCCCCCAACCCGACACCGGCCACTTCACCACCCTCTCCGTCCGCCCCGCCAACAAGCCCACGCGCACCGTCTCACGCCCGATCCGCTTCCGCCAAAACCACTACGCGCGCGCCCCGAACCTCGCCGCGGGCTTCTCCGCGCTCGACCTCTCCTCCAACGCCCCCGCGGTCCGCGCCAACCTCGTCGGCCACGACATCACGCGCCGCGGCTTCGCGCTGCTCGTCGAGACGTGGGGCGGGGGGGTGCTGCACCGCGCGGACGCGGCGTGGATCGAGCACGCGGCGGGCGCGCGCGAGTGCCAGTTCGGGCAGGTGGATACGCGGGATGCGACGCCGAAGAGCAGCAGCAGCAGACAGGGCGGTAGTGGTGGTGGTGGTGGGGATGAGGAGGAAGAACAGGCGCAAGAGCAGCCGCCGCCGCAGGAATACGCGCTCCCGATCACGTTCCCTCGCGCCTTCGCTGCGGATCCGACGGTCGTGGTGTGGTTGAACCGGCTGGATCTGGCGTCGGGGAGCGCGCATAATTATCGGCTGAATGCGAGCGCGACGCAGGTCACGCGGCGCGGGTTTGTGGCGCATCTTGATACGTGGGGGGATGGGCGGCTGCATGGCGCCGCGATGGCGTGGATTGCGTTTCCTGCGGAGAAGAGGCGGGTGGCGAGTGGGGTGGTGAGGACGGCGGATGTGCGGAGTTGGGGCGATCCGAAGCCGAGGTGTAGTGCGTGGGTGGGCTTTCCGGGACGGTTATATCCGCCGGCGAGGAGGAAGGGAAAGGAGAAGGGGGTGGAGGGGGAGGATAAGGAGAATGAGGGAGATAGTGGGGGAGGAAGGGTGAATGGGGAGGTGAAAGTGGAGGAGGGGAAGGGAAAGGAGGAGAAGCCGACGGTGTTGATTGCGTTGAAGATGTTGGATATGGCGGGCAATGCGGATTTGAGGATTAAGACCTATGCGACGGATGTTACAAGGGAGGGCTTTCGATGGCATTTGGACACTTGGGACGATTCGACGCTGTATGCCGCCGAAGCAAGTTGGATTGCATTGGGATTTGCATGACATTGTTCATGGGGATATATTAAGTGCACAGTAATGTGATAATAACATCAAGGTTCAAACAGACGTCCAAAAGCAAAAAGGCAGAGCTCTATGATATCAATCCAAACCTCGTTAAATCATCCGAACCACCAGGCGCTCCCCAACGCAAATGTGTGCAAGATACGCATGGCACACTGCATTTACTTCTTCTCCTCTGCCTTTCCGCCACCAACCAACCCCCCAACGTAACCTCCTGCACTCTTCACCCCTTGCCCAGCACTGCTCAAATACCCACCGGCCGAACTTGCACCTTGTGCCACTGGATTTGCGACTGTCCCCGCAGGACCGTCAACGTAATTCCCCTTGTCATCCTTGCCACCGCGCTCGGCCCGATTGATGCCTTCCTTGGAGGCGAGATCCCCTATGGGTTGGGCGAGACCGTCCTTGCCGAGCTGGCCGGCGACGAGGTTGTTGACGTCCCCTTGAAGCTTGCCGACTTGAGGAACAGAGTCGAGTTTGGTTTTATCAAGAGTGTCTAGTAGAGGTTAGAGACACGAAGGTGATGGGGTGAGATGGGTTTGGAAGGCCGTACCTCTTGTGGCATAGGAGGCCTTGTTGTCTTTGCCAAACCATTTTAGGTACTGGTCTTCGATCCATGGCATCCAGTTATCGTATTGCTTGTGGTACATTTCGGTAAGCCATTCTTGATAGGATTGTTTTTCCTTGTGCTCTTGAGGTAGGTTGTCGTAAAGGGCTTTGGTCTTGTCGTTACCTTCAAGTGCTTGGAGTTTGTCGGCCATGGCTTTGGAATTTCGGATTCTCCCAGGAACAAATGGGATTTCGCGACAAATAGTTAGAAATTTGATGGAATGCTTCGTGAATTATAAACAAACTGGGTATTTGGTAAAGAATGGAAATCGGGATTGACGGGAGAGTACGTTAAAAAGGCTCCAGACCTACCTACCCACCCTCAGATCACTTTAGACTGTGATCGCACCTGGGTTGCGAGCATGATCATGCCGAATGACGTGTGGTGTCAGTCTAACCGCGACGGATCGAAGAAGCCTGGCTGGTATCAGCCACTCACCGAGAGCGCCACATTTGCGCCATTTGCTACTGAGGAACCTGGCCATCCTCTGATCGTGATTTGGCATGATGATTCGTTTCCGAACTTTTGAATGGACATCGATGAATGCAACCAATATCGAGAATAATAATCCGTGCTGATGATCCGTTGACTTGGCGACGGCACGTGGTGTTACTCTCACAAAAAACTGGCCATCGTCATTGCACTTGCGCTGGATCTTCAAAAGTCTCTCGACCCTCAGAACGTGGATTTTAGTGAAGCTGGGTGACAGGGCAGTTTGTGAAGGATGGATACTGTTTCTATTACACGTCGTATAGGAGCTGATGATCCCACAACGTCATTGTAGGACGGGATTCAGTAAAGCAGAAAACGGTAAAAAGAAAGATACCTGGGTACTTTGGAGACTGTAGACAGAAAACGGGAAACGGAAGACGGAAAACGGAAAACGGAAAACGGTAAATGGGAATGCGGTTGTTGAGCGGGCCAGAGTTTTGCTATTTTCTCCATTTCCCGTTACTTGTTGCCTGCTGTCCAAATACCGTTTCTCGTCGCCCGTAGTAAGCTCTGGTTTACTCTGGTTTTTTCGATAGCGCAATGGCCGTCCTTTCGTGCGCAGAGGTAGGTGGCTGGCCGCAGACCTGCTTTCGAAGCGCGTGGAACCTCACGACTTGGGCACGGACCTCTATCTATGACCAAATCACTGATGAGCCACACTGATTCAGCCAACTCATCCATCGACACTTCCCTCACATCGCCATTTCTCACAATCGCCTTGTTTTGTTGTCATTTTCACATAGCTTGATATCCTCATAAAACTTTACGAGACAAAGGGATTTTCCTGCTTTCTACGGTTGAAAACAATTCCAACATACCCTCTGCTCTTTCGTTATTGACCACCTATCATCATGTCTGAAGAATGGGACTCAGTTACCAAGATTGGCAGTAAGGTGCGAGGCACTGGCGCTGCACCTCGGGAAAAGGTCATCAAAGGCTCTGCTGCCTTGAACGCTGCGCAGCGTAGTGGAGGAGTCGTTTCGACCGAGAAGAAATATGCAAGTGGTAATGCGGTAAGCTTTTCCTGTTCATGACGCGCTACTTATCACATTTATTCCATTCCTCTCCAATTAGCCATCCAGCATGTAGACTTGAGACTGTAAGAGAGACTGACATAATCCATGCTAGTCGGGACCTTCGGTTGAAGGCCAGCATTTGACCAAAGTCGACCGCAGCGACGACATCGTCAAGCCAAAGACCGTCGGCACCAAAGTCGGAGATGCAATTAAGACGGCACGTTCAAATGCAAAGAATGACAAGGGCGGCACAATGACTCAAAAGGACCTGGCAACCAAGTGTAACACAACACCAACAGTCGTTGCGGATATGGAACGAGGAACCGCAGCTCCCGATCAAAAGGTTCTGAGCACGATGGAACGCGTACTAAACGTCATCCTTAGAGGTGACAAGATTGGCCAGGAAAAATTTGCCAAGAAGAAGTAGCAGCGTCATGGGAACTAAGGTGCATGACGGGAGGTATCTGATTCATAGCGGGCGTCTGTCCTTGAACTTCACTTTTGGCTTGGAGAAGACTGCATGATAGACTGCATCCTTTTTCGCTATTGCTGAGCTGTGAATAATTCATCAAAGAAAGTCAAATTTGTATTGGCTTATAAAAGATAAGATAGACATTTCCAATTTCATAAAGAACGCGGGCCTATAGTCCTCCTCTGAGCTTCGTATTCAGCTCTCCAGCATACGCTTAACGAAGCATAACTCTAAAGTATCAGATTTCTTGTATATAAGCCAATGTGCTGCACCTGCTGTCAGATCAGATTAAATCCAAACGATGAATCATTGTATTATTGTCATAATGCCCAACCATTTTTTCGTGTACACCAGCAAACGGTTGCAATGATGAGGACTACTTGGATTGGCAAAGCGATGAAGCCAACATTGTATAGATCCACGGTAAGAAGTGCGATTCCTGCAAATGATCATGTATATGTTTAAGACCTGCAAGCATCAGTGCAAAGGAAGGACAGCCTTTAGTGTCACTTGTGGCGGCTCGTCTGCGGTCTGTCGATGAGATGCCACCAGCCAAAGGCAAACCGGCGGGGGCCCAGGCAGCCACATATTCAAGTTGTGCCAAGGCAGATTGTTACACGGCAGCTTTTTCGATTCAAAATACCCGATTTTCCGGTCGTAAATCGGGGTTCTTTGGCCCACCGAATCCTCCAACCTTAATCAAGCTTCTGAGTGACTCATGATTTCTGGGAGGCCTCCCAAGTGAAGTAGATGAAGCTAACAGTGATTGGACGAAAAGCGTGGGGTGCTGTTTCAATAGTCGCCACCTGCTAGAATCCGGTTAGCATGTCGTAGGAGTATCGTATAAAAAGCCTTTGCGTGCCTTAGAATTAGACGATTACCCTAATTCTCATTTTCTCGTTTTCTTTCTGCTGCTACATCTTGTCGCGGTAAGTAGCCTTTGACCTGCTGTGTTTTCGTCAAACCAGCGTTGCTGATGCTGCGCAGTCGACGTCCGCACTAGGCCGAATTCGTAAAAATTTCTTCTTATCATCCTATATAGATATATACCTATAATTACGCATATAGCTATCACTGCACACACCAGGTATTCTATGTCTACTTTTTCTATTTTAGATTAATCTTGATGACTAGACTGAATTTTATAAATTAGTAGTTTCGCGAATTTATTTTACTATTCTTCACGGTCCCACCGGCCGGTGAGGCATTTAATTCCTTGGTAGTTTCTGTCACAAGCGCGCACATTTCAGAACAGGAGTTTTACTTGCAATCCCGCAAATGAGGAACGCTTGCTCTGACTCACTCTTGATGTCTTGACATCATGGCTAATCCTTCCTTAGGTCTTGCCAGCATCGATAAGCTTAGGTTGGGCCGCTTTGATGCCAAACTGTTGCGCTTTGCACGCCAACTTGTTACCGCGTCAGTGCCGTCCGACTCTGATGAACCTGTATCTTTGCCAACACTTGCCTCATCAAAGTCAATGCTCATAGAATAGCGGAATCTGAAAGCGCTGATAATCCAGCCAGTGATGAGATTAGTGAGTGCTGGATATCTTTGCACAGGTAAGAGTATATTTCAATAGGGTATACCTAGTGATGGGCTCTACCACGGTTATATTTCATCAATATTATCTCAAACTTAGGACCTTCAATTTCCTTGGAGACTCCCGGCTAAATGGATTGATCCAATACTGATCTCCTAGTCGTGAAGGCCACAAGGTATCTGAGGTTCCAAAAGATCTGGTCCAATTATCAGAGGGTGTTGGCTGTGCCTCACTTTTGCAGCCGGGCCCCAAACCACTATCATCGACTTTTCTTTGTTCACATCAACTCTTAGCGCCGTGACAGAAACAGTTTCTGCATCGAGCCAAAATCGCTAAAAATAACTTTTTTTGGCATGGTCACATGCCCGGTTGATCTCTGATCTCCTAATTTCGGTTTCCCGTTTTTCGTCGCCTTGGCTTTTGACTCTCTGTTTCACGCCGCCTACCGTTCCCATCTGTCTCTTATCTCAGACCTTTGGTCAAGCAGATGTCCTACAGACGGTTTTCTGTTAGCTTGTCCGATAACCGTTTTCTGTTTAGATTTTCAATACTTCCGGTTTCCTGCCTTCTGCCTTCTTGAGACTGTTAGGCCAAGATACGGCTACTGGCCTTGCGCTCAGAAGACCAAGACATGATTTGTATAAATCAGGAGCAATATGCTCTCGGAAACAACCAGGACTCATACATTTAAAAGACCGTTTCTGATACACGCTTTACTAGGACTCCTCTCGAATCCGTAAAAGCAGTGGGAGAAGCTTTGCATGAACTTTCACTCTACTTCAAATGGGTTTCTCAGAGGACCTTCTCTATAATCCGACACTTTCATCCTCTTCACAAGATTTTACAAAGACGAATCATGGCGATTTTGGGATGCAACAAATTTACTCGACCGAAACGGAAATGAGCCGTATGGACTCTGTGACTGTACCCATGGATGCTGGGCTCGAATCATGGATAAATGAATTCACTACCTTCAATGAATCGATGGATCTCGACAACAACATTGTTTTTTCTACCGCACAATCTGATATCCTTGGCCAGATCGAGGAAGATTTCATTGATCCAAGTTTACGTAGCTCAAATCTTCACAATGATCTCACCACTGGGAACGCGGCGCTTTTATCGAATCAATCTGCCTATTTTCATGGACAGTCAAGAAGCGAGACAATCTTTCGGTGTTCCGATGACCAGTCAATGCAGTGGATAAACGGAAACTTCCCTCACAGTGGCGTGCATAGCTTCAATGCCAGCTCTTCCGATGGCGCCGGTCAAGAAAACCGTATCGATCGTGTGAACACCTCCACGGCTAACGTGTTCCCTTTAAATATGTCGTCGCCAATAACGCATCAGGTAAGTCATATCTTTATTATGCCTTGGTTGAATTGACAATGAATTGTTGGCAAGGTCTCACCTCCGCTCTTATCAATGAGAATGCTACAGGAGAAGCTGCATTGTGCAAATGATTCCGACAGCATTGCCGGTTCTCACCAGGCTCATCATCAATATACCACTGCCCTTGGGTCTCTTGAAACCACGGAAGAGTGGGAGAGGCTTGTCTCTCCCATCACACAGCCATCGTGTGGGACCAGCAAGAGCACGGCGGACGATGCTCTGCCCAAATCAAAGTCTTCAACATCTGATACTACTGGGAAGCCGAGATGCCGGTCGAAGCGGACGAACCGTAACAAGCATAATGAATGGAACGGGCTATATATTTGCCACTTGTGCGGCAAGGATTTCTCCCATAACCATAAATTAAAGTAAGTCCGAAGGCCAGAGGTCTATCTTCGAAGTTGATTGGGTGCTTCTCCATAGCCGACATAACAAGGTCCACACAAAACCTCATAAATGCGAAATTGATGGCTGCGAGAAGCGATTTGTTTACAAGAAAGACCTTCTACGGCACCAATCAGGTCACCACAGTACGACTCGAAGTAATGCTTGGTTCTGCCATGTGATAGGGTGCCCGTCGTCGGAAACTGGATATAATCGTAAAGATAACCTGGCACGTCACCTCAGATCGAAGCATAGTCTAGAGTTCAATACCAGTGACTTGCAGCCGGGGCCATATGGACAGATTCCAACATCATTGGAAAACCTGGAGATTGAGCCAGTGGCGACTGTCAAGGTGGAGTCACACTCAAAGGACGAAGCAATCAACCGGTCACTGGCTTCGAATGGTACTCTGGAAAGCGCTTCACTTTTCTCGTTTTCCGATACTGATGATGGTACTCAAGCATCTGGAAGGAGTATGACTGGAAACTTTCTTTATTCGCCTAGAGCAATCAAGAAAGAGAGCGTATCGTTCTCCCCGTTTACACCCATCAAAATGGAGAATGAAAATATCAAAAAAGAAGTCGGTACCCTGGATACTTTTCCTACAACCGACTGGCCAACGGAGGAAAATCAGTTACCACCAGCGAAGGCCGAGAGTCCTCATCCAGATTGGTCAAACATAAAATCAAAAGTGGAGTAAGAGGAATTTGTGAGGACTCCAAACCTGTGTTTAAGGATGCGCAGAGTATGCGCAGAGTTGGTTGAGTACCTAGGGCTAGATCAAATACCCGGAAGTAAAGGGCGTTTGATGAGTAAAGCTTCACAAGCAATTGCTGCATATCATTGATTATAGTTTCATGTAGCAGATTGGCGCTTGAAGTTGCAAAGGTAGCTTGGTATTGTAGTTATAGTATTAAATTCTTTCACTACGAATACCTTGGGTGCTGCAAGTGTCGGAAGCACGGTGACGTAAAATTCGGTTGATTACCTTTACTTGCCCTACCCCGGCTGAAAGTTTACCAAAACATCTCCGCAACTTCTGTTCCCCGACACCTCCATGACCCTGTAGGCACTCTGGGATAATTCCTAGCTCATGTAGTACAGTTATCTTTTTTTGGAGCTATTCTCCTTGCTCCACGATTGTCCATCCATGCACAGCTTATCCTCCAATCATGGCATCCACTACCACTGGAGAGTCATCTCAGCCAAACTCCGCCAAAGCCAAAGCAGCCTCAGGTACAAGCCAACGAGTCGTACCAGCTATTCCTTTGAGCTTCGCTTCTCTACAGAATAGAAAGGAACCGAAAATCCTTCCTCCGAACGGCAACGCCTCACTGCAACCTATCACTGATCGTCAGCAAGAGGCCAAAAGCAACTCAGTGTCAATGTCAAACGGCTTGTCGAATGCCAAGAAACAGTCCTTACCTAGTCTGCATGCTATTTCTCATGATTCAGAGACTGTCGTCGCCTCATCTGAGAATGTGAACCTACCTGAACGTGAGACGCGACAGCAGTCGTCAGCTTCCAGTCTCTCTCGTAAGCAGCGCTCCATAGCCTCTTGATCAAGCTCCCCAGCATCTCAGCTTTACAGGAAAAGCTAACATCAGATTACTTGCAAATAGATTCCGATATGTCTATCAAGCGTCAGAAGCCGGCACAACGTGATCCAAAGAGTCCGCAAGAGCTCCCACCCAAACTTCCTTCTATCGATCAGCAAATACCACTATCTGCAGTTTCTTCCAATTTCTCTGGAACGCCGTACGGTTCGAATGAGTCTGTCAACGTCGCCTCTCATACTTCACATTCAAGCGTAAATGGAATTGTCTTTGGTGGATATGCCGACTCAAGCAGCTCCTCCCCGGCACCGCCTGGCCCCCTGAGCAACCTTACCTATCCTCCACCTCCTACAACAAGCCTCTCGCATGGCAACCATGCTTCACCGGCCTTTTTTTCTGTACCTCACCATGCTGATAATATTTCTGTGTCCAATCCATACGCGCCGTATCCGCCGGCACCAAACATAAATCCTTACGTTGGTCCTCAATTCCTTAACCAACCTATACTCCATGGAGCCTCACAACTACCATCACATCAATCAACACATACTGCACAAGATTATCATGGCGCAAGAAGTGGACATCAAAAATCTCCCAGTGGTTTCCCTCCCTTTCCTGAGGGACCCCAATCAATTTCACGATCAGCGTCGGCTATTTCTTCTGGGACCCAGGATCGCGACAAAACTCGCATTTTGGCTGTGCAAGCCCCAAATGCGAATGAACCCGTGTGGGAAGCCGACAATCTCACCTATGAAGCTACTGAACCAGGTGTAGACGTTTCGGCACTCCGCTATTCTGGGTTCGGACCTCCAATACCCACACATCCATTTGTACCCATCCCCGCTGGGGAAGATCCATCCACTGTCCTCCGAGACTACTTGTGCGCACAATTCGGCAACAGCGACTTTGCTGATTACATTCTAAACTTAACGCACGTGACTGAGCGCTTTCCGCCGTTAGTTCTTCCTATTCATAGCGTTATTGTCTCACGTAGTCCGATGCTTGCTCAATTGATCAAACTGTACACAAAGTCTCCTCATCTTGCGACCGGCGGACCTAAATTGCTCCCTCTTCCAACTGAGGATCGCTTCATTGACGGATTCGCATTTTCCGACGCACTTCGCCACCTTTACGGAGCTCCTTTGATTAACATTGATCACTTCACCCACGACTTCATAACCTCTACAGTCGCCTCAGATAACCAAGGCCCATCTATCCTTAACCAACGTATCGACTACGCACTAGCACTAGCAGCAAGCGGCCACATCCTCCAGCTCGACAGTATCGCCGCCCGCGGCGTCGAACTCGCCACACGCCTCCTACACTGGGAAACGCTCGAAAGGGCACTCGCCTTCGCCCTCGACGGCGGCATCCACCACATCTGGCGCATTGAATCCGGCCCTGGGCCTGAAGACCGCGACAGCGTCACCTCCAGCGACTCCTCCTCCTCCACCAAGCCCTCGCCCTCGCCCTCCACCCCCACCTACGCCCACCACGCCACCCGCCTCCTCTACTCCATCATCGACTTCCTCGCCCGCAACCTCCCGCCCGACCTCCACTTCGACGCCCCCGCCAACACCCCGCGCCTACCCCCGCTCTCCCGCCCGCCCACGGCCTCCACCCCAACCAACCCACGCCTCTCTCAGCTCGCCTTCGGCGACGTGCCGCCGCTGCGCCCGTCGCCGCACGCCGCCCGCGCCGCCGCCATCCTGCCGACCCTGCCCTTCGCCATCCTGAAGCTCGCCCTCGAACACCCGACGCTCGCGGGTCGCATTGGCGCCGCGCGCGTGGCCGAGCTGATGCAGGCCGTGGTGGCGGCGCGGAGGGCGCGCGGTGGTGGTGCTGGCGATGAGGGTGTGAGTGGGCGCGAGGCGTGGGAGGAGAGCGTGGTGCTGGGGGATGTCGGGGGTGTGGCGAGGTTGGTGCGGAGGAGGAGGGGTGTGGATACGCCCCCCAGCGGGGGCTCGCAGGAGTCAGTTGGGATGGGTGGGGCGTGATGGGGAGGGAGGTTGGGAGAGGGTGTTGGGGAAGAGGGGAGTTGGCGGATGGAGAGGTGATATGCGTTTCTTAGCTCTGCTCTTTCTGCTTTTTATAGGGTGTTGGAGGGGAGGGAATCAGAGGGTTCGAGCATGATAATTGGTACTTTCTCTGGCTTTTCTGCCTACCTCTTTATTTTATTTTTATTTTTATTTTTTTTCCCTTTTCTTGTTTTGTCTGCATGGCGAGGGCATGGAGTTCAAGAGAGCAGGGCGCACCTATACATATGCTTTACTGTGGCTGGCTTTGATAAGGTTTCGGCCAAGGTGACTGATGGCGGGTTTCAATGTGGATGGGTACGAACTGGGTAGGCTGAAGGCGTCCGGGGCTGGACTGGATAGCTGAAAGTAGGTAGATGACATCTGGCTCGTACATGGCCTGGATGCAAGAAAAAAGCGTGTCTATTCCGTGTCGGTATTTGCGCTAGTGAAGTAATTCTCAAATGGGCCAAGTGAGCGCAATGATATCACGTGCTTTTTAGGCCATCAATGTGTGGACTTCTTAAAGCCGAACTTCTTGACACTTTACAAATCAATGGTACATATTTGCTACTTTGTTGGCATCGAAATCTCCTCCAGCAACGCGACGCACGACGTTTTCCCAATAAATTGGCTGCTTTTCAATGTGGCTCTTCAAGAGTATCGTCATGCCACGTGCTTCTATTCATCCTCGATATCGAAACATTCATGAACTCGAATTTGTACGATCTCTGTGCGACTACCATGAATCCACCATGGTTTCTGGTGGGTGGCGGTGGCGGCGTCGGCGTAGACCATAAGACTACAACGATACACAACATCTAATTTATCATTTGCCAATGTTGCTGTATCTGGAACTGCCCATCGAGAATATCATCACGCGTATCGGCAAGAACTCGAGCGGAGAATTGATGATCGTTCCGTTATCTATTGGCTCAATGACCTCCACTCAAAGTGTCTGCTCCTTACAGAATTGTAGCCTGGTAGGCAAAGGCAGAAGTAGAGGTAAAGAGATCTCTCTCTCTCCGTCTGTCTGTGGGATCACGCTGATTAAGACTCAAAATTTGCGCGGCCTCCGGTCTTTGCTTACGACTGCAAAAGGCCACCAGACCAAGCCTCGATGCTGAATTCGGTAATCCGCCCTTTACGCAACAGATCTGTAAAGCGAAGAAGGCTTCAGTCCCTTTTTCAGACCCAGGCTCCGCAATAAGCAATTTCCTTAATCATTAAATGGCTTACACGCTGACCAGGAACCGAGGAGCCGAGGAGCAGCCAATGCGAGTACGACCCTCTTACTACTTGGGGAACGGAATACTTGCTTGTTCCCGTCTCCTTTACACCCTTCCGAATTACCGACTCCGGCTAACATAAACCTAGCCCGATTAGGCAATATCAAACATCTTTCCTTTCGAAGTCGAAGAAAATGCTCTCGAATCGACCTTAGCATGCCTTTGCGCTGAGCCGGCGTCCGCTTGAATGACATCAGAACGATGTCAAACCGTTCATCGCCGTGCTCATATAACATATCCGAGTCCAAGTCTTGTTCAAGTCCTCTCCTCAGCCTGGTAGAGTGTCAAGGCTCAGGGCTACATTGGAAACATGTCATTTCACACGCCCGTCTTTGCCGGCCTTGGCTCCGATGTCCTCTTCTCCAAGCCCAGAGTCGACGCGTCGGAGCGCGATGCGTTGCTGCCTGAGTCTCAGCTCCTCTTGCAAGCTTGTCATACCATCTTCCACGCTGAAGTTTCCCACGCTGTCCGCTCCGGCATCCTCTCCTGTGACATTGACCTTCAGGACTTTGATACTGCCACAAAGCTCCTCTCCCCCAACGAGCGGTACCATCAGAACGCCGTGGTGCAACACACCACCCTATACCTTTCCCAGATCCTAAGATACCTCAGCCAACTACAACAACATAGCGAACTGATCGAGGTTGCTGCCTTTTGCGCCGGCCTCCTCCCCGCCGCCGTTGTTTCCACTTCTCGCAATTCCATCGAATTCCTGTCTCGAGCCCAAGACTTCTTCTACGTCTCCGTTTGGCTTGGTATCCGCAGCGAAAGTTATCGAAGGTCCTACCTGGCCCGTCACGCTTGCAACCCAAGCCTTCCTTGGAGCATTGTTGTCAATGGCATCAATGCTAAACATGCTAATGAAATCATCGCCGCCTCGACACCGCAGGTAAGAGTCACCCCGATTCATCTATGTCTGCCTCGGCCTATGCTAACCAGTGCCAAGACCGCCGAGCAAACTGTCTTTGTGACTGCTTTGAACTCACCCAATTGCGTGACTTTGAGTGGTACTGGCGATCAGCTCCATAACTTCGTTTCCGACCGACTCCCTCCAGAGTGCCACACACGGGCAATCAACGTGCGTTCGCTTTACCATGTCCGCGATAGGCTCGCTCCTCTCAAGCAAACGATATATGAGGATCTTCAGCAGCGATGCCCGTCAATGTCAACGTCTGTGGCTTTTGTCGCCCCGTTACTGTCCACAGTTGACGGACAACCAATTAACTATGTCGAGCCAAGACCACTAGGTAAGCGCAACATCTCGCGTGTGTCGTTCGTCATTCCCGAAACGTATACACGCTTTTCAAGAGCCGTATCTCGAGTGAATTTTCCTGCACATCATCTGTTGCTCCCGTCATGTGGCCGATCAGAGACTAAATTATATCTCAGGTGCTTTTATCAACGATATACTAGACATGATAATGCTTGAACCTGTCGACTGGGTCTCGGTTCAAAATTCAATCTTTGCCAGTATAAAAAGCTTTT
Organism: Astrothelium macrocarpum; assembly: GCA_021030915.1. Classification (NCBI taxonomy): domain Eukaryota; kingdom Fungi; phylum Ascomycota; class Dothideomycetes; order Trypetheliales; family Trypetheliaceae; genus Astrothelium; species Astrothelium macrocarpum. The sequence goes on along the minus strand of JAGEMR010000014.1, from coordinate 361,333 downwards.
CTGTCTCATCTGCTGCTGGGACGACGATTGACATTTTGAACATGGGGCCCGGTTACGGCATGTCAACATCTGCTTTTCAATTACCAAGCAACGTAAAAATACGTGATATGATGTCGCTTGCCGGCGTTCCCAAATCACATCGTCAGGCCTCCAGACTGGCGCCAGACGACATTGCCATTGTTGGCATGGCGGTCGACCTTCCAGACGCATCCGATGTGGACTCGTTATGGGCGAATTTGGATAGGGGCGTAAATGCATGCTCAGAGGTCTGTCAGAACTTGCTTCAATTGTCCACAGTCACTTACCCCCTGCGGAAATAGATACCGGAGTCGAGATTTCACGTCGACGACTTTTACCACGCAAAGGAGCTGAAGAATGGCAACCCCAATCGTACCCTTAACACAAGATACGGCAACTTCCTTCAGAACCCCTTCGAATTCGATAATAGCCTTTTCGACATCTCCCCACGTGAAGCGCGCTCAATGGACCCACAGCAGCGTGTGATGCTCCAGACGGCATTCAGAGCGCTTGAGAATTCAGGCTACGTGCCGGATTCGACGCCTTCGAACGATCGTGAAACGTTCGGATGCTGGATTGGCAATGCCACGCTGGATTACCCCGCGAACATGAAGGATGACATTGATGTTTACTACAGCCCAGGTCTGCTTGCACAAAATCTTTCGATATAAACAGACCATCGTTCTAATGTTAGAAGGCACACTGCGCACCTTTCAGAGTGCACGCATCTCGTACGTCTTTGGTTGGAGCGGTCCGTCCATAACCCTGGATACGGCTTGCTCGTCTTCTGTAGTCGCTTTGCACCAAGCCGCCAGATCGATCATCGCCGGAGACTGCCGCTCCGCGCTCGTTGGCGCCGTCAACACCATCACAAGTCCCGATGTAGGTTCCTTCTTTCGTGTTGTTTGAATCCACTGACACGTCCAAGATGTACCTTGGCCTTGACCGTGCACACTTTTTGAGCCCATCGGGTCAATGCAAAGCGTTCGATGCATCTGCCGACGGGTACTGTCGTGCTGAAGGGTGTGGCGCCTTTGTCATTAAGAGAGTCAGCGATGCCATAGCAGATGGTGATCGCATTCACGCAATCATCAAAGCTGTGGAGATCAATCAAAGCGGCAACACGCACTCCATTACGCATCCCCACGTTCCTACACAGGAAGAGCTGTTCAAACACATGTTCCGGAAAACAAGAATTGACCCTCACATGGTAACTTGTGTCGCCCAGCTCTCAGATACGTACGTTTACTGATACACCACTAGGTCACCGCGATTGAGCTACATGGCACTGGGTAAGTCTGCTGTCAAATGGAGGTGGAGTATTGATCCTGATTTCCGACAGTACCCAAGCTGGAGACCCAGTGGAGCTGGAGAGTGTGCGGCGCGTCCTGTGCCAGGATAGATCACCGGATAATCTTCTTCACTTGACGTCCATCAAAGCAAATATTGGCCACTGCGAGGCTGCTTCTGGCGCTGCCGGGCTGGCGAAGTTGGTCCTCATGATGAAGCATAATCGCATTCCCCCTCAAATCTCCCTCAAGGTGCTGAATCCACGCATTCGAAACCTTGGGGACGATGGTGCTGTCATTGACCGAGAGGGAGCATCGTGGCCAAAAATTGATGGTCAGCCGCGTATGGTGATGCTGAACAACTTCGGTGCCGGAGGGTCTAACGGAGCTGTCCTCTTGCAGGAGCACATCCCAGCGGAGCAAACGACCAAGGTGGGAAGTGGTAGCCCGCTCAGCTACGTATTTGGGTGCTCTGCTAAGAACATGGCTTCGGTAACAAAGTTTCGTGATGAACTTGTCTCGTACATTATAAACAAGGGTAGGTCCGACTCACTCCGAGACATTTGTGCGACGAGCACAAGCCGGCGCCAGATCTACGATATGCGCATCGCCGTGGTCGCAAACTCCCATGACGACTTGGTAGAGAAGCTCCAAAGAGCGGCACCTCACCACATCTCCGAGTCAGCGGTCAAGGAGCCGAAAGCCGTCTTTGCCTTCTCCGGCCAGGGATCACAGGTAAGCCTGAAACTTTCCCTCCGCCCCGGCTCGCATTACTGAAACTTCCAAGTACTTGGGCATGGGCGCTGAGCTTATGGAAACTTACTCAAGTTTTGCCAAAACCGTCTGGGAGTGTGACGCCTACCTCAAAGAATGCAGCTATCCTGGATGTGCCCAGATCATCACCGCTGCCGATGGCAACAATGGAATCGAGCACCTCACTGAGAGCGCGAAGCTACAAGCCTTCCAATCAGCGATTTTCGTCTTAGAGGTCGCCCTTGCGCAACTCCTCATGTCTTGGAACATTGTTCCCGGTGCCGTCATAGGCCATAGGTGAGGATGCTTTGATGTGTTTGTAAAGCGCCTGCTAACGATCTAAATCATAGTCTCGGAGAGTACGCTGCTCTGGTTATTGCTGGAGTTCTCGACACCTTCAGCGGGCTCAGCTTGGTCGCTCGTCGTGCGGAATTGATGATGGATCAGTGCCAGCTTCAAACGACCTCCATGCTCGCTGCCAATGCCAGTGCCGGCGCTGTGCAAGATTTGATCCAAAGCTCAGAGCGCTTCTCCGGCTTGTCAATCTCATGCGACAATAGCGCAAATGATTGTGTCATCGGTGGCCCAATCCAGGAACTTCAAATGCTCAAGGAGTATCTTGGTGAAAACCTCAAGGCCAAGAGCAAGATCCTCGATGTGCCCATGGCCTACCACACAACCGCAATGGACCCCATCCTTCCCGAACTCACCCAATTCGTGTCCACTATCGATCTAGGTCGACCAAAGATTCCCGTGGTCTCGAACGTTCTTGGACGCACTGTTGAAGCCGGCGAGGCTGCCTTTACAAAAGAGTACTTTGCGTTACACTGTCGGCAGACGGTGAATTTTCACAAAGGAGTTCAAGAATTTCTCACCACCAACACTGGATCGACGGCTACGAGATGGATTGAGATTGGCCCTCATCCGTCATTGCTGCCTATGCTGGGTACGTGCGTTGATAAAACATCGGTCGACCTTCTCCCTACTCTCCGGAAAGGCAATTCACCTTCCAGTACAATGGCACAGCTTCTGTGTAATTTCTACACAACTTCCACTGGCGTCGATTGGCGCAAACCGTTCGATGGCGTGTCTAAGCCGCTTGTGGTTGACCTTCCTGGCATCCCATTTATGAAACAAGAGTTCGGCGTCCACTACCCATCCGAAACGACAGCGAAGGAGATTAACACCGAGGCTGTCCAGCCCGTCATTCGAAGCGACAGTTTCATCGCCAAGACGGTGAGGCAGCCAACATCGGATGATAGCTCTGCGATTTACGATACACCGTTGTATCTCTTCAAGGACTTTATCACCGGGCACTTGGTTGCAGAACACGCCCTCTGTCCCGCTTCGGTATATCATGAGATTGCACTCTCGGCAGTGAAGGATCTCGAGCCCCAATCGCCAGCAGCCTACGTCTGGAAGTTGTCCAATGTGGTTTACGTTGCACCATTACTGTATCATGACGATCCCACTGCAACGGCAAGTTCCGCTTTTCTTCCGTAATTGCGATCTCACAAGTCGTTTTTCGCTAACACTTTTGCAGGTGAGAGCCATACTCAAGCCACGCGACGACTCTCGTAGATTATATGAGTTTGAGATACTTTCTTACAACACGTCTGGCCCAAGTCTCGGCACGTCGCACTGCAAAGGAATCTTGAAGCGCAAGTCAAGTCCAACGCTACAGATGAAGTACGCCCGTGTTGCTCCCACGCTAGTTCGCAAGACAGAGCAGATTGCGTCACACATGGCCCAGGCCTCGCAGGAGATGTTCATGAAGAGAGCCATGTACGAAATGGTCTTCACTCGGGTGGTCACCTATTCCGAGCCGTATCAGCGGGTACAGTCAATTTGGATCGATGGAGCAAGTGGGGACACCCACGCCATCTGCCAGTATCCCGATCATCGTCTTGGTACTTCTAGTCTGCCTGCTGCAAACGCCGTTTTCATGGATGTCTTGTTGCACGTTGCAGGATTCGCTGCCAACATTAGGGTTGGCACACACATTCTGTGCATGTGTAAGGAGGTGGAATCCGCCACTGTCCTTCGAAGTTCTCTGGCTCCTGGAGACGTCTTCGAGGTACATTGTAAGTAGCGCCGCTCACTGTCTGTTTCCAGTGTAATCTAACATTTTAGGCACCCTCAACGATTTTGCCAGTGAGTCTTTGACGGTTGCGGATGCCTATGCCATTGACTCCCAAGGAGTTTTGGCTGTGTTCAAAGGCATGGCATTCCAGCAGATTGAGCTTCCGAAGATTGGCAGGGCTCTCGCCATCGCTGCAAAGAAGATTTCGGGTGGCTCAGCAGCCCATGAGCCTGCAGTAACTGCAACTGTGCCATCTCATGCTCCCTCGGCTCCAAGGCCAGCCCCGGTTCAGATATCTGCTGCGTCTGGTCCCTCAGTCAGGGATATCATTGCCACCACCTGTAGAGTAGAACCATCGGCGCTGTCAGAGGCTACAGGCCTCGAGAATCTTGGATTTGATTCTCTCATGATGATCGAACTGCAGACTGAAATTGCGACCCAATTTCCCCAGGCCGACAGCTCAGAGTTGAAGGACTGTCAGACGGTCGGAGACATTGAGCGACTCTGCGCTGGCCAAGTCTCTCCATCTCAGTCAATCACTCCACCCCCAGAATTGTCGACTGGCTCGACGTCCACCTCATCCATCACTCCCCCTAGTTCGACTAAGTCAGTAAGCAGGAGTGATGTTACTACGATCATCGCCGATACCTGTGGCCTCAGCCCAGACGCCATTTCACCGAACTCAGACCTCCAACATCTCGGCATAGACTCCCTTATGATGCTAGAGCTTGCAGCTCGCCTCGAAGAGATTTGCAAGGATAGGAAGACCGCTTCTGCTGCAAACCTTTCGACATGTCGCACAGCTGGCGACGTTGAGAGATTGGTATGTGCTCTGCCAGAGACCTCCTAGGTGTAAGCCGTTCCGTTGAGTGAGGTTCGTGCTTGGCTAACTGTGGTTTGATTATAGCACGGCGGGCATAAGCAAATCAAAGGGGCAACGCAGTCTCCCTCGCAGAACTGCTCGCGCAAAGACTCTGAAATAGACTCCTCCGCCGACCTCGCCCTTCTTCCACCGTCCAAAACCGACTTCAAGCTCAATGCCGCTGTAGTGCAGAAGGTGACACACGCTCTTAAGCTCTCCGAACACCCTGAAGTCATCAAGAGCAGCACGTCTGCCAAACCCAACGCTCTTCCGCTTTTCTTGGTTCACGATGGCAGTGGTGTTTGCATGCAGTACCACCGCTTGCAGTCACTCAACCGTCCAGCCTACGCCCTACACGACCCCAAGTTTATCGACAGCACCGACGCATGGTCCAGCCTCCGCCAGATGGCTGAAAACTATGCAAACACGATTCGCCACACCACCAAAGGCCCTTGCCTCGTCGGCGGCTGGTCTTTTGGCGGCGTTGTCGCCTTCGAGGCGGCAAGGATCCTGATGGCGACGAACCACGCCGTAAAAGGTGTCGTTCTCATCGACTCACCACCCCCATTGGACCATCAGCCCCTCTCCGCCGGCATCATCAAGGCTGTTACCGGCGGCGGAAGGACCTCGCCCAATGCCATGGGTAAGGCTATCCAACAACTCACGCGTCAGAGCTTCTCGTCATGCGCAGCACTGCTGGGCGCACACAAGCCCACCCACTTTTCGCATCGCCCAGCGCCGCCTGTCATCTTGCTCCGCTCTGCTGATGGATGGCGGCGAGATGGGGATACCAGCGACCCGCAAGGCGCCATGGACCCAGCATCCATCGAGAACGCATGGCTGCAGGACAGATCGGACGTGAGAACCGCCATCGCGGACTGGGAAGTCGTGACTGGGAGCACGGTGTCATCCTTCGACATCCCGGGCAACCACTTCCAGGTCTTCGACGCGGCGAACATCCGCGAGGTGTCGGAGGGAGTGGTGAAGGCGTGCGCTCTGTTGGAGGGGTCTTTCTGAGTCGCAAAGCGGGAGACTGCGTCGCCCCTTTGCCTTGTTTGTTTCTGTTAGATTTCAGAATTGCATATTTGATTCTCATGAGATGATGAATTTAGAATTAGAAATGTTGTATTAGCGTGCATTCATTTAGCTGACCCAATTCTGCATAGACTCTATAGACTAGATTCAATCTGATTTAGCTTAGTAAATGCGCACTTGTAATTGCTTGACTCAGATAAGTGAACTGACCCTGGTACGACATTTCCAAATTCATCGACTGGTGGCCCTCACAGGGGTGGCGGTACAGGGGATTTTCGATGCATATATAGCACCTCTATAGCATCCACAATACACAAGCAAAGATTTGTTGACCGCCTTTCTTCAAGAGTCTGACAATTTCGTCTAGGCTAGTCTAGTATATTAGTGGAGTTTGGGAAACAGGCTTGCGGTTAATAGAATCCTATCCGATAGGATATCCGATCGCCGACAGTGCCAACCCGTTGCGCTTCCTTCAAACTTTCCTTCAACCTCGCTCTTACAACTTTCTCTCCCCCTTTTCCATCTTGTGCCACACGAGGACCCAGATGGCAGCTCATCAATTCTTTGCACAGGATGGCATTGGCCACATATCATCTGTCGAGTCAAATGTAGTGGCTGCATGACTCTAATTAAGATACACAAGTGCTATAATCTATATTTAACTTTTCATCACCCATTCCGCAATCTTCTCAAATCTACATCTACTCATTCAAACATTGTCAATACTTTCACTTCCGGATTCTTCACCCTCCTGACCAACCCCGCTGTCGGCTTTCTTCCCCCGCAACTTCGACCTCGCTTTAATCTTGGTCATCACAAGATTGACCACGCTGAAGCATAGCCCGAGCCCGGCAAGTCCGATGCCAAAGTACCACGCAGACCTGTAGCCTTTCAACGCAGCGCCTGGGTCCGTGTCGCCCTTTGTAACCTGCATTTCGACCGTCCCCGCAATGCCGAGCGCGATGGAGATGGAGTAGTTGACTACCGTGTTGACAAGACTCATACCGACGCCCTGCTTCTCACGCGGTACGGCGTTGGATATAATAAGGCTTGCGGCTGGGAAGCTCATATCTGGGCATCACATCAGTGAAATGACCGCTGGATCATATCTGAAGTCCGCACTTACCCATGCCGAATGTGATCACTATGCTCATCACGAAGCTCTGGCCCCAGTAGATCTGGTCTGCTGGTGCCGTTGCGATGATGATGTTGCCGACGACGAAGGCAGTCATGGCAATGGCCATGATCGTTGCGGGCTGCGTACGTCCGATTAGGTAGGCAGTCGTAAGGGACGCCAGGGCCCCCGTTATTGCGACAGGTGATAGCCACGCCGTCGCGAGGAGGGGGCTTGCGCCTCTTGTATGCTCGAAGAACTGAAAAACGTAGAAGAGCCAGATGCCTTGACTTGGTCAGCCTTTTTGGGTCCCTTCCATCACAATTCGATGGTCTCACCGAAACTGCCCCATCCGCACGCAATGCACACGAGCACCGACCCGACCTTTCCATTCAAGACGTCAAGAGGTAGCAGCGGCGACCGCGCCACGCGAAACTCGACCCAGAAAAACATGGGTATGAGGAGGACTCCGATGATCAAGAGGACGTAGACGTACGGCTCGGACCAGCCCACGACGCCAGCCTGGTTCCACGCAAAATTGACCAGCACCAGCGCCGTCACCCCCAACACGCCGCCCAGGGCATCCACGTCCTCGAGAAACTCTAGCACCGAGAGCGAACTCCTGGTCAGCACCCGCGGGTCCTCGGGGATGACAAAATACCCCAGCACAGCAATCACAAACAGCACGATCCCCATCGCCCAGAAGAACCAAGGCCACCATGCGAGGGCGAACACGCCTGCGAGAGCGGCACCCACCACGCAGCCTCCCGGCGCGACGGCACCGAAGAGGGAGAAGACGAGGTCCTTGCGCGGTGATGGCGGATACACGACGCCGAGGATGGCCAGCGCATTTGGCAGCATCAGAGAGGGTCCAATGCCCGAGAGCACGCGCGCAAAGACGAACAGCACGGAGCCAGAGTAGACTGCGAGGCCCGCGACGATGGACCACGCTCCGAACCACACATAACCCGCCAGCAAGACGCGCCTGTGGCCGTACAGGTCGCCCACTCTGCCGGAAACGAGGATGAAGGTGCTGACCGTCAGGCTGTAGCCCGCGATCAGCCAGCCCTGGACGCCGCCGTTCGTGATGCCGAGGCTTGCGCTGACAATGGGCAGAATGGCGAGGACCGAGCCCAGGTTGGCCTGCGTCAGGAACTGGGCAAGGCAGACTACGGCCACGAAAACGGTCTCACGCGCTGGGGACAGCTTGTGTGCTGCGGGAGGGTGTGATTCCTGGTCTAAATGGCCCTGGGCCGCCAGATCCCTTGCTGGTTTGGAATCGTCGTCCATTATGCAGTGGCAGACGTGTCGTCGCTCACTGTACCTTGCCTGACCTCTCGTTTAGCTGATGTGACCGGTCAATAATTGATCTGACCCAAATCTTTCGGGAACTCACTTCAAATGACCTCTCAACTTCTTCGCCTAACCTTTTGCTAAAAGAAAAAGTAAAGTTGATGAAAAATATTAAAACTTTCAAAAAACAGGAACTTTATACTGTTAAGCTGACCGATCAAATTACTAATTTGGCCTTTCACTTTGTCAGGCCAGATTAGCTCGAGATTTCACCAGATTTTGAGAGGTCTTAGTGGCTAAACGCGAGATCTTCTAAGTCATGACCTGTTGCTCTCATAGTAGCTGGATTAACATCATACATTGCCTGTTAATATACGATCCGACTCGCCCTAGGCCGTCGAAAACCATACTATGGATTCTCTGTCGCGCGGAATCGGTTCCCATTTTCGGATGCCTGGAAGGGGGAAGTGACCAAATGCGACTGGATGCGGAAACAGAGACCCACTTCTGGAGCTCGTTCTGACATAATGGCTTATAAGCTGTTAGGATTAGGAATGAACTGATTTTGAATGATAGATAAGGCACAAGGTGCGGAATTAAGTACAAAGGGTTACGTGATGCTATTTGCTGAACTAAAAATCGAACGGGCTGGGCCTGAACCCTGACACCTGCTGCGCCGCATAGAACGAGGAATTTGCTGCGAAAATGTGGATCTAAAGATGAATTTAAACGTAGTGTCAAGAATGCGGCACCACACTCGTTCCAGAGCCATAGTAGGTTATATTCCAATATTTAGAAATTACAATTTGATGTATAAGCTCATTAGACTCCAAAAACAGACACGCCGCTGAGTGCCACGACAAGGACGGTCCACTCCTTCGAGTTGATCACTCGCTCGGGCCTCCAGCCTCCTCGTCAGCCAGTTTGTCCTCCTTTTCATCAAGCGGTTTGTCCTCCTTCTCGTTAACTTTGTCCTCCTTCTCAGAGGTCTCGCTACGCGATCTGTCATTTACGGCCTTCTCCTCATCCGCAGGCGGGTGTGGTGTCTCATCCGTCGGCGCAAACTTGGAGCGCGCGCGAATCGCGGCGCCGTACTTGTAGAAGATGAACGGTATGGGCATCAGTAACACGCCCACGCCTCCGATGAGCGAGCCCGCACCGCCCACACCGAGCGCGTCGAACATGTACTGCGTGAAGAGCGGGGATGACGCGGCGCAGGCGGAGCGCAGCACGGTGTTTGCTGCGACGGCGGACGCGGCGTACATCAGGTACGAATCGATGATGTAGTTGATGAAGACGACAAAGATGAGCAGGATCGATGTGGCGAGGAAGGTACCTGCCACGGTCGGCACGGCCCAGTGGACCGAGTTGTATTCCGCCGTCCAGGCGAACCAAAATATTGTCACGGCAAACATGACTGCGCCGACCATGGCGCCGGGAAGGCGATCTTCTGGGACTGATTTGCGTTTGCGGGGTTTTCTCTGGTCTATTTGGCTTTTGGTGAACAGCCCTAGACCGCCGAGACACGCGCCAACGACTGTGCCGATCAGTGGCAGTTCACCGACACCGGCGTTCCAACCGCGCTTCTGCTGGAAGATGATGGGGTAGATGCTGAAGAGCATGTATAGCAGAGTATAAACGACGGCATAGTAGATGGCGACGAAGAAGCTGATTGGGTCGACGAGAAGTCTCCAAGGCCTCGTTAGAGCGACTTTGAAGATGCCTCCCAGCGTGCGATCCGACGCCTCGACTGGAGCCTTGACGTTCTCCTTGCCGGGTATTTTCCGTAACCGGCGGGCCTTGTTGCGCAGGACCATCATGGGAAGGGTCTCTGGGAGAGTGATGAGCAGAAGCTCCGTGGCGCCCGCCATCCAGAGGAGGACGTAGAAGGTCCAGCGCCACGTCTCCTTTAGTTGGAGGAATCCACTGACCACAGGCCCCAAAGCGGGTCCCACGAATGTCATGGTGGCAAACAGGATCATGGCATTGCCACGCTCGACGGGCCCCCAGATATCCGCGAGGATACCTGGTGCGTTCGTCAGGGCTGCGCTGGCAGCTGTGCCAGTTAGAAAACGGCCAACTAAGAGTCCGCCGAAATTGGGCGTAAAGGCGCAGAGGAAGCCAAAGGCGAGGTAGAGCGTGAATGATATGTAGAAGATGGGGCGACGGCCGTAGAACTCAGACAAGGGCGCCCAGAAGAGCGGTCCAGCGCAGTAGCCTAGGAGGAAGAGGGTGGTGATGAGGCCGGCGGCTTCGACAGAGACGTGGAGGTCGCGGCTCACGCCCTCGAAAGAGCCGGACGGAGCAGAGGAGGAGAAGGTGGCATTCATAACGAGGGAGATGGCGATGGCGGTGATGTAGCATTTGCGTCCAAACGAGTAGTTCTTTGGGTTTTCGGGGTCGTCTTGTGCAAATTCGAGGTGGCCATCCTTGTCGAAGATGAGCTCCTCGTCCGATCCCACGGCGGTCGTCGGGGTGGACGTCGCGAATTTGCGCCTAACAAAGTCCATTGCTCGTGCTGGCCGTCGAATGAAGTTACGGTCGCAGCCTCGACAAGTCTCGCGTTGTTTCGAGAACGGGGTGTTTCCGGGCGGACTTTGAAGCTGCTCGCTGTTGAAATCTGTGATCTGCTACATAATCTCCATGACGATGAATCGTCCACAGGGGTGATTACGTGGCATCGGGTTAGACTTAAAACCGAGTTTGTAATCAATCTGAATTCTGATAAAAAATTCAAGATTGTACTATAGGCATTCGGAATAACATATTACCGCATCTGGCAATTTTGCCTTCCTCGGTTAAGTCGGGACCGGGCTTATCTGGCGCCGATGCCCGAAAAAGGAAATTCTTGACTCGGTTCCGGGACCGCATATACAGGACTAGGCCAATCACTGTCGACGCCGCCTTGTATCACCCACCATCTTCATTCCGCTGCTGACCAATTCACAACACAATCATGAGGTTCGTCTTTCTCGCCTCGCGACTATTGAGGCCATCTCAAGTAGCTGCGGCCTCTCTCGTTCTTTATTCAACTTTTCGAGCATTTACCAAAGCACTACCATCCTCCAGTCTCGCCAGTCTAACAATGGCATCTCCAATTGTCACAATGAGCTTCACTGAGGCAACCCAGAAGCGCCGCACCATGCGCGCCCTTGAGTCAAAAACAACAGTCCCCGACAGCACCGTTGTCAAACTGGCCGAGGCCGCCATCCTCAACGTCCCATCCGCTTTTGATAGCCAGACTACCCGGATGTCAGTTTTACTCGGGGACAACCACAAAAAGCTCTGGTCCATCGTGGCGGACGCACTGCGGGCGCATATTGGCGAGGAGCGCTGGAACGGAGGCACCAAGGACCGCATCGCCAACTTTGCCAACGCCTACGGGAGCATCTTGTTTTGGGACGACCAGGCGAGTTTGAAGGCGATGAACGAGAACTCCCCGGACATCTACAGGGACAAGACGGACGAGTGGGCGTATCAGAGTAACGGCATGCACCAGTACTATATGTGGACTGCCCTCGAGGCCCTAGGGCTGGGAGTAAATTTGCAGCACTACAACCCCATCATCGACGCTGAGGTGCAGAAGACGTGGAACGTCTCGCCGGACTGGAAGCTGAAGGCGCAGATGGTGTTTGGTGTTCCCAAGGAGGGCAGCGCGCCGGGACCGAAGCCGCAGAAGCTACCCTTGGAGAAGAGGTTGCAGGTGTTCGGAGCAGATGCGAAGATCTAAGGTGGGAGGTTGAATTAATGGAGAAGGAATCAATTGAGGAATGATTGCTGGAGGAGTTGAAAAAGTGTCATTCATATGCCAGATTGGATGACGTCAACGGTCTAATTAGATTACCCATAGATATAGAATCGAGCGAAATCAATAGTACATTCAGAACATAAGCCTGCTTCACTGAGCCGCCAACTGACAATAAATAGATCAACGAGACATGCCAGAGATTAGAATCCACCGGAGCTGTTTTGCAAAGTAAAGTCATGCAACTACAAGCGGCTACTGTAAACTATTTTGGGTTTACTTGCCAAGATTCGGCTAACTCGAATTGTTCCAGCTCCAAGGAGTTTAGCTTGCCGTTGCATGTTGACACGAGTCAAGATGTTAAAACACTAAGACAAAAGCAGCATACCATCGAAGTCAAAAGTGCTGAAACGGTCTATTTACAGGCCCCTGGTCATGATTCGTACGAGTTGTATGAACTGGGCTGCATTAGATTCATCATCACTAGCACACTCTACAGCAATGGCATCAACTTCGTTTGGTATAGACTCTCCATTGCTCAAAACCATTTCACAACCAGAGCCAGATCTTGCGGAGAGCTGGTTTTCTATCACAGTCTTTGTGTGGAGAAGCTCTCTCTTTCATTTAGAACCTAAATAGCTCAATTGGGCCACATGAGTCAAGTTATCTGCCACAAATCATACACTTTTTGCTGCATAGAATGGCTAATGGAGGGTGCCTTATCTTCTTGGGCAATCAAACGATGTTCTTTAGCGAATGGCTGCCCTTTTAACTTCACGGCCAACTACTGGTAGCTTTCCAAGTCCACCCTTCCTTTTCTGGCACTGCGAGTTAGCCTGCCAGTCTTTCCAGTAAATTTTTAACCCGGACTCTTGTCTCTTGTTTGACCATTCATTCTTGAATTACGACAAAACTCAGTCTCTGACTCCCCATTTTGCTTACACTGGCTCTCAATCCATTAATTTCGTTGTACAAGGTCTTTTTCAGCTACATGGTTTTCAGCAGCAGTCTCTTTTTGCCACAGATGATAAGGACCTTTGTAATTATAGGGAAATTAGCCTCATAACATGAACTAAGAATGATCATCAAAACGATTTCTAATCATAGTTTTGTCTTTGCGGTTATAAATGGTCCTCAGAACACGCTCCCCACCCTGCCTCGGCCAAAGACTACAGAAGTTTCATCGCTCCAAAGCACATTTTCCTGATCAAAAGTCCAATGTCTGTGCTTGAGACACTAATCTAGCCGCTCTTCTTCCTCTTATTTTTCTTTTTTCTTTCTTTTTTTTTTGGTTTTTTGGTCGTCAGGCCTGGTTTCACGGTTGGTGTGACTTTGGTATTCTCCGCGGTGAAGCAATAGCCAGATCGGCATTAGTGAGTGGTCAAATTGTGACTGTCAAACCAGGGAAGCAACTGTCAGAGTGCGAGTTGCTCGTGAATTTGAAATCTTGGCCTTCATCTCTTCAAAATAAGCCGGGTTTTTCTTAAAGACCAACCAGCACAAATTGCATCTATGAACCAAGCATCTTGGAGCGGCTGACCCTTCTCACAATCACGCTCTTTTGCCCTCTTGACAATGGCGAAAATCTGATTCTTGCTGACACCGGCTGGAGCTGAAATCTCATCAATTTTCAAGCCAGTATGCTCTTTGTAATTTAGTATTTGGGCTCGCGCTGCAATTCCGCACGTATGCTCTTCGGCAAAAAGCTTGGACCAGCTTGTCCGAGGTAAGTCTTAGCAACTCAACAGAAGACGAGGTTATAAATCGGAAGACGACCAGTGCCGCCCGTGATTGCTTTTGTGCCGGAGCAAGACCTCCGTTATCTAGGCATGGCCCGAATTGCTCCCCGGAATGGCCATAAGGAGGACATTGATTTGCGATCAACTTCCATGAGGATGACACGAAAGATCTTCGCCCTCGTTCAGCTTCAACAGACCTCAAATCTTCCTCTTACGGTTAGATTGCGTCCCTATCCTCTTGTCGACAATGGTCTCCAACATGATCGCAGCACTGGGCTCAAATAGAGCGAACATGAAGGCTTCTCTGGAGGACAATTGGGACGGATTGAGAGTAAGGCATCCCTTCAGGAACTGTGCTTCTCACAATCATGGTGCTCAAGCTCATATCCGCACTTGCAGGCCTACTTTCGTTGGCGTTGGCCGTAGATCCACCCACTTCATATGTTCCCGGTCCTGCCAACATCTTAGCGAATGCCACCGATTATCAGCCTTATCCCCTCGCAAACTTCACCACTCCCAATGTAAGCCCTGCGAACCTGCCCAAGGGCTGTCAGAATGGCCCTCAGTCTCGAGGCTGTTGGGGCAATTACTCCATCGACACCAACTACTACGAGGACCCGCCTCGTACTGGAGTGACGAGGGAGTACTGGCTTGAGGTCATCAACGGCACCATCGCTCCTGATGTGCGTCTGTGTCTGCCTTTTCGCATCTGTCGGTACTGACGAATCCCATCAGGGCTACCAAATCGGTGCTCTCACTTTCAACGGTACCATGCCCGGACCGCTGATTGAGGCTGATTGGGGTGACGAACGTAATAATCTTCACCTTTCAAAGCGACGCCATTCACTCACAGTGCCACAGTCGTTGTCCACGTCACGAACAAGATGCAGAACAACGGCACATCTATCCACTGGCATGGTTTCCGGCAGCTGAACAACAACGAGGCGGATGGTGTTCCTGGTGTCACTCAGTGCCCTATCGTACGTCTCTCCCACTCGAATACAAGCCCAATCTAACGCGATGCAGCCACCCGGAGAGACGTATACCTACAGATTTTATGCCGAGCATTACGGGACAGTAAGTTCACTTAAATCTACGCACATGCGTTGCTCATAATGTCCAGAGCTGGTACCATTCCCATTTTACGATGCAATACTCCGTGGGTCTTCAAGGTCCGATAATCATCCATGGACCTGCCACGGCAAATTATGATGAAGATCTGGGAACTGTCACTCTGCAAGACTGGGCGCACGAGTCCTTCTTCGCCTTGTGGTGGTACGACCGTGTTTTTTTTCCCCCGAAACCTCAGCTGCCTCCCTCGCTGGCGAGCTCCCTCATCAACGGCAAGAATGTCATTCCCTACAACACCTCGGATCCTCGGTATATCGGCGGTACGACTCGTGCTGAATGGCACTTTGAGAAGGGCAAAAAGTACCGTATGCGCCTCATCAACACCGGCGTTTACTCCAACATGCGATTCTCCATTGACAACCATACCTTGACCGTCATTTCTATGGACTTTGTACCCATAGTTCCCTACCAGACGGACAATGTAGGTTCATCAACCGTCCACTCGCTCGATCGTTCTCACCATTTCCAGGTCGCCATTAGCATGGGTCAACGTTACGACGTCATTGTCGAGGCAAACGCAGAGGTGGATAACTACTGGCTCCGGTGAGTGGTTCCTCCGCATTCACAGATCTCTAGCTGACTTTCTACAGCGGAGTGTGGCAGGAGAAGTGCTGTGATAACCAGCAGGCCAACAATACCCTCGGCATCATTCGCTACGACCCCTCCTCAAAAGAAGACCCTAAGACAACGACTATTGTCAACACGTACCCGACTAACTGCCGTGACGAACCCATGGAGAGCCTTGTCCCCCACGTCGCCCTCGATGTCGGCATGCCCAACGAGGTCCAGCAGCTCAATCTCAGCTACGTCACCCCTGCCGCGCCCAAAGAGTTCCTGTGGACGCTGAACGAGAACTACCTCTGGGTCAACTGGTCCGCACCAACAAATCTGCTCCTTCTCGACAACGCCACCAACTTCCCCGCCGAGTACATGGTCTTCGAGAACCCCTCCAACAACAAGTGGGTCTATTTTGTCTGGAACGACGTCTCCGGCCGCAACAGATCACACCCCATGCATCTCCACGGCCACGACTACTGGATCCTCGGCACGGGGCCGGGCAACTTCTCTTCGAAGTCGCTCCTCAACTTCAAGAACCCGCCACGCCGCGACACGGGCACCTGGCCCGAGAGCGGCTACATGGTCATGGCCTTCAAGACAGACAACCCGGGCACCTGGCTCGCCCACTGCCACATCATGTGGCACTCGAGCGAGTCCCTCGGCGTCCAGTTTATTGAGCAGCCAGGGCAGATGACCGCAGCGCATCAGAATTCATCGTACCTCCGTGACACGTGCGACAAGTGGAACGCCTTTTGGCCCGGGCCGGGGACGTACTTGCAGGAGGACTCTGGTGTCTGATTGGGGAGGGAAGAGGGGAGATGAATCGAAGGAGTTGGCCGCGGACGGCGATCGACGCTCGACGTTCGTCTCGCTTCGTGTTCGCGCTTGCGCATAACTTTGTATAATAGAGTCGTTGATTAGAACAAATGCATTCATTAATGTACAATGCTCCTCTAATGCTGTGTTTTACGTGACGGTGCAATGCAATCATCTCACATGTGGCATTTGAATTTCTTCCAAGCATCAATACATTCGTTTCTGCCTGGAGGTGAAGAACAGAAGACGATCGTAGTAAGAGGCGGCAGTAGAATGAAGAACTGTCAGACTCCCGTGCCCGAGTGATTGGATGCACAACAATTTTAGCCTCTACGGAGCGATGCCATTATATACTGCAAATTCAACCTAACATCTGTAAAATGCACCATGATTTGTTTCGTTTGCCTTCTCCAAGAATTACTGCTACACCCCAATTACCACCCCACGTCTCACCACATGGATTGGCGAAAACCCCCCTTTTTTTAAAAAAAAAAAAAACGTGAAAAAACAAAAATCTTTTTAATTCCGAACCCCCTTGTTTTTTTTAAGCGTTGCGAGATAAAAGTTTTGGGCTGCTTATGTGCATGCATCGTCAGCCACAGTAATCTATATGGAGCGGGATGAGTAGAACATTGTGATGCCACATTTTGTTTCCGTATTACGAAGGGTTTTCTATTTTTCTGCAGGATGCGGGGTCGTAGTTTTGGTGCATCAGTTGTTCTTGGACCCGCGTAGGCATCTACTGTTTGAAACACTTGGCACTTTGAGATTGCTTCTTCAGCATGAACGGTTGCGAAAGGCTTCATAATGCAGTGCAGTCGGCTGCGGCGATTTTGCGTAACGCGCTCGTCTAATTCAGACTATGATAGCTATGAAGTCTACGTAGAAAAAACGCCATCCATTCATCATCAACAAACGCAAACGCCTCATGGAACCCCGCTGTAGACTACAGCCTCGTCGATTCCAGCTTCGACTCCAACCTCGTCGCGTCAAACGCCCGGTCGGCATCAGCATATGCGTCGTAGCCATAGAGCCAAGGCTGAAAGGTCGGGCACGTCCTGTAGGGCCACCAGCCGATGGTCAGCACTTACAAATTTCGATAATCTCCAAGCACAAGGTAGGGAGGGGGGCGGGGGGGATCTCGGACATACCAGCGGCTACTGAAGGGGGGTGTGGGCCCGCTGACCATGGCGGCGGCGAAGATGGCGTCGCGCTGCCGCTGCTCCACTCCGTCCGGCATGTGGAAGGCCTGACGCTGTAGGGTGGGAGATGCATTGTCAGCATATGATGGCAGGATCAGGCACAAGCGCGAGGGGACGAACGCACCTGCTTGAACGTCTCGAGCGCGATGGAGCGACCCCTCTCCTTCCGCAGGTCTTCGTAGAGCTTCAGGGCGTGCGGGACGTCGGCGGGGTGCGTGACATGGCCGAGGAGACGTCCGAGAACCGCGCCGTCCTCGAGGGAGGAATTTGCACCTTGGGCGAGATAGGGAAGCATCGGGTGGCAGGAATCGCCGCTGGAGCTATGTGTTAGGGAGACCGTTGACTGCGTAGAGACCGCATGTATGTTCGAAAAGTGGACGCATGTTAACTTACGCCATGACAAAGCTACCCTTATCATTCCTCCAATGGTCGAGCGTGGTACCTGGACATTCATCAGGGGTAGCTTCGTGGCATTTGGGATGTAGCTCACAGTGCATTAATTTCCACTTGTCCACACTCTGCACGCAGTTAAGGAACTTCATCAGCCTCTTTTAGTTCAGCTTTTTGTCTGTGGAGAAGTGAAGTAGGGATTTTACACTGGATCCCACGCTGCAAACAACTTTTTCATTTCATCGAGGCTGCCCTCTGCTCGGCTCAAGTCTTTGCCAAGATCATCAGGCGAGAGCAAGACCAGATTGAATTGCTTCCCGCCCTTGACAGAGTAGCCGACAACGTGGGAATAGGGACCGATCCAGAAATTGACCGTCGGCTTCGACACCCAGTCCACGAGCTCCGGGTCTTTCAGGTCCTCGAGGTCGAGGATGATGCGCCAGGCGAGATCACCGGTCGGGTTCGGAAGGATTGTCTTCTGCATGAAGAGGCTTCTGCTACGCGACCACAAACCGTCCGCGGCCATAAGGACGTCACCACGCACAGATTCGCCTCCCTTCAGCGTCACTGTTGCTGCGGAGAAGTCTATATCGACCACCTCAGAGTCGAGGCGGATGTCAACACCAAGCTCCATTGCACGGCCCACGAGAGCCGCCTGTAAGTCCGCTCGGTGAAGATCCCAAAAGGGCGCGTCGTACCGCTCCTGCATCTTCTCTTGAAAGTCGTTCTCTTGCGCGAGCACAACGCTGCCGTCGTACCGGCGAACGGTCAAGGACGATGGCGCGGCGGCCCGTTTGCGTAGCCCATCGAAGAGACCCCAGCGTTTTAAAAGACGGGTAGCGTTTGGCGTGACCTGAAGACCGGCACCCACTTCCTGGAGTTTCGGGGCTTTCTCGAGCACTGTGACGCGGTGGCCTTCGAGGCTTGTTGTTATTGCTGCTGAAAGGCCGGCGAGACCGGCACCTATGACTACGAGATGGAGCTGGTAGGCCTTGTCCCCATTGCTGACTTTACTGACGCCGACCATGGCTGCGTGGTGGTCAACTATGCTTCTGACGGTGACGAGAAATGGGAGAAAGGTGATCCGGCTCGTAGAAGAGAGATGGTGGAAGCAATGTCTACCAATGCTTGAGGCGGTTGCGAGAGACGATGCCAATGGCACATATAGCCCAGAGCTTCCCAACGCAACGCACCGAGCTTACCGGGACTGACAGTACCGACGTCGATGGCTCTGATCATTTCGCTGCTCAAACAACGCCGGAACTGTGCAGACGGTCGTACAGAGAGACGGACTCCTTTCGGTAATCCCGGAAATCATCGCACTTCCGTCCTTGACTTGAATATAAAACGTGGGGCAGTTCTTATCTAGATGTGAGGTCGCTTTTCCTACATAACGTAGATGACTACCAAAATTGGCAGTGTAATGTAGAACGACCATATATGAGTGGTCATTGTCGTTGTTCGTTCTGGTCGAGTGCCACATACCTTACAGCGGGAAGGGGTCTATCCGTGGCGGTAAGAGTGAGCCGAATATGACACACAAGCGACCACCACCAAATTAACAATCTTTGAAACCCCAATGCACGATAAATACCTCTGTAAAATTCATAAAATCAATAACAGAATAAGCTAATACTAATTTGACAACAGCAGAAAAAAAAATATCAAATTTGATTAAAATTGAAACGAATCTGAGCTTCGGAGGTGGTGGTGGCTGGTATGTCGAGTTCGGCTCGGAATTACTCCCGCGTACAGAAGGTAGATTAGCTGCTCAGCTCCGAACTTCCGATCTCATCTCATTTTATTTAGCCAGGAACCCTTCCTCTCAGAAAGCGCTCCTGCGGCGCTATTCCGACACAAGTAATCGGAGCTTGTCACTCGTTCTATTCCTTGTCTGATTTGGCTGATTCGCTCTCGTGTTCGCTCTCGGTTTCGGACAGTTCGTACAAGTCCAGCTAATTCGTCGAATTCAGCTTCGTTTTTCAGCTGTTCGACCTGCTCGAGCTGTTCTCCAGCGGGTCTCACTTCATCAGATGCCAAAGCTCTAATGCAAGGGACGAAGCTACTTCACGTGTCATCACGGCTACCCCTAGCTTATATCACAGTTTTGGCTTAAGCATTCGTCGACAGCCAGCAATTCGCATAATAAAGTTGGAGCTTTGATCTAGAGATGCGATAATCGTGAGAAACCGCATTGTAAAGATATCAAAGCTCTCATCTCGTCTCCATTTGTTGGCCGAATTCTGTAGCGTCGTACATACTATACTTTTTAGAATTTAATCTCCGTAGATTTTGTCCATGTTCTAAAACAATTCGTCCGCAAAATAGTAGAAGTTACCACATTAACATTAGCTCAATATTCAATTATGTTAGAGCAACTGATTTGGAGCAGTATGATATTGCTGATGAACGAGTGTCCAGCTATGTAGTGACAGTGACAGTAATAGCCAGTCAAGCCAGTTACCTTATCCATATGTGAATCGATTCGGGCAAACATATCTCCGTTCCGAACCTAAGAAGTGCGGACAAGATCCGTCTTCCATGACAAATCGTCTCAAGAGCTGATTCTAAACAGCGATCACATACATGATTGATTTGTCCGATAACAGCTTATAAATGAGATTCCATCTATAAATCAGCTTATGAGTGGAGATGTCATCTTTCCTAATCTGGTTTGGCTTTGTTGCTCATGAAGTCGGCAGGAGATGTAGGAGTCGTTGCATTTCCAGCTGTCCAAGCCTGTGCAACAGCTATTGATGTGATTCTAACCGAATTAGGTAACATACATCGTGATTCACTCGACACGAGGTTCTGACCAGCATAGGGTGCTCGATAGTGGACCCGACGTGAGCTGAGACGTCTGATTTTGTTACAGAAATGATCGCTTTGGGCTAGTAATTGACTGGTCCCATCTCGAAACACGCTGATATCGAGGTTGTGTTCGTGATTCGAGTTCCTGGAAGCTACGACTCTTACCGAGTCAGGGCTAGTGTCCTGATTTGGGTTCACATCCAAACGCAGCTGCTGGATCTGAGCTGTTTATCTCGTCTGTTGGGCGGTTCGTAGTCAATTTTGTTGAGAGGAAGCTGTTCTGAGATTGCATGATCGTTATTGCCACAATGGGTCTTGGCGTATACAGCCCACTTCTCCCGCTGCTGCAGCACTTAGCTCTTACAATTCATGACTTTTGTCTCAATTTCAACAATTTTGACTGGTGCTTGGTTGCTCCTAAAGAATTCTGACAGCTTCCCAGCCGTTCTGACGCTTTCAAGCTATTTCGAGATGCCCTGTCAGCTTGTTCGTTGCCTATTTCGCCTCTGGCTATGGATGTGTGTGTGTGTGGCTCGGTCCGATGTTCTTCCGCACTGGCTGTCTTTGCTGATTCATTTATTTGTTCGAATTCGATGGATTCGAGCTATTCGGTGGGTGTTCGTACCTAGAGCACGTCAGACCCTTAAACCCGAGACGCCACGCGCCGTCGCGCCGACGGCATGGGACAGGGCAGCGGCACGTCAGAGCGCCACTCGTCACGTGGTGTGGAGTCTTCGCGGCCGCGTCACGTATCACGCAGCGTGGGACTGGCTGCTTGTCGCACAAAGCAGTCATACAGCGCCTGAACCATCCCGATAATCGGCTTGGCAGAGAGTCAGCTCATACCCAAACAAGTAGTTTTGACTGAACATTTACGGTATCAAACAGTGAAGCAGCTATTGATTGGCCAACATGCTTTATATGAATTGACGGCTGTGGCTTGAAAGACTCCACTTGGTGTGGGCGTAGCGTGGGGTCATCACGGCCGACCTACTGCGGCCGATGTACACCGGCCAGTCATTCTCGCTGCATAGTGCCGTTGGTCTCATCCTTCGACGGGGAGACACCGGGCCAATGAAACTGTTGGAATCCATGACATCGCAGTCAGAAGCTAGATCTGGAAAGACACGCTGACTATACGACATCCACCGGACGGTGAGGTCGATGTTGGAAATCAGCTTGCGATGACCCCCAAGAAAACATCTACACCGCCAACGCGAGATTTCAGAACTTGGCATCCTTCTTCATATCATGCTTCCTTTGTCCAAGGCCTACCTCTCTCCATGTTTCACCGATTCTCTGCAACGCCTGCAAAGGCACGCGGCCAGACCAAAGCCTCCAGGCCAGCTCGCGCCAGCAACAAGAACAAGCACAAGGCGAGCGACGCCGACTCCAACCCCGACCCCGAACACACCGTTCTTCCCTTGGCCAAGCGGCAAAAGACAGCCAGAGCCTGCGACCGCTGCCGCCTGCATCGTATCAAGTGCGGCGAGCAGAAGCCCTGCGCACAGTGCGTCGGCATCAAGGCAAAGTGTGTCGTGTCCTACGCCCCTCCTCGCTCCTCTCAAGTCAATAATGGCGACACCGATCACATGAAATGCGAGTCGTTGTGGGTACTCCCTTCAAGATCGCCCTTGCCCGCGCTTGCTCACACTGCATTTTAGGTCCTCCGCCCCCCCTCGATCAAATCACGGCTCGAGAGGCTGCAACAGCGTCAGCACTGCCAGCTCCACTTCTCCTCCCACCCCGATCAGCCCATCCATCCCCCCCTCTCGTATGAGCATGAGCCAGGAGAGCTCGTGGGCGACAGGTACCCCACCCGATAATGTCCACAAGGAGTATACCAACCTCGCCTCTCACATCCAGAGCTTCTTTGCCAGCGGCCAGCCGGCCTTCTCACATACCTCTGCCCTTGCTGGCTGCCTCTTCCCGCAGCTCCCACATCCCCCCATCCCTGTGGGGGAACGCTCTCTTGCATCGAACGCGCTGCTCAAGAGTCAGCGGAGCTACTATCTCCGCCTTTTCTGGGACAACTGCCACCCGCTCCTGCAGATCATGAGCGAGGCCGAATTCGCCGAGCTCGACGCCCTACCACCACCGCCAATGTTTGATGAGCATTCGGCAAGAAGCCCCCTGGCCGATTCCATGATCGCTCTGGGCATGCAGCATAGCCATGCCACTGGCCTTGCCGGCCGGATATTGGGTCTCCAGCAGCCATATGCAGCCGCCTCACCGGATGCCACCTGGCCCGGCTTCGAATACTTCCATCGCTGCCGTGAGTGCATGAGGACAAACACAGAGGTGACCTTGGGAGCCCTGCGATGCCATGCTCTCATGGCCCTCTACCTTATGAAGGGCAATGCTTTCCGGGACGCCTACAATCTGCTTGGCATCACGGTCCGTAAAGCCTACATCGCCAAACTCCATCGACCGCCACCGGGTGATCTGCCCGAGGCCGGAAAGACTGCACGTATGCAACTGTGGTGGATGCTCTTCTCCCTGGATGTCCAGTGCTCGCTGCAGCTCGACATGCCCCCCGCCAGCCAGAAAAGCCTCATCAAATGCCCCTTTCCTACCGAGGACGCCCTCGCCCGCTTCGTCTCCTCCCCCAACCATCGCGAGGAGGGTATGAACATTTGCACATACTCCACCCGTCTGGCCAATCTCGCCGTCATTGTGACCGAAATTGATGCGTGCGTCTCGACCACGGATCTCGTTGACGAAGACGGTGCTACCCCGGCCGCTCTCGAACGTCACGCCCTCAACCTCTCGTCTGCTCTCCAAAACCTTGAGGTCTGGCGCGACCAGCTACCTTCACAGCTGCTACTGAGCCGGTATGGGGACGGTTCCAGCAATACTGAGATGCTCGACTTTGATCGCGACCTGAACCTACCTACCTGGCTGCTGCGACAAAGGGTGCTCTTAGAGCTCCATTATCACAACGTATACACGCTGATCCAGCGTCCCTTCATCCGTCTCCGCTCCGCCCACTCGGACGAAGCCAGCGGCATGATCGCCCCATCCGATTCCCAGCAGCCGCAAGTAGAGCTGCACATTGCTAGCGCCCTCCATCACGCAAGCATAATCGTCGACACCGTCTTCACCGTCTACTCCAGATCCGACGTCCTCTACGGTTGGTCAGAGGTCCTGCAGCTGCACTGGAACGCGACGCTGACAATCATGGCCTGCGTCTACGCCAACTCGCTGAGCCCTGTGGTGCCGCGGGCGCTCCAATCCCTCACGCGCGCCCAGGCCGTTTTCGATTCCTTCTCCCCCACCTGCCCGGCCGCCCTCTCCGCCAAGGAAATTGTCCAGTCGCTCGCCAACAGCCTGCAGAACACGATGTCGAACGGCTCGTCATCAATTGCCAACGACGACCTGCTGGGCTGGAATCTCTTCGCGTCGCTGCTCGAGGAGCAGCAGCAGCCGACCCCGTCCGGCCTCGAGAGCGTCCCCTCATCTAACGATCTCTATGGCAGCAACGTCCTCTTCTCACCCTTCATGCCCTCGACCATCAAAACCCCCGACTTCAACTCGATAACTTTGCCGTTCGGCGACTTGTGAGGCTTCCGCTTGGCTACGTGTCCACCACGCCACCACCTTTTGAAGGACTGGATTTAGGCCGAGGAGCAAAGATCGCCATCACGGTCGATTACCGATGTAGAAGGATTGCCTCTCCAGAACGAGGGATTGCCACTACTGAAGAATTGCGACGATGGGAGGACGCGGGCCGCGATGGGCTCACGCAGGCGAACCAGTCACAAGCACCGGAAAGCTAGAATTAACGAGTCTCATCCAATGGACACCGCGGCGCACGCGCGCTTAAATAAACGAATGAATGAATGAATGAATGAATGATTGTATTGTATCGGAATCTACCTGCTCCCAGGCAAAGCCAGTGCTCGCATAGCGACCGCATTGTGACGGCTTAGAAGGCGCATGAACGAATTTCGCAAAATTCAATCTCAATTTCTTAAGTACACAACAATCTATAGATACTAGAACTTAAAGATAGACTACAATAGACTACAATAGAACACACTCATTTGTTACTTCCAATCTATACTCCTAACCAGTACTCCCAGCCCGTACTCCCAACGCCCCGTGATGAGATCTCCCAATCCTACATGCCATCGCCATTCGGCCCGTACTCTGCGGGGATGGCGGGCCATGCGTCGACGCCGTCGAGCATCACCATGGCCATGCCGCCCGCAAAGTGCGGCTGCACATGACAATGCAGCAACCAGGCGCCGGGGTTCATGCTCTGGTAGCGGATCGCGATCCACGTCGCCATGTTGGGCGCTAGCGGTGCGGTTAGCCAGCTAGCCAGCCCCAGTCTGTTGCGCACTCGACAAGGGTGGGGGGGGGGGCGCGTTCAAAGAGGAAAGAAAGAAGAAGAGCAAAAGGACTTACCGACGGGACTCGACACGAAGCTATCGCGATACGGCGGATTGACGAGGTTGAACGACGCCGGCTCGGCCTGCGCGGCCTCGTCCACGGAGGCGTAGTTGAAATCCCCGGCGCCGCTGCCGATGATGAAGAACTTGTTGCTGTGCTTGTGGAAGGAGTGCGGCGGCTGCACGGGGTCCTGGCTGCTCGAGTCGGTGAGGACGACGATGTCCACCCACGTGTCGTTGAGTGTGCGGATGGTCAGGTTGGGGTTGAGCCCGGCGCTGCTGTTCGGGTTGAACAGGAGCGGGTACCCCGTTGTCACGGAGTCGGGGTACGAGATGTTGCCCTAGGTCTGGAGGTGAGCTTGGGTTGCGGTCTCGAAGATTAAGTTAGAGGGAGGGGGGAGGGGATTTACGCTTAGAGTCCAGCGCCAGCCGTCGCCGTCGCGACCGGCCTTGTAAATGTGCGTCGCGTTGACGTCCTGCGCGGGCGGGATGGCGGGATACGGCGCGAGGGTGCTCGGGTCGAGGGTGACGACGGAGCTGTTGGTCGCGTTGCCGGCCTCGTTGAAGAGCGCGTCCGAGTCTGGCGCGACGGTGACAATGTCGCCGCTCGGCGCGTACGAGACCAGCGCCGTGGCGAAGAGGATCTGGTTGAGCCCCACGTTGGAGACGCGCATCGTATACGCGTCGTACTCGGGGTCGTCCTTGAGTCTGACGAGGGCCGAGTAGCGCTGCGCGCTGTACATGAGCATGCCATCGACGCGTTGCGGCTGCACAAGCTGGCCGTCTGCGGCGTAGATCCACATCTCGTGATCGTCGATGGAGACCATCGGGGTCTGTATGGAGGCGCCGAGGATGAAGTTGAAGCTGGCCCAGCGGGCGGTGCTGTTGACGTAGAAAACGGATGAGGAAGTGTTGGTCGCGTTGCACTCGTACGCTAGTATGGGCGGCAGCGCACTCAGGTTGAACTGGAAGTCGCCCTCGACCGCGACGATGCCAGGAGGGACGCAGCCCTGCGCGGTGAGGTTCTGCCCGTTCAGGTATTGTAGCGTGGAGGGCGCAGCCAGCGACATGTACGTTGATATCGGCGGGCAGCTCACCTTGCCTCGTCCGTTGATCAGGATCGAGTTTGTGCAGTACAAGTCCAGGTTGGTATCGAGCTCCGCCTGGAACACCTCCGTCGACGTCAAGTGGTCCCAGTCTGATATCGTGACGAGTTGGGGGTTAGTCGCTGCATTTGTCATTGCCGCCACCTCGGTCTGCGACGAGTTAATGAGATTGTATGGCACAGGCTGCTGGGGGTTAGGGTTGACGTGTATCGGGCCGAACAGGCCATCGCTAATGTCGGAAAGGTAATGGCCATGATACCAGTACTGCGATTGTTTAGAGGATGTTACAAGGTGGATCATGAATACCAATTACCGTGCCGTAGTCATCAGCGGTCCATTGGTAGAGGAAGGACTCCCCCGGCAGAATGGGTTCCTGCGAAACGCCAGGGACACCGTCGGACCAGGGCGTCTTGAGCTGGGTGATGCCGTGGAAGTGGACGGTGGTATTGACCGGCAGGTTGTTGTGGACCAGGAACTACGAGGCGCTGTCAGCCCTGGAAGAACGAGTGGTGGAATGAAGCATGGCGCGTATTTCGCGCGCATTCGTACCTTGACGTTATCCCCTTGGTTTATGAGGAGGGGCGGACCGGGCGAGGTACCGTTGATGAGAATCATCTCCCTGCTGAAGCCGTCTGGGGCGCCATACTCCCAGGTCAAGTTGATGGTAAACGAAACATTTTCAGCGACAGCCGAGCAGACGAGCAAAGCCTCCCAGAGCAGTAGAAAAGCCCACATGTCGACACTGTATGCGGCGAGTCTGGCTGAGTATGGCCAGCATCGCCATGATGGGGCGCACGCTCATTTTGAATTGCGAGGACGGTAAAAGCGAGTTCGGTAAAAGCGAGTTCGAAGATGACGGAAAAAACGGCATGATGAATTGCGAAGACGACGGCGGAAGAGAATTCGATGACAAACGGCAAAAGGCGTTACGAAGAGGATGGCAAAAGGAATTGCGAGGGCGATGGCAAGATGAGTCGCGAGGACGGCAGGAAGCTGAATCGTGAAGCGGTATCGTCGTGCAATCAGATTCCGTGTTTGGGAGGGCTGGATGTTGGTACAGCGGCAGGACCGTAACCCAGCTGGAATCTCACTAAAGGTGCTGGATCGGATAATTGCCAATTCTGGTATCTCTCTCTATCTCCGGCGCGTTGATGGAGTGTTGAAGTGTTGAAGATTGTACATGCCGCTTACGCAGGTACGCTGTCAGGCCGCCTGTCCCAGCATGGGTGCCTCGTGCTCGATGCTGGCGATATGCAATTAGGTACTATTGCAGCGACCCTTTACCCTTTGGACCTATATCACGGGTTAATTGTACCTACAGGTACCTTATGTGCTTTGTCACGAACAGCAGCTGCGGACACCCTCGGACTTTGTGAGTGGGTCGTGGCGGCTTCGCGCACAGATCATCGTTGAAACATCCATCTTCTGCGGCATGATCCATCCGAGTACATGGCAGGGTGGGATGGACGATCGAAGCATCGGGACATTACAGCCGCATTACTCGAGATCTACTCCTTATTCTGACTCTTTGTAGATGGTACGGAAAGACAATAGAGTTGAAACTTTGTGAATGAGTTACTCACATTGAAAATCTCCCGAATCCAAGCAGTAAACCTCACATCTACGCTTCTTCTGATACGAACTCCTTCGACGTCTGCTGTCGTCGAGCAATCTGCCTTGAAAGGTCGGGACGGGTTTAAACGTTCAATTCAACGCCAGTGCGCTGTCCGGATTCGTACCCCGCGCCCAAAAGAGACGCAAAGCCGCGACACTACAATAAGCTCACAGGCCCTGTACGCAATATCTGTGGAGCCTGATGCCTAAGCATGTATTGGAAGAGCGAGCATGGGGCACCATCGGAATGACCGATATTGGATGGCAGAAACGCCACCAAAACAAGCACTCGTGGCTGAAATCCTCCGACCACACGCCAGCCACCACATGCGTCCACATGGTGTATATCTATCTCATGTGACGATTCAATCACTGGCGCAGTCTGCTGGAACCGCCGGCGACTAGAGTTCTCTATTACTCATACCCAAAATTTATCCTCTTCCATTACTACATAGACATCAGGTCAATTGCGCAGCCTCACTTACCGAGAGAACCAATGTTTCCTTGCGTTGCAATACGAGCCGTCGAAAGAGACAGATTCCTGCTGTTCCACTGACCCAATAGTGGATGATTTTGCCAAAGTGGTATCGCCTAAGGCGGTGTTTGATTCCTTGGCTTTATATTTGAGCTCAGTCTATCTCTATTGTTGAGATTCGTAGCCGAAGTTGATGAGGTATACTGCTGTTTCAGAGTTTCACCTCCGCCTTGGAAAAGATGCTCTTCTTTATCAAAAGCAAGCGACTGCCGGTCGATCTTGTAACCTTTGAATCAGCCAAAGCATTCCCTTGGATTCTGATTTGTTCCACGTTCAGTCCAGCTCTCCCGTGTGGCTGAACGTTGATGCCTTTCGTATGCCTTTCCGTTTACTTCCCGTGCTGGCTTGCAAAGAAGCCTCTAAACAGTGTCAATGTCTCGAATATCAATCATTAATTTCGACGTTGAATCCGCCCTTCCTGACAATCATTATTTGTTCCTTGTGGACTCTGGTCTATCCCTTCTTGACCTCTCATCGAGCCAACTACGTCCTGTATCAAATGCTTTCCACCTTTATGCTCAATTTCACTGTATTGCGATTGCTCATCTCCATCCCATTGACGTTGGCATACAATGCTACATCTAAATGTCGTTGTATGCCAGAAGGCACTTGTTGGCCGATTCACCAACAGTGATTCAGTTTGAATGCAACCGCAGAAGGAAGATTGATTGCAACAACTCCACTCGCATTAGTGTGCAACGATCCAAATACTAACGAGACAGTATACGCTGCTCTTGCAACACAATGGGCTTTACCTCAAATCCAGTAAGTTAGTTTTGCAAGATCACAGCCGCTTAGAGAACCGTGACATCGAATAGGGCAAAAAGACGAAGCCTTCACTGATGGAGTCAGCTATCCCTACGCATCCGAGTTCATGGCCCTATACTGGCAAAACCGGAGCCGTGATCCATTTACTCCCAGATCACACCTATGCAACCTCGAAAATTACGTAGATTACTCGGTCAACATAAGCTCCCCAGCTGATGCTGCTGCGGGACCTTTCTTCGCGCAAGAACACAATATTAGGGTTGTGGTTAAAAATACAGGGCACGAGTAAGCTTGGCTGTTTTTCGGGTGTTTTTTTGCTCACAAGCTTCAGCTATCTTGGTAAATCGGCTGGACGAGGTGTACTTGGGCCGATCGAACTCTTGAATGGGAGCTGGTGACCGCTAATGGGACACATCTTGTTGCATCGCCAACCCAGAACGCAGATCTGTATTGCGCTCTCAGTGGAGATGGAGGCGATACCTTTGGCGTCGTTGTCTCTGCGACAGTGAAAGCTTTCGAAGATGGTGTCGTAGGTGGCGCCAGTCTCTCATTTAACAAGACTGGCATTTTCGATGAGACTTTCCGGGAAGCGATTACCGAGTTTCATGCTGCTCTCCCGGGAACTGTCGATGCTGGAGCTTCTGCTCTTCACTCTTTGACGAACACAAGCTTCATTGTCATTCCATTGACTTTATCAGGAAGCAGCAAAGACGAGGTATCAGCCCTGTTGCAGCCCTTGCTGTCCAAACTTAAAGGACCGGGCATGCTGTTCACGTTGTCCATCACGTCCTTCCCTAGCTACCTCGAGCATTTCAACCATTATATTAGGCCCTTACCATATGGAAATCCTTTGATCAAACTCATCGATGTGTCTCTCGCCGGCAGGTCAATCCTTCGAAGCGTAGTTCAACACGCGACGTCGAACGCAGCTTTGATCGAAGCGATGAAGCTAAGTGTATATCTTGGAGGTGGCTTCGTGACTGGCGGTATAGCATTGAACGCCAACCACGCTTTTGCCAGAAACAGCCCATCATCCAACGCCGTACTCCCTGCCTGGCGTAACGCTATCGTGTCAGTGCTGGCGTTTGCACTGTGGGATTTCAACGACACACTCAAGCCCAACATAGCTGCTGACGACTACCTGCTCGTAGAGACAGTGCCGGCCTTGGCCGCTCTGGCGCCGGATGGAGGTGCATATCTGAACGAAGCCAACTTCCAGCAGAAGGATTGGCAGCAGAGCTTTTACGGCGCCAACTACGAGAGGTTGAGAAACATAAAAAGGATGCATGATCCAACGGATTTGTTATTGCGAATACGGCTGTGGGCAGTGAAGCGTGGGTAGCGGATAGCGATGGAAGATTTTGCAGGAATAATTGAAGGCAGACTTCTTGTAAACAGATTGAATGAAATACGCATGAGCATGATTATGCACATATTGTGATTGTTCTGGGTATTCCAATCTTTAGAGGGTCAGGAGAGATTGTACGTATGGCTCCCTGAAGTGTTCTTTTATGTAGTCGTGTACCCGATCGAGAGACATTTGAGACAGCCATATCGAAACTCGGTCGAACCGACCGAACACGAATCTAAATGTCTTTGACTCCAGATGATGGGGACCAGTTATCCCCACTTAACCTTTTCCTGCTTCAAAACCTTGAGAGGGTTTACCGTAAATTAAGCATGAAATTTGGATTATGTATTTAATACCAGTAAGCTGGTGTGTATCTACTTAGTCCTTGTCACAATCGGCCTTGCACTACTACCGTATCCACTACGGCGACGGGCTAATATACTTTCCCATAGGTGAACCGATGTAGGCCCGAACAGTGCACACAACCGCGAGCAAGTCTTGATTGTATCGTATAGTGAAAACAATGACAACGCCCTTTTGCAGGCTCAGAAAATAACTATTTTAGCAAGAAATGTTGATAATCACACCTTGAGCGAGCCTATCTCCTGCATAGATTGCAGTTACATCAGCCCTCTAAATTCGCCGGGAAATACGCGCAATTACGACTTCAACTTAATATTGCCACGTATCGAAGATGGAGTGATTGTCAAAGGGTGGGTTATGGATTGGTCATAGAGAATTCATCTCTACACGACTAGGCGTCATGACGTGCTGGATAACGTATATCTTGATGGAGTTTTCTTGGAGTCATGTCGGCGGTTGGACGAGAGAAAATGTGACATGTGACATGTGACGCTGAAAGCGGATTAGAGAAAGGGCAAATGGTTTCGCGTGGAAAATGCTGTGGATTGATCCCGGCCAGACAATGCATCCCTCGCTCCACGGGACGAGAGAATGTTGCAGGTTACAAAGCGACTCGGATACTCGGTAAAGCCAGGGTGATCAGGGTGAAATATAGCCGAATCAATACGAAACATCTTCAACAGTTGCTCAAATAGCTGAATAGAGGCTGAAATGTTTCAAGGCTTTCCACGGAGTCCGGGGGGCCGAGCGATAGCGACGGAGTGTGCCGAAATCCGCAGGGGGAGAGTCATGCAGGGCTCGCTAGAACACTACCTGACTGGGCGGGTGTACCGCACACGTAAAGACGGGTTAAAAAAAAAAGAAAGCTGCATGTGACAAGGAAAAGATTCTGCGGCTGGATAGGACGAGTGCGGTGAGCGTATGCGAGTTAGCTGCGCAGGAGTGACGGAAGTGGCTAGCTGGCCATCGATCGATGCACTATCGACCGAGCCGTAATTACAGCGAGGCTGCATGCTGTTGTGCATCTCGATAGGCGAAGATTGAGTTCAGATGTGCGTACAACGATGAAAGAACACCGAAACAGCGGATACGAGAATTGATTCAAAACCGATGAAAGCTCAAGCACGCTCAAGTGGAAATGGAACGACCCGTGGACAGTGGCAACCAACAAAACCAACGTGAGCCAACAATGTCGTGCATGCATGGGAGCGCGGGAGTGGCTGTAGACGAAATAAGCGGGCACGGCATTGGCTCCGCTCCAGCGACGACTCTTTATTTCCAAGCACCCATTTCAAAGCAGCCTTCATTGGTAGAGACGGAGCGGAGAGAGCTCACATCCTTGCCGCCGTACCTGCCTAATCTGGTGCCTGGTAGCAGCCCACACCGGCCTACTAATCGCAAAGCGAAACTTGCTATTCCATATCCACATTTCGCTCTTGACTGCTGACTTTTCACCGTTACTGTCCTGGCTTATTCTTATTAAACGCAAGCTAACTGCAAGCCTTCTCACTCCCTCTATTCATCCTTCATCCCTATAGCGCTGGCTCGGAGATAATTTTCCCTTACGACCGATCACTAATCCTCCCTTGCTCCCCTCGCTGTGCCGTATCTCTAGCCGCCGTCATGGTGGTAGCCGACGATGTCCAGGGCTCGCAGTCGACCATTGAAGACGGTGATATCGAGAAGGACAGCAGAGGAGAAGAACATAGTGTGAACGATTTTGCAAACGGGGCTCCCGTGCAAGAGGATATGGAACAGCATGCTCAGCAGAAAGAGACGGGAGAATTGATTGGAGATAAAGGGAACACAGAGAAGCAAGCAACACAGGTTTCGGCGAAACAATCGATACACAATATGGGTTCAATTCCTAATGGAGGTTTGCAAGCCTGGTTGCAAGTGCTAGGTGCTTTCTTCTTGTTTTTCAACTCATGGTGAGTGCTTTCTCAACCACTGAGTGGACGTGGCACAAGAGCACGAGAAGTGATTGCTGCGTCTTCACTTTGGATCAGTTGGTGTCTTGCAAAATGAGAATCCAATTTCAAAGGGGTCGTCGATCGAATGAATTGCTCATCTCTTGCATAGGGGTGTCATAAATACCTTTGGCGTTTATCAAACATATTACGAGACTGGTATCCTTTCCAAATACAGCGCGTCTGATATCTCATGGATTGGCTCTGTCCAGGCCACATTGCTGCTCTTCATCGGTGCATTGACAGGACCCATATATGATGCAGGCTATTTCAAGCTACTGCTGGGAACCGGGTCCTTTCTCGTCGTATTTGGACAAATGATGCTTTCGTTGTGCAAAGAATACTACCAAGTCATACTTGCACAAGCTTTCTGCGTTGGCATCGGTGCTGGCTGCCTGTTCGTGCCAAGCGTCGCCATCATTTCGCAGTACTTTACCACAAAGATTGCAACTGCCATGGGGATAGCTGCTGCTGGCAGTAGCCTTGGTAAACTTCCCTCCCAAGATGTTCTTCTCTGTTCGCGAAACCATGCTGATTTTCTTTTCCCCAGGCGGTGTCATATACCCCATCATGCTCTATAAGCTTATTCCAGAGGTTGGTTTCGGATGGGCGACTCGTATTATCGGCTTCGTATTGCTTGCTACTCTTTTAATTCCCAATTTGGTGATGAAAGTCCGAGTCTTTCCTGCTCAGAAACGCAAAATAGTGGACTGGACTGCCTTGACAGAACCTGCATATGTGATCTTCGTTCTTGGATGCTTCACAGGTTTCATGGGACTCTATGCCCCTTTCTTCTACATTGAATCGTATTCCATCGACACGGGAATCATGAGTCCGAATTTGGGTTTTTATCTGATC
Source organism: Astrothelium macrocarpum (assembly GCA_021030915.1). Lineage (NCBI taxonomy): Eukaryota > Fungi > Ascomycota > Dothideomycetes > Trypetheliales > Trypetheliaceae > Astrothelium > Astrothelium macrocarpum. The sequence continues at coordinate 327,532 of JAGEMR010000014.1, read as the reverse complement.
TCCATCCTCAACGCTGCAAGTATATTCGGCCGAGCTATTCCAAACATAATAGCTGACAAGGTTGGGCCCTACAATATGCTCGCTCCTTGCAGTTTAATGACGAGCATCTTGAATTTCATTCTCATTGGCACCCACAATACTGGCGGGATCATAGTCGTCACTATTCTTTACGGGTTCTTTTCAGGGACTTTTGTTTCCCTGCCACCAACCATATTTGTCGCATTATCACCAAACCGGGCCTTGATAGGAACCCGCATGGGAATGGGATTCACGATCACCAGTATCGGCCTTCTCATCGGCACCCCTGCATGTGGATGGATCCTCAACGCAGCTGGCTGGAAATACGTGTGGATGTTTGGTGGTCTCATGTCCATTACGGGTACTGCGCTCATTTCCCTTTCCCGGATGGTGAAGAGCGACTGGACGATTGCAAAAAAGGTTTGAGAAAGAGCGGTCATCTGTAAAGCACGTTTTCTCGTAATGAAAGATTGATACCCATGGCATTGGGGGAGAGCAGTGGTCTCTCGGCTGGTTATCCAAAGCGCATATAAACGGAGGGTACGATGCTTGCCGAGGGCTGGTGTCCCTGAGACAGCGTCATATTTGTACTTCAACGAACGAATGCTGTTCTGTTTGATCATCAAAATTAGCGAAAGTCGTCTGAGTTGCGTATAGTGAACGAGAGACGAAATTGATATCATGATGGAATCTAATTTTTCGTCGGCGACTAAAGTTCTACTATGTTTCGGAGTGCTCGGCACCCTGAGTGTGTCCTTGCTTCCGCACTGCATAACATAACTAACATATAGTGATATGAGCGATATGTTCTTCCTCTGGATTTACACCTTGAAAGCCCATCTCCACTTTGGAACCTAAGCATCCGCTCTTGAAGAGCAAGCACTGACTAAGCAGTACAGAACTTATGGCGGTGCAAATCTGAGCTTAGTATATGTTGGTCGACCTTGGGCCTCAGTCTCATATTTTTGCTCTGCCATATTCTTTTTCTTTCGGAGCAGATGGGCTCAGAACATATTCTACTTGGTTCATGAGCGCTGTTCCAGCTTTCAGTTGTAGACATGGTCGTTTAAAATGTCCATAAGCAGTGGTTCGGTTTTCTTCAAATCTCGGTATTTTGCCTATTCTTCTTTACAAGTGCTGCAAGTCGAACCTGACTCTTGGGATTTCTTCACCTTCCTAGGAGTGGTTGAGGAAGCGCAGCATGGGGATCTTCATGATTTTGGAACATCCCTAATGGGAAGAAGGCTGGATACTGACGAGCGGTTGAGCTAGTCAAAATTAAGAGCGGTGGGCAGAAGCTGAAGAAGTACATGTGGAGGTGCTTGGGACAAAAATTGATGTGAACGGCATAGACAATTCTGGTGCGCAGGAGAGCATAGGTGCCTTGACTACGATATACCATAAACGAATGTGTTGGCGAAAGGAGGACTATATATATATTGATGAGGAGGCTTTGAGCCGAAGACTGCTTAGGAGCAGTGTCCGAATTTACGTCAATATGCCAAAGTCAAGGACAGGAAACCGAGGCTGAAGAGGTCGGGAGCTACACAACTCAGAGAGAAGACGATATAAACAAGACCGCTGCATGCAAAGATTGGACCCAACGTCTCGAAAGCAGCTTGCATTTCTTCTTTTTCCTCTTTGTAATATGCCTCCAAAGAGTTTTCTTGCCTTTGTAAGAAGTGCAACAAGTGTGAGATATAGGCAATGTGACATGTTGGACTTGGGAATAGAAGGAACGATAGCCGCAGCGAAGACGCAAATAGCGGCTGCTTTTCATCTTCAAGATAGTCTGGAGCCTTGTGGAGGTAGGTGGGAATTGGAGGGCCAAACATTTGCAACTCCCAGTAAGCTTCGAGAGGGTTGGCCCGAAAAGGCTCTTCAATGGATAATAAAAATACGAAACACAAGGCGAAACTAGAAATATGTGCACAATCTTCTCGCTTACTGGTAAGAAGCGAACATAAGGTGAAGAGCACACTTTAAATCAGCTTGTCATCCTATAGTAGCTCCCTAAGCAGCCCTGTTCCGAAGAACCTGTAGCTATAATCATGACCACCAACGACAGCGATACCACCCAGGGCATGCAGATAAATCCTCAACGAGCCGCGCAACTACTCGAGAACCTTCATGCTGTAAGGCAACGAGTCCAGGCTGCAAGTGCTGGTAGAGGAGGTGGGAAATCGGTTGGTTTGCCATTTTGTTTCCTTATAGAAAAATCATCTAGAACTATGTACATCTTCAACCAATCTCCTTGGATTCATACAGCAGGCTCCCGAATTTCGCATGGAACAATCACCATTGCTGAAGAAAGAGACAAAGTACTAATGCAACTCTGACGACCAGGTCCGCCTCATCGCCGTCTCCAAACTCAAACCAGCCTCCGATATCCTCGCCCTCCACCAACCCGCTCCCCCTTCCTCCTCCTCCCCTTCATCCTCCTCTCCCGAACCCCAAACCCACTTCGGCGAAAACTACGCCCAAGAGCTCACCGAAAAAGCCGCCCTCCTCCCCCGTTCCATCCGTTGGCACTTCATCGGCGCCCTACAATCCAACAAATGCAAGCCGCTCGCCCAACACGTGCCGAACCTCTGGTGCGTCAGCAGCGTCGACACGCTCAAGAAAGCCACACAGCTAGACGAAGGGCGACGCCTGCTCTTGGAGCAGCAGCAGCAGCAGCGCAGTACCGACGCGCCGAGCAGCGACACCAACACCACCACCACCACCATAGCTGATGAAGCAGGCGACGATGGGCAAGAACCACAACATGACCGGCTGCGCATCCTAGTGCAAGTCAACACGTCCGCCGAGGCGTCTAAATCCGGGGTCGAGCCGGACGAGGCCGCGCAGCTGGTGCGCTCCATCGGCGCGCAGTGTCCGCGGCTGCGCGTCGCGGGGCTGATGACGATCGGCGCGATTGCGCGGTCGCAGGCGACGACGGCGGAGACGGAGAATGAGGATTTTGAGACGCTGCGGGCTGTGCGGGATCGGGTGGTGCGCGAGCTGGGGTTGGAGGAAGGAGGAGGGCTGGAGTTGAGTATGGGGATGAGTGGGGATTTTGAGGCTGCAATTAGGCAGGGGAGTGATGAGGTGAGGGTCGGTACGGGGATCTTTGGGGAGAGGCCGCCGAAGGGGGAGGCGAGGGTGAAGGATGAGGTGGAGGGGGGGAAGGGGTGAGATGGGGATATGGGGATACGGTGGGCTTTGGTTGGGGGGGATGAAGACAAGAATTTTTATGTTTGGGTTTGGGATGCAGCTATGTACAAAGGTGCGCTGTCTCTGTTCTGATGATTGTGCAATCAAGACAGGACGCGCGTCGACAAATGGTAACTCTCAATGCCATCCGTGAATCAATCATTCTCATGCCTTGCGCACCAAGATTCGCGGAAAACAAAAGGAAAAGTGGTATCTGCGAGGAAAATATGTATACGCTCATGCAGAAACGCCTTGAGAGAGTCGATCCTCCATGAGTCTTAGCAAAATCGGAGGGACGCTTTCGTCCGTTGCTCGGATCGTCACACGATACATCTGCAAGTATTGTCAGCGTTACTCTGCAATCAGAATCTCCAAGGGAAAGGGAGTGTTCCATACCATAGTGTCATAATTCGGCTCTAGCCTCAACAAGCATCCAAACTTCCCACTCTGCGTATGCAACACCGTTGCCCCCACCAAATTCTTCCCATTCGGATCCACCCCATCCAACACCCCCCAGTTGAACCCCTGCACCGTCTCCCTCGTAAACTGCGCATCGATCCTCTTCCCCCCCTTCCCCAACCCCACCAGCCCAAATACCTTCTGCGCCTCCCTCGGCGCGCCGCCAATCTGCTTCCAGCGCTTGAAGAAATCATCCGCGGTCAGCTCCGCAGGGCTCATGTACTTGTGCAGCACGACGGGCAGCTGCAGCGTCAGCGCCTGCAGCGCGCCCGCGAGGTACGAGATGCGCATGGTGGGCGCGTCGGCGAAGGCGTGGCGCGCCTCGAACATGATCATCTGCTGCGTCTGGCCGTCGGGCGCGAGCGCCGTGTCCGGCAGGCTCTTGAGGTCGACGGCCACCTGCTCGGCCGCGCGGTTGTCGAGCGTCGTCGTGAACGAGTCGATCGGGAAGGACGACTTGTTGGTGAAGTACAGGATCACGCACCCTCGCTCGCCGCGGTACTCTGAGCGCAGCCCGATTTGCACTTGTGCGTCTTCGTAGAGCACGCCTTCGGCGCGGAGGAGCAGTCGGTTGTAGCCGACCTCCCAGTCTGGGCTGAGGTGCGCAGCGCTGGCGAGGTTCGGTGGTTTGATGTCGGAGGGGGATGCTATGTCGAGACCGGCAAGGTCGTGGGAACCGCCGTTGGTGCCATTGGTCCCATTTGTGCCGTTGGTTTCTGCGGAGGCTTGCTGAGCAGACGTACCGATACCGCCATTTGTGAGTGTACGTTTGAAGCCCGTCTTTTGTTGCGCTAATTGGAACTCTTTGGAGTCAATGTTGGCGTCTTTGCCGCCGATGACCCACGTTCGTTTGTCACTAGTACCAGCATGCTTTTGATGTAGTCGCGATAGAAGTGCAGAAGCTCGTTCGGGAAAAGGTGGCATCTCGTCACAAACCGTTCGCAAAAGATCATCCGTGGGCATTGTCGCAAGGGCAAGGTATTCACAGGCTCGTTGTTGCAGCTCAGAGTCCATTGTCAGGCTATAAACCCTGAACACCTGAAGAAGTTGATCCTTGATTTCGGGGAACAGGTTGACGAATTTGATGAACGAGGACAATAGAATAGCTTTTGTACTTGACGAGCAACCTTGTAGCTTTGACTGCAATGCCAGAAACTGCTCGATTGGACTACAACCAGGATTGTCGGCAATCAAATGGCCAAATTCTCCGAGCAAGTACCCTCCAATCTTCACAAGCGTTTCGTGGCAGTGGTCTGCCTTTACGTAATGCAAAATAGTTTGTGCTGCATAAACTTGAAGTCCTTCGTTGTTGGTCACGATCTGGATGACGCGTTGCCAGACTTCGTCGCTGACATGATCGCCAGCCATGGAGATCAGTCGCAATGATATGTTGACATACCATTGAATATCTGTGGCATACTTTTCGGTAAGGATGGCAATTTTTAACACCATCTCTTCTCGTATTGCATAGTCCGCAGTCTGTAGGTATTTGAGAAGTTCGCCAACAATAGGCTGAGCGTTGGTCTGATCGCACATGCTATAGAGAAGATCGAGGCCTTGTCGTCTAACGCTAATATCTCGATCGCGTAGCGATCCAAGGATGATATTTTGGTGTTTCTTGAGCGGATCTAGAGTCTCGGCTCGTGCAGCAAGATGCGTCATGGCTTCAAGTCCAAGATATCTTACGTTAGTCTCACGAGACTGGATGAACTTACCAAGACGTGTCGATATTTGAACCATGAGGTCATGTTCAGTGTCGAGATGGATGGTCAGGTTGATGGCTTCGAAGAGTACAGCATTTTGGGCGTTATTTTGCTGCACGTTTTTGGGCATTTCCATGGCAGAATCCAAAATGTGTTGGATGGAATCCCGAATAAGTCCCCGTATATGGCTATCCTCTGATGGCGAATAGTATTGAAGAAGACGTAGGAGTTTCACCTGTAGCCATGGACATGGCACTTTGTAATAATGATAGTCTGACGGACACTCGTTCTCGACCACGATCCGCTTTAACCGTCTTGCCGCCTTGACATAGCTAGTCTTGTATTGCTCCGAGTGTTCCTGAACCAAAGCCATCACTAGCGACGTGACGGAGAGAGCGACTCCAGTATCAGGATCGTCCATGAGTGAGATGATGCGCTCTGCCCATTCGAGCTGCACTATGTTCGGATGCTTGCGAAACAATCGGAGAAGCGTCAATGCAGCCTTCTTCTTCACGAACGGTTTTGAAGTGCTACAGGAAATCAGTATCAGGCGCACGTTCGACCCAGACGAACTTACGGCGAAATAAGGAGACGATGCACTTCGGAGCTCAAGGCCTCTCCCATTTCTTTGCCTCCCACATTGGCAATCGCATGAAGAGCCAAGCAATTGTTCAGTTCGTTGTGATCCATCAAATCTTTTCGAATACTGTTAACCACCAAATGAAGCAACTCGTGTTCTTCGTGTAGAAACAAAGTAACTGCCAGATATCCAATTTGCTTTTCCGAGTATTTGTTCGATGAAACGAGATTCACCGCTTCGAGATGACCAAAATCGACGTTCCAGCCCAGGATGTATATGTATAATAGCTTTATCAAGTCAACCCAGATTAACATGCCAAGGCCAAGCTTGCCGTACCTTGCAAACATATTTCTTCTTTTGATATCCATTAAGACTTGCATCTGATCGACATTAGCCCCCTGAGTCGCTTCGAACCGTAGATATTCACACACCCTTGAACTTGTGCCTAATCATTAACTATCAGCCTTTATCACTCGAGCTTTCATTCTGCCCAACTGACCGTATATTTGCCAACTCCTTGTTGATCCTCTTTTCTTCCAGCTCGCGAGCTCGAGCATTTCTAAGATCCGCAATGAACGAAACCAGTCCTGATCGCAAATTTAGCATGTCTCACCCCAGTCACGGCAGCAATATCCCCGTACCTCTCATTGACGAATTGTTTCCTGAACTTCCCCGGCTAAAGAAGCCCCCGGCGCCCGCCGCGGAAGCCATTCTCCAGGAGACTTCGAGTTAGACAGCGGTAGGCGGGCGCCCTCATTCAGTCACACAATTCTGTACAGTTTTTGAGATAGCTTTGGTCGCGGGGAGCTCTTTCAAGCAAAGCCAGACAAGTTTGGACCTCCGAGGGGACTGGCTTCAATTTCCAGGAGGTTACCGGCGGCGAATGTTGGGACGAGAGTGGTAGAGCTGCATTTCCGGGAAAGTTAGGTAAAGTCGATGAAGAGGATACGGTTTGACAGGGCCTTAGTAATCGCAATAGATGCCGTTCGCGCCGGTAAGATGATCTTGGGATGAACTTACAGTTGCTAATGAGCTATTCCCAAATAGGTAGCGGGTGGTTGCGGAGCTCAAACTTCTTGGCACTGGCATTCGGGAGTTTCACCCTTTGAGTTCACGTGTCGACGTAGTAACGGAAGTTTCTAAAGCTATCGAGCAATTATCGATTCTATCTGCAATCTGAGATGTCTAAATTAAGAGTCAAGGGAGCATTGTATCCGACCAAAGTCTACTTTGTGTAGGAATGCATCGGACCTCCGTAGTGAGATGCAATAGAGCAAGCTTGAATCATACCCTCCTGTAACATTCTTTCAATCAATGAGGTCATCAGCATACCGTCGTGTCAATATGAACCTAACGAATGCCTTGAGTCGGTCCTCTGAAGCTCACAATTTTGCAGTGAAGTCCGTCTCGAGCGCGAGGATGGCAGCCTCAGTCTCATCGCAGCTGCACTGTCCTGTTCTTGTGTGAGCAAAAGACGACGTACAATATCCATCTTGGGGTCTCTGACCTTGAACTTGCATTTCGCATCCGCCAGGACAGACGACGACATCTTCACATCCACAAAGGCATGCAGCTTCCGAGATGGGCTTGTTCTTTTCTTCCTTGCCCTTGGCTTTACAACCGCATTTTCCGACTGAACGCTTCTCTGTTGAGTTGAATTTAGCACGGCAAGTCTTGAGCATATTGATAATAACTTACTTTGGGCGAGCTGGCCGTGAGCATCCTTTCCGTCTCCACAGTGGCATTTTCTCTTTCCAGACTCGCACAAACATGTGGCATTTCCGATTCCACAGAGACACGCAGTTCCGCAAGGGCAGGTGGTTTTGTCTTCTCCGCAGTGGCACTTGGTGCCGCAAAGACATGTTCGTTTATCCTTTCCACAGAGGCATCCAGTCCCACAAAGGCATGTGGCCTTGTCTTTTCCGCAAGCACATGCAGTTCCGCAACGGCACATGGTCTTGTCTTTTGCGCATTGACATCCAGTTCCACAATTGCATGTGGTGTTGTCCTTTCCGCAGGCACATGCAGTTCCGCAAAGGCACATAGTCTTGTCTTTTGCACATCGACATCCATGTCCATAGTTGCATGTGGTGTTGCCCTCTCCGTAGAGACATGCGGCTCCACAGGGACATGCTGTCTTCTTAACTCCACAGAGGCATCTATCGTCTCCACATCCGCAAGAACGTGAGCCTCCTGGAATTGATTTATCCATACCCTTGCAGTTGCATTTCCCGATTGGACGCTTCTCTGTTATACTTTTGTTAGTACGGCAAATCGGTAGTTCCCTCTGTGATCAAGATCTACATTTCGGGAGGTGGTTAAATGTATCGGAGAAGGGGAACAAAGTCATTGCGGGAGTGAATGAGGGGAACTCACGGCATGCACAGCTGGCTCCCTTGATTACGTTCTCTGTGGCTGCTTTCTCACAATCACATTGCAGGGCGAGTCTTTTGCCACAAGAACATCTTGCCTCGTTGGCACAGAGACATTCATCTTTGCTGCGACCGCAGCAGGTGGAGGGGATGTTACTAGTTTGTGATGCCATTTTGACTGCAGTACTCCACTTGAATGCCTGACTTTCTTGGATGAGAATGATTGAGAAGGTTTGAGGGTGGGAAGTCTCAAATGTTTGAGAGGGAAGGATCTGGGGGAATTTGAACAAAAGTGGGACGGGTATTCGGCTTGCAGAACTGATTTGGAAACAGACGTTGCTGGTGATGAGGACGGCAGGCGCCTTCCTTCCTCAATGTGTCAACAAACATCCACTTGTAATTTGCCTAATGTGTTTACACGAACAGTGTTTGAGATACCCAAGGCAAGGTATGTTCAGGTACGGAGCGCCGTGACAAAAGATGCAAATCTTTTGATTGTGTGGCCTGAAATGTGTTTGGTGGGCAACTCAAGGCAGGTACCGATCCAAGCCTCCTTTCTCAACCAGAGCGAACACGCCTACTGTTCCATGGTAATGGAGTCGTGAGTGCCGGATCAAAACGTGCCGCTAAGCTGTCCTCGAAAAACTTTTAAGCAGGCATAATCATTCCTAATGTCAAGTCTAGCAATTGTCATCACATTATACATTTCTATCAACTTTCAACCCATCGCATTATTATTGTTCTTTGATCCGTATCCACATGGGCCACAGCTCTAGACGCCCCAGACGTGCTCATCAATCATCAGGCACTCAGCAAAAGAGGAAGGGCAGAGTCCATGTTGGCTCAAACGGGTCTCCTATAAGAGATGGTTCGCTTGAAAATATGATGTACACGGACGAGTCAAGTGAGGGAGGTTGTCAAGTTTCAGCACCTCAAGGTATAGCTATGTCCGTTGACTACATCCAGTGCATGAACTCACTGACCACCAGATGCTCCTGCTCTTGAAAAAGGAGAACGATCCCCGCAACCATTGACATCGCCGGCTCCAACTGGATGTCATATTCCATGCCTATCGCCTGTGGTCGCGTCTTCTATGGTCGGTACGGATCTCAGCCCGCGAACGATGCCCGAAACCACAACAGCAAGAGAGGGGTGCCATTCAAGCCCCGGAGGTAACAGGCAAGGTTCAAAAGACGCGGAGTTGTGGGAAGAGCACTTTGGAAGATGTTTGGGCTCGATTCCTGGTCTGGAGCATCTTTCATGTGGCACATCAAAGTTTGCGCCTGGTGATCTTACTCCGCCCTCATCTGAGGGGAAAGATGACACCTTTCAAGATGAATCTCACGTGATCGGTAAAGCGTATTCGCAGCCGCAATGTCGATATGACTTTGTTGGCTTTGGAAGCTCTACAGAAGCCACCAGACCGGAGTGGCTCCAAAGACAATGGGTGACTGACCAAGCTCGAGAATACAGGAAGTCCAAGCCATCGCGTTTCTTCCCTACAGAGACCAGAACGTCAGGCAATAGAGAAAGGTCTTCGCTCTCGGAGGAACCTCGTGATAAGCATAACATATTTTGGGAGACAGCTGCAAAGGAATCAAAATCAATATACGCCGGATCGTCGGAATTCTTGAACACGGGCGAATCTACTATTCTTGATGACAAACTCCTTACAGAGTCTACACAACCTGTGGGGGAGGGGAGAAGTAACCCTTTGGACGCCGAGCACAAACATATCCCTGATACCGATTGGACTATTTTGCAGCCAGAAGAGGCAAAACCTACTCCATGCCAGTCATCACATACCGATGCGAACGAATCAGAGGGCTGCGTGCAGATGGAGTCTGATGTATTGTGCGAAGAGTGTGAGTGGCCAAGATCAGAAGATTGCCAAGTGCCGGAGGGATTGACTAGTTCTTGATTGAAATAATGGCGGGAAGTTTGCGAATTGGATTACCCTTTCACCTACCTATGCACAGTAATTCGTCAAGATTAAATCTTAACTCAATCCTGTATAGTGGAAAGTGCAAAGTCAGCTTTTACCTAAGTAGCTCTAAATTGTTTAGATTAGTCACCTATATTTTATAACTAACAGAAACTTCCCACATAAATTGTATTTTCAGCCAAGCATGATGCATCTTGTATTGCATTCCGCTGCTCTTCGCTGGCGATATATGAAAAACACACTAACGCGGTTATGGCTAGCTTTGTTTTTATTTTGCCTCATTGGGCATCTTAGCCACACCCAAACAACAAAACCTGCGTCGAACCACCGGAAGGGTCTCAATTGCTAGCAACAATCGCCACAACGCATTGAATCTCTCAAAATGTCGAATCCCTTGTCGCCTTCCACAGACTCAGCTATCAATGCGCAAAGATCACCTCCGACCGCCCAAAAAGATACCAACAACAAAGCCTTTGCAGCTGCAGATTCTCCGTTAGTCAAGCAAAGGTACATCAGTAATTTGATAGATGCAGTCGACGGACCTCCAAGCTCACCATTTGTTTCCGAAATCGATCTCACTATTTCTACTTCCTATGGTCCCCGAACTCCAGATCGAAAGGATCATACTCAGGCACAACAGCCAGCCATATCTGCAAGTCCTCCCTCCAACGAGCCTTCGACAGTGCAAAAGCAGGGCACTTCATTTCCAATACATGAAGATGAGGTGCTGTCGGATCAGAATTCTTCAGAAAACCAATCACAAGGAGTATCATCGCCTTCGAAACAAATAATCTCAGAACTTGCAGTACAACACGTGAATTCAAGTTCAAGAAATGAGCCATCGCCTCAGAGCCAAACGTTAGACGACACAGATAACATCAGCACCCCTACCCCTAAACGCGTGAGCAACTTGTCTCCTCAAAAACGCGCCGGGCTTTCCAAAATCCAGAGCCCCATCAAATCAACACCTTTGCGCTACAATGAGGGGCTCACTGTTGCTATGAAGTCTTGGACGCATCAAGAAATCCAACACCAGAGTACAGAAGCTGAAGGAGAAGAGCAAGGCATTGATGATACATGTTTCAGTGCATTCTCAGAGGTGCCTGCTGAACTGACGAAGAACCTACAGAGATCAGCAAAGAAAGGCCACACTAATTCGGTGAGTCTTGCCCCATGCTTTCGCAAGCAACACAAAATGAAAACACTCGAAGCGTGGTGATTTTAATCATTTATGAACAGACAACTACTCCTCGAGTTGATGCATGTGCGACGCCTAGAACTTCTCGAAAGACACCTGGCATGAACGACTCTCGCACGCCATCGCCGACTCCACGCCGCCAAAAGACACCTGCCGTTGGTGACGGTAATACTACAAATCTTCTCCTTGACTTTACTCAACAAATGGAGTCATTCTCTGCCGCTTCTCGAAAATCTCCCACGAAATCAAGCACAGAATCAAATTTACTGAGTTATATAAACGGGCAACGTTCGCCTACAAAGGTAGCGGCCACACCATCGAGGGGAAACAACATCTTGAACCTGCTCGATTTCGAATTGCCTCCAGCACCAACGCCAAGATCCATTCCGACGATAACCGTCCGAGAGCTGGAATCTCTGAAGTCCGGTTATCAGTCAGAGATATCATCGCTAAAGGCGACACTCAACGGTCGCGAGGCTGAAGTGGAGAGTTTGAAAAAGGCTGTCAGTGACGCCGAACGTCGCGTCGGCGAAGCGCAAGAAGTGGTGAGAGAGGAACGAAACGCGCGAGAGCATGTTGAGAAGGAAAAGAAAGAATGGGAGACTCGGGGCAAAGAAGTCGAGAGTGTGCTTCGGAATGTCAAGGAAGAAATCATGAAAAGCGACAAAGAGAGAGATGATCTGTTGCGGAGGTTGGAAGAGGCTGAACGTCGTGCAGAAGAAGCTGAGACGAGGGCTATTGAGGCCAAGGGAAAGTCAGGACCGTCCGCCGGCGACGTCACAGAAATGATGGGAGAGAATGGAGCCAGCGCAATAGCAACTGCAGAAGAAGTTCAGCGTCTTGTTCAGGCTCAGCTCGATCAGAAAATCGAGTCCGTCTCCCGCGAGTTGCATGCAGTGTACAAGAAGAAACACGAGACCAAGGTTGCAACGCTCAAGAAATCATACGAGGCGAGGTCGGAGAAAAAGTGTGCAGAGCTTCAACAGAGAATTGAAGAGCTCTCAAAACAGAACGATGAACTTCAGATTGCCAAAGAATCTACCTTTTCAGGAACGCTGCCGTCCGGCTTATCTGAGGAGGAACGTGCCGCTGAGCAGAGAAAACACGAAGAGCAAAAGACGGAGCTCGAAGAGCACAAGGCCAAGCTCGCCGGACTCACGGAGGAGATGAAGACGGTCCAAGCCGTCCACGCTCAACTTGTGAGAGACCTCGAACAAGAGCGGATAGAAAAGGGCGAGTTGGTCGCTGCGGTGGATGAGATGTTGGCTTTGCAGTCCGAGGCAGGGACATCGAGCGTCATTGACGATTTCCGCAAAAGTATATCGAAGCCTTCGGGACTTAAGCCCCCCAGTGGGTCTGCTGCTGTGTCGGTAGGGGAAAGTAAAATCGGGAGAGTGGCGCCAAGTGGACTTAATCGTAGTATTAGCGGGGGAAAGAGTAGAATCATGACCAATATCGAGAGAATGGGTAGCGGTAGATCGGCTGGCTAGACTTGTAATCGCATATTCTACCAACCAATCACATGCTAGATATATTGCAGTAAAATAGGCTTATTTAGGATAGAAAGCGAAATGTAAATATTATTATAGCTAAAGCTAAGCAGCTCTTCGTATGCTATGCGATGCAAATTACTTCCCCCTTCACTTCTCCTTTTCGTTTCAACTTGCATTCCTCTTCTACCATTGATGGCGCCCATATGTACTCAGTGCTCATAGTTACGTTCTGGGAGTTGGAAGCGGATGCATCATTGGAGCCGGTGCCTGGGCCCTCGCCAACCGCCTGTAGGAAGCCATCGATGGAGCCACCGATCCGATTGACGACACGGTTCCAGAAATGACGCTGCCCGTTGAAGTCGTCACCGTCTGGAAGCTTCCGGTACTTGTGGGGATTGTAGCTGGAGCGCTGGTGCTGGGGCAGGACGATATACCCGTCACCGAAGTCTCGCCAAGTAATGATGCAAGGGACTCAAGCGCTGAGAGGTTTGCAAGCGTTTGATTACCTGGTGCAGAATCGTCTGTGGAGTCCGGTCCAGAATTGCCGCCACTGTTGAACTGTGACTCGATATAGCGGGCCGAATCGTTAATAAAGGGAGTACCCGGGTTATTATAGCTCAAGTGAGCATCAACCTCGGTGCCATTGTTTGTACACACGGGGTCGTTAAATGCACAATTTTCCTTCACCCGGTTCGCCAAAGCAGTCGGGAACGGTGGCTCCGCTGTGCCTAGTGGATCGAATGCACCCGGACCACGATTTCCAGGATCGCCAAAAACGACAATGGCATCGATGGCTGGGTAATATGACGGGTCAAGTTGTGATGTTGCGAGATGGACTACATCGGCGCCTTGCGAATAGCCAACAAGCACAAACTTCTGTGACGGACATGTTGAGGTTTGTGTCGCTAGATGATTCAGAATGTCCGTGCTGCCTAGACTACGCGAGTCGCAATCTAAGTTGGCAGGATAGTTGACAGGATAACCGGTCAGAGCAGGTATGAGAAGGGAAGTGGCATTGAAGAGAGGATCTCCAACAATGACGCCGTAAGTGGGATCACTGGGTTCATCAGTGCCTCGAGCTAGACAGCGGAGTCAGTCGTGGTGATCCATATAGCAACAAATGATGGGTTAACACACCGATGACGAGCTCAAGGGGAGAGCATGCTTCTGCTTGCCGCTTTCTTTGATTGTGAGAACGGTAGATATGAGGAGTAACTGTGGCATTGACAATGGCCGTCAGCGTCAAGGTGGCCGCAATAAGCTGCCAAAACATCCTCGCCATGGTGACAGCGGGCGATACTTACACGCCGTCAATGGAGCTACCCAAATATGAAAGGAAAACAGCTGGAAAGCGGCCGTCTATAGGTAAAGACTCGGAAATGGACCCAGCATACCCCCCCCTGAAGAACTAAAGTCGTCATCTTATTGACAACTGTGACGAGGACCTCAAATAATTTGCCGAGGGACAGCCGCGGTACAATATATTTGAAGCCATTAGCATAAGGTGATTAGCACGTAAACCCTGTCTACTACTCAATGGAGCAACGCATGAAAACACATTGGCTTATGACTTGCTGAAATAGTCGATGATCGAGCGAAGGAAATGGATCCAATTGGTTGCAATGATATTTAAGATTGAACGTTGGCCATATCATAACTAGTGTCGACAAGTTGAAGGGCTAACCGACGCTACCCCAGGATATGGATTATGGAGTACATGTGAAACCGAGAAAGCGGGCGCCTCTCTCCGAGCAACACCGGCAGAGCACACGGCTAAAACCAGGCACAGAAGAGGATGTTGAAGCGACTGGCTAATGACGTCAGGCGTATTCCCAAGACACCCAGAAGGTAACGAGAGTTCAAGATCGCTACCTTACACATTTGAAAGAAGTTCAAACATCGCCTACATTTGAACTGAACGCACGGGAATGTGAACGGGTAGCGTCAATGTCTCGGCTGTAAATCTGCCTGTATTGAGGCGGTGCGAATAAATAATTAAAGCCGGTTCAATTGTTTCGCAATGCTTTTTCGAAATTTGAATGGCGCATCAAGATAATGCAGCTGAACTGGTTGATTTCAACAAGACAACCTAAGCACTGATGGTTGAGCCGCGTATTATCGATGACCTGGGAAATTATCATGGCAAAGATATAGTCGAGTAGCTTCTGATCGATTAAGGTGGTTGGCGGATCTAGAGCGGGCCAATCGACTTCAATAATAGCGCGTATTTGCTTGTATTGATTTAATGGATGCATACTCAGCCAGATGCGAATTGATTTAGGAGAGGCTTGAGGAGAGGCTTGCTGAGAATTACTGTAGACTTGCCGTTTCATACTTTCTCGACTTAGTAAGAGGCATTGTAGACCTCAATGGTTCTCAAACACGCCAATTGGACAAGCAATCCAGCTCAGATGCCGTAGTATGGGTTCTACGAAGTGTGCTTATGGTAATATTAGGTTACAAGTTAGGCTTGTGGTAGGACGCTTTGTCTGTCGTTACAAGCAGTATCAATGGCATGGTGGCTCATTTCCATCGTAGCGCACGGACCAGAATCGGGGCTACAGTTGATTTTCTGGACGACAGCTTCATAGCTCAAGCTTCATACACTATTGCCTCGAAATGGTATACTCACGGTCATTTCTATATCCCCTGAACTCAGCTGCGGCTTCCTTGAAATCTGCTCCAAAGCCACGATGGATTTGCCCCACGTGTAAATACCGAATTCAACAATTCGCGCCCAACCTAACTGGACGTCGATCCTTCACCGCAGCATCTCGACGTCTTGACGACATCAAATCTCTCTCAACGAAGACTAATCAGAGCGATCCTTCTGACGGATCATCTTTGGCCACGCCGATCGATGAGAAAGGCCCTGTAGAGGCTAAAGGAGAAGGGCATCTTGGTGATGTTTATGAGCCAGCTTCTACTTGGTATGGGCTTGAGCGCGTTGGGGGAAAGGCCTGGCGAGACAAACAGAAGATACCCAAACCTTTCCAAACGTAAGCTTTCTGGATGATTTTGAGCATCGTCATCTTACAAGAGTCTGGTTTTAGATTTCTTTCGGGTGCGAAATTTTCAGATGCGAAAGAATATAGCGAGGACCCCTTAAAAGCTATCCGTCGAGCGGTCGTGGAAACTCTTGTGATGAGAGGCTCAGGAGGTCAAGACATTTCCGAATTCGCGGAGGTGGGACAAAGGTTTGATGAAGCCCGGATTACAGTATCGCAGGATACACGGAGTGTTTCTTTGAGCACCACGCGGAAGGACGGAAGCGAGCTCTTCTTTGAAGCGATTCCCATCTCTTCCGGCAACTTGCTAGATATCGAACCAGGCCATAAAAGTTCAATAGCACATACAAGTTCGGGAAATGGCACAGAAAATAACTTGCAGACAGAGCAATCGTGGGTGGACGTGCCTCTTAGGGATCCAAGTTTTAAATTCACCGTATGCCATTCTAAAGATTCCTTTGGTTCAACAGAATATGACAGCACTAATACAATGCAGGTTGTGAAGAGGGTCATGCAGCTCACTGGGAAGCGCATATCCGATCCAGTCATTCAGAGAAGCGGCACATCACATGAACTCCTCGACAATCTCCTCACTAAACCGAAGCCAAAAAAGCTTCACACATCTCTGCAAGACGATGAGAGACTATCGGAATTGACTAATGTGAAGCTACATAGGCGACGGAGAACGCGATTCGCCGAGCACAAGGAGGTTGGACGTGCGAAGGTTATTCAACAGGAGCTTTACGATCGCAATCTCTACAGCGTTGAGAATGCACGCAGTACGAAATTACCGCAATTTCCATTTTTGACAGAGTAAACAAGACGTTCTTGGCAGAATCTCATCCTGTTTTGATGAGCTCCGAGGAACCTGGGCAATCATCACCGGATACCTCGTTAGTCCAATTCTTTGCTACATAGCCTACAAATCAGAGGGTACTGCTACATCGTCGAGCACTATTGACTTTTCGTACACGGACTTACCGTGCGATATCTGATGCACCATGGCTTACTCCTGCAGCAGTCGTCACATATGGCGGGCGGCTAGGAGGAAGCTTTAGAAAAATCTTGAATGGCCCCCTGTACGTGCCCCACAGAGGGACCATCTGACAGGATGATCGAGGGTCGTCCCGCTTCAGTCAGCGTACGCGAAACCTGGAGATCATAGATCCACTTGATGATGCATTCTGATCCCTTGCCGCTAGTCATGTCTCGGCGACTTAACCGATGCTAAGCGTGTGAAAGCCTGGCGCTTTACTAGAACGATTGGTTAGTAACTGTGACCATCTCGCATGAAAATTCAGTCATGTGATAACGGGGTGGTGTGGTGAATCCACTGCGTGCCACACCATAATGACAGGACGAGGATGTCTTCCAAATGTGAAAACTTGTGGGAAAAGCGGCAGGCACGGGCATCTCATCCCCAGATTACAACGTCCTCCACAAGGACGTGCGAGTCATGCAATGTCGGTGGCGTGGCGCAGTCCGCACACTGCGCCACAATGTGAATGACTTGGCAGGCAAAGCATTCTCCACTTTCCAGCATCTGCATGCGGCGCAGATCAGGAATCATTCTAGAAACTCTCGTTCTGCAAGGCATATGCTTGAAGAAGAATATTCTAGAGACAGGCAACCAGCTGTTCATTTCTGGGGTTCAAAGCGAGAAGCTCAGAGGCAAACAACGCCTAACCAACTGCCTAAGAAGCTAGTATCGGAAATTTCTCTGAGCTTTTGCTGAGCGAATCAGACGCTGTGTCAGCGCCTCAACAAGAGCACACAAGGTCATGGTTATCGGGGAGGAAGACTGGTGCTGACTCCCCGTTTCCATAGCGGACCGAATCCTAGTTCCCGACTATTATCATCAGGGACTTTTCAAGACAATGTTGGCTTGTACCTGTACAGAAGCAAATACTCTGATAGATGAGGTCGAATGCAAGGCGACAGAAGAGGTAAATGCAGTGGCGTGGCTGGCTGCAATACTGCGTGTCTGCCAAGTCAACCACTATGCAACGCTGGCAGAAGGCCGGTCAGTCCAAAGTCCTTGCTGGTCTTCTGTCTCAAGTCTGTTGCCGGTATTCGAGCAACCGAGAGCAAGCACGAAACGTCATAGCTCACCAGAATATTCCCCGGGGATAGAGGAGAAGTTTTGGTCTCGGCGGTGGCCATTGCGCACGCACTTGGAGACTAAGTGCTCAAGGCTCAGCTTCTGCGCCACCGACGATGGATTCATCTTTCCCCGACTGGATAGAGGTTATCCAAACCGTCGCTTTGGGCTGACTGCAGCGTGCATCCGTGCATCTCTGCAGATGCACATCCTTGAGGATTTTCGACGCGGCGCGACGGTGGAGATTTCCAACTGCCTGTGGCCCGACGCTCGCTCGTGGCATTCTCCCCAATGGCAGCGGAGAAGGTCTATTCTAGAACGCGATTCGTCCGTGAACGCTGCAATCAGAGGTACAACGATACTTCGCCCCCTTCCACCAACGCTTCTCTGCTCTGCGCGAAGCGCCTTCGGCCGGTCTCAAGCGCTCCAACTATCTGTAACCATGCTGGATAGCGTTCATGCCGGCACTCTCTCCGCGCCTCTGGACATGTAAGGCCCTGGTGATGGGAACGCTACTCAGACGCACGACTTCGCAGCCGCCCAGGTACCTCAGCTGACAACTTCATTGACAAACGTCCGTGTACCTCTACCTTTCTGTGACAGGCAGCGATCTTCGAGGGAGTAGAAATGCGAGCACCCCACCAGCAGACGGAAGCCGGAATTGGTTGCCACCAAGCTCCCGGCTTTTGACCAAGAGTCGCGTCCACGAACCCCCAAAAAAGTAAATATACCGTCTTTGCCCAGAGATTCCACTAGCGCCACCAAAGAACCCGCCTCCAGACTTTCGTACCGCGTGCGCTGTTGGGCAAAAAGGTCTTGTCCCCACATCCGCCAGTTCTTCTCGGAATTTACCAGGATTTCCATCTCGTTCTATCAACATAATTCTTCACAAGTTCACGTTGCCAACACCAACTGCCTTTCGAGGCTGGCCAGCGTTAAGGCCCCTGCCAACCGCAAGCTGGACATATGCAGGCGGACTCACTTCTCAAACTCGTGGAGCTTCGATGATTGATGAAGCAAGACTATTCACTGGACCCTGTTGCGTCTGTCCGCATACCTGGCAAGGCAATCGATATAGAGATATATTGCTCCACCGAAGTGGAGTAGAATTGATTTGTTGGTACGGACCATTTCTTAAAACGATTACTACTCCGTCTCTGGTTCCGTATCTGGAACCTTTACGAATGATACTGACATTCAGTCCTTAGTTGTACTAGACGATGCAGTCAGCTTCCTCATAAGATCGTGTGCCGTTGCTCACGGACGTGTCACTACATTTGAAGATTTGATTTGTCTGGATGAGTGAGCGTCGTACTGTGCAAGCATCCGAAATGTCGTCCTACAGACCCCCTTCAAGCTTCCCAACTAGTTCTGAGATTCCGCGGCCAGGAAATCCAAGGATGCCTTCATCGAAACTACCCACAAGAGGTATTGCAGCCACAATGCCAAATGGCCCTCACCTCTCTCGCGCATCGCCTCAACCTCGAAGTAGAGGAAACACGACCGGCAATACAGTATCATCGGATATGGGGCGGTCAGGTCGGCAGAGTACTACAACATCAGGCCCTCGAGGACCCAAGTCCCAACCTGCAAGCAGGATGGAAGGCTTGTCGCGCAGTGGTTTCGCCTCTAAGAACCCCCCAGTAAAGACCAAGTCACCAACAGTTCAGATTCCAAGAGATGATGGCGGAAGAAGTTCGAGTTTGCAGACTCCGTCGCTGACATCGGGATCATCCATTTCCACCAACGACAGTCCCCGCCACAATACGCTCAGGAGGAAACCGTCTACAATTGAAAAATATGCCGCCACCAGTTATGAAGATCGAAATGATTCAATATCGAACCTGGGGTCAGAGGGCACGTTGAAGTCCAATGGCAAAAAGTGGGAGGGCTCCATATTAGGGATATCGATACCATCAGCTTCACCACAGCCCATCTCTCCGGAGGATTCATACTTCTCATCGACAAAACATGAGCAAATTGAGAGACCTGCAGAAGTCCATCCCAATCCTGAGCTACATATTCCTGAGATAACGGCTCCACCGCGCACACCTTGCGTACCCATGTCAACAAGCCCCTCGACTCGTTACTCGGAGTCGCCAGGAGTGTTCAGTCATGCATCTACTCCTACATCCATGTCGTCCTATTCCCCTGGTATTCTGTCATCGAAGTTCACTTCGCGTATGCGGACCGTCAGCCCTTCACAGCAAACTCGTCCTCCAGTCGTTCGTCGAAAAACGACTCCAGATAATCCTCCGTCGGTTACCGAGACACCAGGGCTCGCGGCCGTGCAGGAAACGTCCAATTTGTCGTCAATCGCGCCAATAAAGACCTCCCAAGTTGGAATACAAGGTTCGAAACAAGAAAGTAAAGATCGTCCTACAATCCAAACACCTCCCGAACTTGCTCATCTTCTCACTGACCCACCTATACCCAAAGCGACCAACAAACCTGAGAGACCTGTGAGACCGAGCAGGGATGGAACGCCCACTCTTGGCTCACGAGAACCATCACCGATTGTCCAGAGTAACCTATCCCCATTCTTCAATGCGTATCATAGACGACAAGGTTCCGCGGGGACCAAAACTTCTGGTGGACCAACAAACGTTTCTAGCGATAGCCTCGCGTCCCTCAACAATGAAACCACAAGACGCCGTAATCAAGTCGATGGAAAACTCTCATCCAGGAATGCTTCCCCAGCTAATGTACCTCTTTCAAGGTCTGCAACACCCCTGGAACAAAGGACCAACAAATTGGCCAAAGCTCCACCCTATGCCGACGTACCGGCAAGTGATAGCGAAGCGGAAGCATCACTATCTGCTGGTCAAAATTCTAACAAGGCTTCTCGCTTCGGTTTCTTTTCAAGACGGGCCAAAGGTGAACATACAGCAATCCAGGAGCGTCCGAAGAGAGAGCCTAGGAAGGGACCAATGGCCGGTACTGGTCATGAAGGATATGGGAGACGGCCTCTACGTGGTCGGCGAATCAGTGTTTCGAGCGTTGATAGTAATGGGCGACCTCCAAGCGCTGGCAGCACAACTGGAAGCGTGGGAAGGCCACCATCCAACCGGAAAAGCAGCTTTGGCAGTAACACTGGCGAATCTCCTATGGATGAATTCTTGTCAGAAAGATTAAGCCCTGTCATTCTCAGAGGCGAGGGCACGTCCGTCAAAAGCGACCGGACGAGCTGGGATCTCGTAAGCAATACAAGTAATCAGAGTACTCCTCAGCTCTCAGAAGGCGATTCAAGAAGGAGCAGCGACGACAAGCCGCCATTGCCTCCTAAAAGCAAGGCGCGACCTTTTCGTTCTCCGTCACCGCTCAAAGGCAGACTTCTCGGACAGAAACCGCCGGGCGAATTAGTGGATAATCAAGCGCAAGCAAGCAAAGTCAATGACATTAATGACACAAATTTGGGTCAAGCCAAGGCCATCTCGAAATCGACCAAACGGTGGAACTTTTTTCAGAGAACGCACAACACGACGAAAAGGGATGAAGAGGTGGCAAAGTCAGCACTAGACTCACGTCAGCTTCCAAATCAATTTGGGCCGCACTATGCAATGATTCACGATGAAGAGCGCCTCGACATAGATGATATCGAGAGGATGATGCAGGATGCAGGGGATTACTCCTCTGTCGACGAATTCGATGATCCCCAAATGCAGCCAATTCCACCATTGGGTGTCTGGTCAAATCCTCCCAATGTCTTTGAGGAGGACGGCGATAAGAAAGGAGAAACACAAACAAGCAATCTTGCAACAGCTCAGAATGGCAGACGCCCAATTCACTCCATGCTCTTGCCATCACCTCCAACGCTTGGTCGACCATTTTCTCCGCAAGATCATTTGGTAAAGGTCACGATTCAGCCTGATAGATTGCAGACTAAGGAGGATCCAAAAGAAATAGATAAGCCATCCAACGACACCAAGATTCATCAGGAACAATCTACACTTGTAACAAATATGGCTACCGTAGTGGCTGTGCCCTCCGAGGCCCTCTCTCCAAGTAGGGTGTCTCCATCCGATTCTCCCGGGCGACCCAGTAGATTGGCACAAATTGGTCGCATTCCTCAAGTTGTCTCCAAGCGTGACCGTGATCGAAAACTTCCGGATCAGTCGTTTTCGCGGCCATTCGCTACTGGCCAACCTCGACCTAATGTGAACCGAAGGTCACGAAGCGATTCTGTCAAACAAATAAGTCCAACCATGGTCAAGCGCGAGTCGGTCTCTCAAACACTGTCTCCTGGGCTGTCTGGTCCTGGCAAAGATGGGGCTGGCCCAAATCAAGCGATTTCAACTGCAGCAACTATCTGCGCAACCGATATCACCAATCCACCTGAGTTCTTCTCGTTCCCCCCACGCAAGAACTCTGAGCTCTCTTATACAAGCAGCTCCGGGAATGGTAGCTTTCCAGGACAAGCGTTTGTTTTCTCGCCACAAGTGACTACGGGCCCAACTGCTGAGGATGTGTGGAACGAGTATGACGACCTTATCGATGATGTGATATCTCCAGCGGACGAACCAGCCTCTGCAAAGTCTGCACTTGGCGAACCCTTTCAATACCAAGCAAGCTCGTCTTCCAAAGACCCGGTCATAGCAACCACCAATAACACGGATAGCGAGATTCAACCCAGCGAAACGCGCAACACTGACATATTCGCCGACCCAATTCGTCGATCTTCAACAGCTCCATTGACTACCCCACAAATACGACATCAGCGTTCAAGTTTCTTATCTGCGCTTCATTCCGATGGTACCCGCGGTTCAGGCTTTACCGAGCTCATCAAAGGCTACGCTGAGAGAAATGTGAGCCTAAGTGAGCCGAAGAAGGACAGATTAAGTCTGCCACCCTCGACCAGACCGAGCTCGACCGCAACACGGTTTAGTCTGTCTCCAACGGTTCAATCACCTGCCAGCTCAAGTCACTCCAGATCTGCCACTGCCACTGAGCTCAGTCTGCCAGCTCCGACCACAACCAAGGCCGTCAAGCGCGAGAGTGAAGATATGTTTGAACAAGCAAATCTTCGATTTGGGGCTTTGATGACAAGCAAATGGCTCTCATTTGGTCGCGTTCTTTTCAGTCCTGCACATTCTGAAGTAAAGGATGGCAAGGATAATCGGGTTCTGATCATTGATGGCCTTGGCAAGGATTGGTCCTACTACTGCGCTCTTACATACCCCAATGCCACTGTCTACAACCTCGGCCCTACTCCAACTTCGACTCAAAGCAGTGCTGCCAGCGCTTGGCAGTCCTTGTCCAACCACCGTCACATTCACCACCCCTCTATTTCCTCTCCATTTCCCTTTCCGCGTGGCTTCTTCGCTGCTGTCGTCTTTCGCTTCCCCATCGCGACATCTGAAACCGCCTTCCGCACGGCGCTCTCAGAATGCAAAAGAGTCCTTCGCCCCGGCGGTCATCTCGAACTCTCAATTCTCGATATCGATTTGCTCAATATGGGTAACATGGCGAGGCGAGCTGTGCGCCAATTGAAGATGAAAATGCAGGCCAAACAGTGCGACGTTTGTTTGAAGCCAAAGGGCGATAGCACGCTACGCTTGTTAGGTATGCGAGGATACGAAGGCATCAATCGTTGTGTCGTCGCTGTGCCTGCTGCTGGCATCGTCGATAGCGCAGCCTCCTCGCCTACGTCATCCGAGAGCGGCGATCAGACCTTTGCTAAAGACGGCACATCCGAGGCCAAGCGAGAATCGAGGGACAAGGCGACCAGAACCCAAAATACCAAAGGCAAAGATGATGCGAGAGCGTCGAGCAATTCCTTTGGTGACATCTTGAGATCCGATTCCACCACCAAGGGTAGCAGCGTTGGTGTCACCAAGATGGTAGCTCGGGTTGGCCGATGGTGGTGGTCGAGCTGTTTCGAAACTCCCTTTCTTTCGGACGATGATACGAGCGAGAGCATCTGGGATGATCCAGCCTTCCTTCAAGAATGCGAGGCGCATGGCACTGGCTTTAAATTGCTAATCTGCTACGCACAAAAACCTAACATGTCTGTACGACGAACAGTGTCGGTCTGACATGCTTCATGTGGATTTCTTGATGATTGCGTTTTCTACTGTATACAAATAATTCAACACATGACTTCGCATGCTTTAGGGTATGTGGGGTTTGTTTTACATGCTGCGTTGAAGCGAAGGTGCTAATGTACTGGTCTACATATACTTTCTTGTTCTCTTCCTCTTTATGTACATCTTTCTCGGCTTCTCTTCTTTTTATTTTCCTAGGGAAAATACGGTGCAACAAATCTTGTCGGTCTCGTATAGCGCGGCTTGAAGACAGAAAGCAAGAGCGCAAGCTCTAAGCAAAGATGTGGATTCGTGGCGCAAGCCCGACAAACATGTGTCATGATGTACACTGCGATGTATTGCAATGAGCAAAGGATATGATCTCATGTCAGCGAAAATCTCTTTGTGTATCTATCTAATCGGGTAGAAAGTCATAATTAATGAGCAATATTGCTACAAAAGAGTCATCCAGCAACCCAGCGAATGCCAATCATGATAATCCATAACGATACTGACCCCCCAAAAAAATATCACACATTAGAAAAGAGAACAATTGCAAACTCGGCTTACTTTGACGACACTCGATAGAACTGCAACCCCGTCTGTATATCCCCAAACTTTGCATTCCACAAATCCGTAAAATAATTATCTCTGGCCTTCCATGGCCCCTTATCCCCTGCCTTGGGCATCTGATCCACCGCGCGCTTCACATACGTCGAGCTCAGATTCAGCACGGGCACCTGCTCCAGCTTCTCCGCGTCCTCCAACCTGGGCACCGTACTCCCCCACCCTTTCTTCTCCATAAACTTCATCAGCCGCGTCACCAGCAGCGCCGTCGCATCCGCACCCAGCGTCCAGCTCGCATTCGTATACCCAATCACAAACGTCATATTCGGCACATCCTGCAGCATCACCCCCTTCCACAGAAACTTCCGCCCGATATCCACGGGCTTGCCATCCGTCAGCAGCTTCGCTCCCCCCGCAAGCTGGATCTTCAGCCCGGTCGCCGTGACAATCAGATCCGCGGGCAGCTCCTCGCCGGACTCGAGCGTGATGCCGTGGTCGGTGACGGCGTGGATGGTGCCCGTGGCGACGTCGGCGCGGCCCTTGCGCAGCGCGCGGTAGAAGTCGCCGTCGGGACACACGCACATGCGCTGCTCCCACGGGTTGTACGCCGGCTCGAAGTGCGGGTCGTGCGGGATGTTGTGCGGCAGCTGGCGCGTCGTGATGCGCCGCAGCACCTTGCGCGCCGCGTTCGGGTACGCCTTGCAGAACTGGAAGAACAGGAACGGCACGATCAGGAAGCGCATCCGGTTCAGCTTGGTCGAGAGCCAGCGCGGCAGGATGCGGGCGAGCAGCGAGTCGCCGCCGGGGTTGGGGAGGGACAGCAGGTATGAGGGACTGCGTTGGAGCATGGTCACGTGCGAGGCCGTTTCTGCGAGGCTGGGGACGAGGGTGACGGCGGTGGCGCCGCTGCCGATGATGATGATGCGTTTGTCGGTGTAGTCGATGTCGGAGGGCCAGAATTGTGGGTGGATGACGGTGCCTTTGAAGTTCTCGATGCCGGGGATGGTGGCGGGGAGGGGCTCGGCGTAGTCGTAGTAGCCGGTGCAGATGAAGAGGAATTTTGTGGATATTGATTGCTCTTCTCCGTTTGCAGATACTGTGAGCGTCCAGGTTTGTTGATCTGATGACCAGTCCATGGTCGTAACTCTGTGGTGATATTGAATGTGCTGGTCAATCCCATACATGGACGCAGTGTCGCGGACGTATTTGGCGATGGAAGCTCCATCTGCTATGGATTTTTGCTCTTGCCATGGTCTCCAGGGAAAACCAAAGGTGTGCAAATCTGAATCAGAGCGGATGCCAGGATATTTAAAGAGGTCCCAAGTTCCCCCAATAGCTCCACGTGCTTCAAGGATTGTATAACTTTTGCCCGGAAGTTGAGTCTGAACACGATAGGCAGAGTTAATTCCAGAGATCCCAGCTCCTATGATTACGATATCCCAGTCATTTTTAGACGATTTTGTATGGCCGTTCATGGTAGTACAAATAGTTACGAAATAATTTGACAGCGCAAACTTTTGGCCTCCGAGAGTTTATGAGAAATGTAGAAGGCGCTCAGAATGAATTAAGCGAGATAGAAAGTCGAATCGAGTCAATATCATGAGGCAAGCAAAACGAGAATGCAACGAAAAGATAATGGCCTAAAAAAGAGCAGTGTGAATGGCACTACGTACGGTCCTGACCTTGGACCTCGGCTCGATGGTTGTGAATGGAGCTAGCGCTTGTGACACGGCGTGTTCTCAGCCTGTGCTTGCATTGAGATGGCTGAGCAAAGGAAGGCTGAATAAAGTTTATCATCGGAAGTTCACGCGCCTCCGAATGAAGTGGTGTTTTGCCATGCACGGATATGCCTGGTTTGACCGATCCGATGTTGCGAGTGCCCCATTGTGCAGCCGGGATGCTGTCGGATACATATCTTGCTTCCATTTCCACAAAACCGCTGCATCACATTTCTTTTTTCGAATTAACGTCTGTCTGATTTGTCCAAGTGGTGCACGCGAAGTAGGCCAATCGCAATGATGGCTGCATCGGAACAAGAGGCCCACATGACTCAGGCTGCCGAAGCTGAAGAACGTCTCCGTTCCTCTCTCTCTCTCCAAGACTGACCAAAGTTCCATGATATCAGTTGTCGAACATATGCCCTCGAGATACGATTAGAGACAGGATAGACGACAGATCAGATCGTTCAGCATTAAGCGTCAATATGACATTTCTTCAAGCTTACCTCCGTAGTGGCTGACCAAGGTAACAATGAGACATTGACGTCATTCAAGCCTTCTTTCTAGCCAGAGACGGATACGCTCGATTGGGTCATGGATATTTGCCCATGCACTCACCTTTCCACTCTTCAAGTCGTTTGAGCTTTGGGCCTACAATCGATGATTCTACTGCATAGAGCATTTTTGCATCTTTATCCTCATCTATCGCTTTCTAGCTCCCGTTCTGTATTGTCCTCAAACTTCCGCCAGATTAATCCGCGATTCACTGCGAGCATGAAACGCAAAGCACCATCAACTCCAAGTAAGCCAGTCAAAAAGGCGAAGCCCGAAGTTCCAGAATATCATGCGGCTACATCTGTTCGAGATGCGGAAGGCGAGATCATATGGCCTGCGCCAAAAGATCAAATACAAACCGCAACAGAGTTCATTATGGAATGTGCCAAATCTAATCAGAAGACACTTATCGTACCTGACAAAGATACTGATGGCCTTTCGTCAGGAACAATTTTGTATCGTACTTTGATCACACTTGGTTTGGATCCTGCGCTTATCCAGGTCCACCTCATTAAAAAGGGAACCACTATTCACTCCGATAGTGAACGTGCTGCCATGAAGGCATACGACCCATCTTATATCATTGTCCTTGACCAAGGTTCGCGTAAATCTCCACCAGTGATAGATGCTGCACATAAGGCCCTTATCATTGACCATCATCATGCCGAGGATGAAGATTTTCCTGAGAACGCCTTTTTCATCAACGCTTGCCATTCGCCACCTGTCGTAACAAGCTCATTGCTAACTTATTTACTATGCGAGCCATTGCATGACAGTGTCAAGGCGCAGTGTGATTGGCTTTGTATAATGGGTACACATGGTGACTTGGGGACTACATTAAAATGGGAGCCACCATTTCCAGACATGAAGGAAGCTTTCAAGAAATACACAAAGAAAACGCTTAACGATGCAGTCTCATCTATCAACGCTCCGAGAAGAACTGCGACTTTTGACGTCCAATCTGCTTGGGATATCTTGCTTGACAGCTCGGAACCAGCCGATATATTGAAGCATCCGAGACTGTTAGCAGCCAGGCACGAGGTCGGCGCAGAGGTCGAACGTTGCACACACACAGCCCCAAAGTTTACGCCGAATGGAAAGGTCGCAGTCTTTCGGATATCGAGTGCTGCACAAGTTCATCCCATCATCGCAACCAGATGGGTAAGTGACTGGCTGTCCATCAAAGCCGTACAGCTAATAACGGATAATCTCCTAGGCCGGGCATCTCAGCTCAAATAAGCTTGATTTCATTTGTGTCGCAAACTCTGGATATCTTCCAAACAAAGTGAACTTCTCTTGCCGAGTTCCGCGGTGTGCACGTTCACGGGATCCACCGGTCGACATTATCGCTGCTCTCAAGCAGTACGCTGCAGATGCTCCTAGCGGAGATCTCGTGGAGCGCCTCGGTGATGACTTTGCTCACGGTCATACCGTGGCGAGTGGTGGAATCGTTAACGTAGACGAATTCGAAGAACTCATGTCCAGCATGCGTGTGGGTGAGAAACCGTCGAAGTCAGCGGATACGAATGGAAGTCCACAGAAAGCAGCCAAGGAGAAGACTACAAAACAACAAAATACACTGATGAATTACTTTGCGAAGCCAAAGACCTGAAAGTCGTGTGATAATCCAGACACTACTCAAAGTTTTCATTCACGACTGGGATGACGACGAGCATGCAGTCATTGGGCATGCCAGAAATCCATTCGACCGCAACTGTTACTTCGTACTGAACGACCATTGAAGCTTGCAGGAAAGCGCTCAAGCACTTGAGTGTGCCCATAATGATTCGGCTTTATATTGTTTCCTACGACACTGTCACTTATGGAAACAAGTGGCTGCTTTCTCTGGACCAGACCCAGCCATTGAATTTCACGTTCTGCGGTGACATCACCTATTCGGAATCGAACAGATGAGACAGCGCAAATTGGACTTTACCCATGGCGCGAGATTTCTTGTAAAAACTACAATGTATCAATATTGAAACCGCAGAAGGAATCGAAAATATTTCAAAGCGTAATTTCGCATGAGCTTTAGATGGACTGATTTATTTCAGCACATTACTCTTATGTCTGTTGCGAACCCACCTTCCATCTGTTTGTGCATATTGACAGCACCTGATTCAATTATTGATGAATAATCAACCAGAGCCCAAGTAAACCAATGAGCTGAAGCGCAAGAGGTGTGCCGATTGTAATCCCTCAGCTTTTGAAGCAGCCATTAGGTCCCTGCAACGGCAGGGAATATTGTTGACCCCCACGTTCCTCTAGATGCCGAAACTTTAGTTCATTCTCCACATTTCGGCGTGGCCGGTGCACAACTTGCACGATCGCTTCAAAATAACCCTCATAGGATGATTGCCCTGAGACGAAATTAAAAATGAAGGAGTGAGGTTGAAACAATGGCTTCTGGATAAGCAGCTATATCGGATCTTGAAAGTTTTTACTTATCTCGGCACAATGTCTACATTGTTTTTTACACTCCCACTTTGAAAACCAATCAACGATGACCCGAAGGATGCTGAAATCCTACGCTATTCATCAGGGGCGCTGCGGCGCCTGGATCCATGTCTATCAAAGCTTCAGCTCCTTGGCTTCAGCCTCCTCTGCATGTGAAGTACTGGTTTCATTCTCACCTACCTTTAAAGCATCTGAATCTAAGGGAGACTAGAAGATGAGAAAGGCATGCAAGATTTGCGGCAATTGAAATTCTCGAAACAGTAGAATCGTACATACATTGCGCTACTGGCTGGCCATTTCCCACATGTCGTTTGGATTCGGTGTTGGAGATCTCATCACCTGCGCCCAAGCAGCTTGGGATGTTTATAAACAACTCCGCGATGCTCCTAATGAGATTAGGGCAATCTCCGATGATGTCGGCCTCTTACATATGACTTTGAGGTCAATGAATGAGAATGTGATCCAATCAACAGCACTTGATTCTCATGATATTGAAGGCATTACAATAACCATGGAGCGATGCTGCAATGTACTGGCTGAGCTACAGCTTTTAGCAAACAAATATCGAAACAAAACTCACGGACTTCGAAATAGGGTGAAATTCAACTTTGAAGACTTGGAGAGCATAAGAACAAAGCTAAAAATGGCATTGGATGGCCTGAACAGCTTTAACAACGCTGTGTCTTTGTTTGTTTCGTCCGCATTCCACAAAATACATGCCGATCGCTAACCAAACAAAGATCCCTGTCTTTGAAGAATGATGTATCCCAAGAAGCGATACTTAAAGCTCTTGCAAGGATCCAAGCTGATGTCCAAGTTGGCAGGCGAGAAGGCTCTACAATTTCTCGGGCTGTGAATGACACTCAGAAATCTGACGATCGACCTGTGCTTGAAGAAATCTTTCAAGAGCTGGAACGCGAAGGAATATCCAAGTCAGAGCTCCTTAACAACAAGTCTACGATTACTCTCTGGATCATGCGAGGACTAAGGGCTGGCGAGTGGCAGGAACTCCCACCAGAAACACCACCAAGCTACTTTACAATGCCTGTGAAACCACCCGACAGTACCCAAATTACGCTAACCCACCAATGCAAGATTGAGGTTCTTTCCGCAAGCTACGGGCCTATGAATGTGACAGACCAAATGCGACAATTGCTTATGACCAATGTTTCTCCCTCTACGAAGACAAGAGTGTTCAACGTAACTAATGAATTCTTCGGAAGAGACCCTCTTCCAGGGCACAAAGTATTCACCATGGTCTGGAGGAAGAGATTAAACTGGGACGGGAGATCGAGGCACAAATACAGCGAGCCCAAGACTTTCATTGTACAAGAATATGAGGAAGCTACCTTCTGGTACGACTGGGATGCTCCACCCGTGGATTCCGAGTCCTATTCCTCCAGTGACTTGAACATTCTGAGTGCTAGCTTCGATACACAAGACGTCACGTCTATCGTTACTCGACTCGTTCGAGATTCGATCAAAATCTCTCATGTAGTGTTTGGAGACCCGGCACCTTACACTCAAAAGACGCTGTCCGTAACTTACTGTTATGGACCACCCGACAACATAAAGGACTGCCACGTCAAGATTGATCTGGAGTATACGGAGATGCACATTCCTCCGCCACTAAAGATCGCTGGAGCCTGCTTCGCTACGACAGATGTAACAGACACCTTAAGAGCGCTGGTCACGCCTGACCAACGACTTGCTGTCAATCTTAAGCACCAGCTCTGCCACCCAGACCCGGCGGTGGGCATACACAAGACCCTGGCGATCATGTTCCAGTATGGCGATGACCCCCTACAAATGGTCGTCGGATGGGAGTCTAACGACATTCTTACAATCAAGCCATCAGGATCTCCACAGCAAAAGTTCATGAATCCGATTGTTCCACGTCCAGATGATACTGTCCATGTCCTCGGAGCAGTCTGGGGTGTGCAGCCTCTGTACTTGCGGCATTTTGGTCTCATGCAGCAGCGGCAAGAATTTCCGTGTACAAATGAGTGGTTTGGCTTCGATGGTCGCACGAATGAAAAGAAGACCTGCCAATTGTTTGTGTGGAGCTCAGTGCATGGTGCGATTCGATGTATTACCGCATGGGAGGGTGAGACTTTGGATACCGGCCGCAACGACTGGTCTGCACTTCCCCTACCAGAGTATTCCGAGCTCCCAGAGGATGAGCAAATATCAATGGAATTGACAAATGCCACACTATCAGACGCAGCATCGGATGAATCCAACGACGCGTAGAATGAGTACGCACCGTTCGCTGAGAAAGGGTTCAAATACGTGTGAAGTGATTTTGGATCCGAGTTCACCAGAAACAAGACCTGAATTTTATTGAGAGGAGACCTGGAGAGGCTTAGATGGGTAGGAGCTTCGTTGGAGGACACAGGAGGTTTAGTAGCATTGTTTATGAATTCGACTTGAGGATTTGGAAATCGCCGAACTGAAAACACTATCTCATAACGAGTCTTGCTCGTCACACGTCACGTTCCGCCCAGCTTTGGATGATTCCTTCAAAGGTGGGCTCGTATTCCTTCAGAATCACTTCTTCGCCATCTATGAAGGTATTGGCATGGACGAAAATCTTTCGGCGTTCATTCTTCGCAAGAACAGTCTTTCGCCATTCCAGGTACTCGCCCTCAACGCTCGAAAGGTCCTCAAAATAGGAGCGGCATGCCTGTACATCAGCTGTACAACGGTAAATGTGTAGCTTCAGAAGCATATTACCAAGCGCTACCTTTCCTCCGGTTTTGATCTTTGACCGATCAACCCGTACGAGTAAGGATTGACGGGTGGGGTCGAAATCAATCGTGGCACATCCGTCGCCTTCGCGAAGAATGCATTTTAGCATGGCAAAATGCGCTCTGCTATGCGCTTGACCCCATTTCCCACTATTTGTGTTGAAGTTTCGCAGACCTCGAAGGCCGTCGACGCAGACCTGAAGGTAGGCGTTATATGTAACTGCATCTGTCAGCGAGAATCATATTATATGAGATCAAAAGTTGTGCGGCTCGTCCAACAATCATCCATCATTCATGGAATTCGATGGAAGATCAGGGGAAGCACTATGGGACAACTCTCCAAGACACTTACTTTCGTCGCACGTCGGTGTTGAATGGTTGGAATAATCAAATAAATTCAGCAGATCCTTGTCGTCCATAAGATAGATACCCACGAGTTCGCAGCGGCATTCGTCGAGAGTAGTAGCAAGGTCACCAAACTGGCCGGTCCAGGTTTGGCCAGCTCGATACCAAGTATCGATTGGCTTGTTCGTGAGAGGGCTAATGGGGCGCTTGTCAAAATTGAAGGTTCCGTCTTGGTTTTCCGTCAGCATCTTGCTTGTGCCATGGCCTAAAAGCTCATGAATGACAACGTATAAATAGTACGCTGCGAATTTGTGGTTCTGAAAGGTCTTGGCCTCGGAGTCATGGACGAATGGACAAACGTCTTCAGTACTGCTTTCAGCGCTCATGCGATTGGCAATGATGACGTTCTTGAATCCATTCTCCTGGCGTATATCGTTGTACTAAAACTTATAATTAGGAAGTGTTGAGAACATGGCGGACAGTGGTTCCACTTACATTGGGAAGATTAATACCAGGAAAGATAATGCTCGAACAATACGCAAGTGCTTATCAGGTGTCAGCAGATTGAGCAAAGCTTCCGAGTGGCACTTACTGTGGATACTCGTAAAATCAGGTGACTCAAATAGAGCCTTCTCAAATGGACCCTTGCCATTATTACTATCCCCGCCAGCCCATGGCAATCGTCTTATGAAGGTATCAGAGTGCTCTACGAGACGAGCTAATGCTTTTGTCTCCTCCGGATCCGTGATCGCGACCAGTCCTTCAAATTCCGCTCTTGTTCCGTGAGGATCACGATATGGCTCGACAAATCCGAATATACTTTCCACGGTGGGCATCTTATCTTGAACCCACATTCTTTGAGAATCGCGATAAATCTCGAGATCCCCGAGACGGAAGCTCGCTGAACACTGGAGGAGATATTCCTCCTGGTTCTTGTGTGCGGCAAACTTGGCAGCTTGCTCGAGTGAGTTACATATGTTTGCTAGGTCTTCAGCATGATCACCACGAACAAGTTTGGCAGACAGGCCATCTTTCTCAGAGGTTAGGTGAATGCCAACGCTGTCTTGATCAACTGAAGCCTGGAGAACTTTGAAGGTCTTGGCGTGATCAGGACCGAGTTCCTTCTTAATGCGAGTATTCTCAGGATAGATAGAATGCTTCTCTAGAAGGCCGGCAACCAGGGCAATTTCTTGTTCGCTCATAGTATTTGGGCCAGGATAGTACGCACTCTGCGTCAGATCAGAAGGATAACCCAGACTAAATGGGGGTACGGAGGTCATAGGCTCGACGATACTGGAAAAAAGCCTGGTCGATTCTGGTGACTTTGTAGCTAATTTCTTCATCGCTTTCATATCTACATCTGGAACAAATTTCTGGTCGCCAGAGCCCTTTAAATTAATCAGTATGGATATTAAAGTCTCTAGTAGCGGCAGACGGAGAACTAACGTAATAATTGCCAACATTCGATAAGAACAGAGCGCTATACTCGAGGAATTTTCCAAGCTCCTCCACAGTCACCAGTCCCTCATCAACATAGTCATTCCATTGACCATTGCAACACCTGTAGAGCTCCATAATCAACTGAAAGATACCAGCACATTCCGGGGAAACTTGGCGCATTATGATGTGGCATCCTTGCCATGCAGCGCTATTGGAGATCGTCAGTCCTCTAAGTGAATGAATATACAAATCAAAGCCACAAACCGAGACAAATAATGTGCATAGAATTTCTCTAGCTTTGTGAGACCCTCGAATAATCGGCTTACGGTAAGCTGATGCACCAAAGGGCTGCTCTGCTCAGCCATAATCTTCCCCAAAATAGTTGGTTCTTGATACTGGAAGATTATGCACGTAGAGCCTCATGATGTTTAGCCGCTCTTGGAGCCCGCCACCAAATTGCTTTTTTTTTCTTGGTTACACGAACATCTCTGCCATTCTACATCAACCCCTGCTGTTTGATCAGCACGCTTTGACCATGTTTTTCGCTCCACGTTCTCTATCCGACGATGTCAGGAGAAGACATCAAGTACGTGAGGTTGTTGACCGTAAAACCCGTTGTGCTGACCTTGGGCAGAAACAATCAATTGAGAAGTCCTCTGTGGACTCGGGCGCTGGAACGGTATCGAGAAGACCTTGCCGAAAACGACGATTTTCAGGACGTCATTGAAGTTGGGTCTCTGGAAGACCTCCTCAATGGCATCAAGCTTGGCGGACCCGGTCGTGCGGCTCTTGCCCCCTTGAATCGCCTGGGTCCAAGACTGAAGTTTGTTGACGATTTTTCGGCAATAATCGCGCTTTATTTTGGCGCTGATGCAAGAATTACCGCACTGGTATGGGGCAGCATCCGCTTGATGCTGACACTGGCCTCGTCGTCTGGTGATACATTAGTACAAGATGTTTTGGACATGCTTGAGGAACTCAGCCTCACCCTGCCTCGTTTTCGAGCATATGAAGAGAGCCTTCCGATGGATCGGGGCTTAGAGAACGCCATTGTCGAGGTATATACAGAAGTAATATGTTTCTATGCGAGGACCATACATTTCTTTCGAACCCATCCTCATACACTACTACGACGAAGCGCATGGGAAGAATTTCGTACGGACTTTGGCAGGACCGTCCGGCGAATAAAGCGTTTGTCCTCCGCCGTGGAGACTGAGGCAGATATAGCCCGAATGAAGACGGACAAAAACAAATATCAAGAAGTCTTGGACTTGATGGATGATCTGCGGGTTAATAAAACCAGCGGGAGTGACACTGTCAAGTGTCATTATATTCCTGTGGAGCCCAATCCTCGTTTCCATGGGCGCAAGGACGCTTTAGAAGACATCCACAAGGTACTAGATCCTGGACAAAGCGTAGGTACATTGAAGACGATTGCCCTGTACGGGATGGGTGGTGTCGGCAAGACTCAGCTTGCACTCCAATATGCAAACCAGAACAGGCATAGATATCAATTCATCCTATGGATAGCTGCCGACAGTTCGATCACCATGGGGCAAAGTTTCAGAGATATTGCCAAACGATTGAAACTCGCAGCGACCAAAGAGGAGCTTGAGGATGCCGTTTCAGCCATGTTAATCGTAAAGGAGTGGCTTGCAGACAATCGTAAGTATACTGTTATTTCAGGAACTTTTCGCACCCTGTATATCGTCGTGTCTACTCTCCCTACCGAGTCCTTATAGTTTCATTGGCTCAAGCTCAGTGATAGTGGTGATCCCCAAAGGAGGCTTTCTGTTTCCTGTCTTGCATTTCTGCATTCACTAACAAAACTAGAATCGCCTTGGTTGGTCGTTTTTGATAATGCAGATAACTTGGAGACCCTCAGACTTGCCTGGCCTAGAAATGCAAGTGGCTCCGTGCTACTGACAACGCGAGACTTCAATGCCGGCCATGCTCTATCGACATCAGTTTGGCATGTACGACCGTTTGACGAAGATGCTGGTGCTCAATTGCTGCTGGATATAACCGGTTTCGATGCGGACCTTCAATCGAATCGTTTGACAGCCAAAGAGATTGCTCGAATCCTTGGTGGTCTTCCACTTGCTTTGAATCAAATCGGTGGATTTATATCACAACGAAAGATACCATTGCAAGAATTCCTTCCTCTTTACGAACGAAACGCAGCAAAAATTGATGCAAAAAAGACCAGTGTTACCGATTACGACCATACCCTGAGCACTGTATGGGAGATGTCGCTCAACAGACTCTCTGGGGATTCTGTCGAATTACTTCAATTGATGGCCTTCCTGCAACCCGATTCAATAAATGAGGAAATACTTATCGAAGGATCGAAGACATCGGGACAGACAGACCTTCAGTTTATGCAGGACGAAATGGAGTACGTGGAAAAACCTGTGATACCGCCAGCGTATTCAACTGACAGAATTTAGCCTTGGTGACGCTCAAGAAGCCCTCTTGCAAGCTGCTCTGATAGACAAGAGTAATGAGACTTCGACTTTGTCCATGCATCGTCTGATACAGGCTGCTGTGTTAAAGCGGTTGACAAAGAAGACGCAAACAAAATACTTTGATCTTGTAGTTGGCTTCCTAAGCGAGGGGTTTCCCGATACATGGAGTGCGGACGTTGGCCACCAATTTCAAGCCTGGACCAAATGCGAAAATTGCCTTCCGCACGTTTACAATTTGGTCAAGCTGGCTGAGCGATACAAATTCTCAGCCTCGAACAAGCAAGCTTATGGCGAGCTTTTGCTCCGATGTTCCTGGTGAGTACCCGCCCAAGCTGAGAGTCGGCATCCTGGCTCAGAGCTGAGAATATTAGGTACTTGTACGAACGAGAACTTTACGACGTGGCCCGCGACCTCATTACTGTAGCTTTGAATACCTTTCCAGACAAAAGTACACTTGCTTTTGCCAGTGCTGTTGATCTTTCCGGTCTTATAGATCTCGACACGAACAGGCCCGAGGATGCATTACTCCGTTTCAATGCTGCGAAAGAGCTACGGGCCAAATGCTGCAATCCTGATGATCCACTCATCGCATCTAGTCTGAATAACATTGCCTTGGCTTACACTGAGATGGCTGAACTGGAAAAGGCATATGAGATGCATATGAAGGCGATTGATATACGAATGAGGTTACAAAAGGACCGGATCGGAAACTCGTACAGCAACTTGTCCAGTCTACAGCTTCGAATGGGAAAATCTGACGAAGCCGAAGAGACACTGAAAAAATGTCCTTCTCTAAGTAATTTCACCGATGAAACCTTTCTAAACACTGGCAATCCCCGCTTTTCTGGCGACATGGTCCTTCTTTCTCGCATTCGGCGCCAACAGGGTCGAGGTGAAGATGCCATGCGCTTAGCCTCGAAAGCCCTTACATTTCGGCAAAAGATGCTTGGAAATCGACTAAAAACGTGTGACTCCTTATACGATGTCGCATGTATGCTGCAAGAACAAGAAAAATCGGCATCTGCGATGTGAGTAGAGCTATTTCCGAAGAAGGGACGTCATTTTAACCATCAACAGAGAACTGCTAAAGCAACTTGTTGCCATCTCGGAAACTCTCAAGGAGGGAGAAGGACAGCTTGCTCGAGCCAACTTCAAACTTGCTGTGCTGTACGCAGAGAAGGGATCGGAAGCGGAAAGTGAGGACTGCAAGGCTCGAGCCGTGGAATTGAGGGAGAAGTTGAGACCAGGCTCCCGTGCGGCACCATTTGATGATCACGAATTCAACAAACTTTGCCTTTGGATGTTATGGTAAGATAGATTGGTTGGAAGGTCGAAGATCGTGTCACTGGTGACTGGTATTTTCTTCTGAGTTTCTTATCATAGCTTGAGGGCACTCTCGCTAACCAACTCCTTGATCCATTAACGAAGTTGTCGTGACGGTAGTAGTGTTAAATCGACATCACAGTTTCGTCGGCTGCAATGAGCCTGTCTAAGCCGCTTCGCTGCGCGAACTAAGTTAGCCAGTACCACTTGTCAAACAAGCAATTCTATGGTTCCTCTTAAAGCCGATGTTCTGAGTCCATCGCGTGGGACGAGGCATAACATTGTGAAAGCTATATCGCGTGCCAAATGTATCCTTCGCCTTGAATGGCATATAGCGCCGTTATTCGATCTCGCATCTCGTTCCATCAACTTTGAGATAGTCGAAAATATGGTCAGGGCTGACCGCCCAGAACATCAAAGTTGAGAAAGTTTGTATTGCACAGAGAATCTGGTGTTTAGAAGGATTGGCGGGGGGGATTACAGATCATGATTGAAAGGTTCAACTCGTTTGAGGGCTAAGCCGAAGTGAGGTATCAGGCTGTGAATCCGTCAAGTAGCTTCTAGGTTTGCAGTTCTTTGAGCAGTCCCAAAGGATAGCGGACGTGGAGCACCGTGTAACAGATAAAGCAACGCAGCAGGTTGCGTCTCCAATTGTAATGTCTATCTTTGTGGACGTTGTGGGTAATCGTTGATAGCGCGGAATCCTGGTCTGGCATTCCCTTCTCGAGGATTATGCCAGAGGACTGAAACAACCAAGAGTCCTTTCAGCGTATAAAAGCTCGGCACTATTGGCTGTTCCTTGTGTTCAAATTATTGAATTTAAAATTGTAATTAACGTACCAACTACAATAGTGGTAGGCATCCGCAACTTTAAACCTGCAACCACGACAATGACAACCATGGATAAATACAAGACTACCTAGCTCTCCAACCAAAAAGATATTTAAACAAAATGCTGAGTCGCGATTTTATATGTTCCCTTAATCAAGTCCCTGCAGTACCCTCAAGGATACACTGCAAAAACTGT
This sequence comes from Astrothelium macrocarpum, assembly GCA_021030915.1. Taxonomy (NCBI): domain Eukaryota; kingdom Fungi; phylum Ascomycota; class Dothideomycetes; order Trypetheliales; family Trypetheliaceae; genus Astrothelium; species Astrothelium macrocarpum. The sequence goes on along the minus strand of JAGEMR010000014.1, from coordinate 288,787 downwards.
TCAAACTCCGTTCCGTCCGCACACGTCGTCCTTGCCTTTTTTGCCACACAATTCGCATACACACCACCATCAGCACCAAACTTAACCTGTCCCTCACACGTTCTCACTCCATCCGTCGTCTTGCCCTCTCCCGCATAGTATTGTGCCATCAGCCCGTAGATCTGGATACCTTTATCCTTTTCGCTAAGACACGACGCAGAACCGTCGTCGGCTTGGATGCGGGATGCAAAGTCGGCGTGCCATGTGCCGGTGACGGGGACGTGAGTGTTTTGACACGGACTCCCGGCGGCCTGCCAGAACGGCGCAGAAGGCTTGGCGGTGTTGACGAAGAAGTTTTGATAGACTGGTGCGCGCGGGGCGAGGAGGAGTGGAGAGTCAGACGTCGGAAGTGCGACTGTGGTGGATAAGAAAATAATAATTGGTGCGAGGTATTGGGTCTTCATGATGGCGGTCTGATGGCGATGAAAAGAGAGAATTGGATGAAAAGGCGCGAGTTGTGATGTCTTTTTCGATTCATCGTGAAGGAGATTCCAATAGTTTTATAGCTTTCCTTTGCAGAATTGTGATGTTGTGATACGATTCCTACAGGAACAAAGCTGAAGCTTTGTAGACGAAACTAATTATTAATGGCTGCGCAGCCCTTCGTTGGTTGAGTACGCATGTATTTTTGGGGATGTTTAACTCATGTTGTAGTGGTTTTAGTTGACTTCTGGCTCAAAGCAGAGAAGTTGCCGCGGCCTGCATAAAAAGGGAAGTCGATTGGGGTGAGAGCTGAGACCCAACATAGATGGAACTCTTTCTGTCTATCTGACGCGAGTTGCACGCATGAATGAGAAATCGTAACTCGTGCTAAGCCATCTTGATTGCACTATTACAAATCCTTAGTCAATTGTCTGGAGGATGCAATCTCTACCGGCGCACGGTACTGGAAACGCTATCTTTGGAGATAACGTATATGAAAGTTGCTGCAGAATATTCACGCTTCTAGCCTTGTCTATTGCACAAAAAATTGACGTTGGACCACGGTTAGATGAGCGTAGCTGAAGGACCAAAACGGTGCATTGGCCAAGTTCCGAGATGCGCTCAATGTGGCCAATCACAGCCCACGCAACACTGTCCCACGCTGTAATTTCCAAGCAAACTTTTCATGACTCAAAACATTAGAACAGTGTTTTATAGTAACGTTGCTCTTGAGACAATTCTCGGAAAGGCATCTTTCATCTCGCCAGCAGTAACCATGGCCTCTACGAATGTCACAGAGTACCAAACACGCGTTTACACGCTTCTTCAACAGATTCCGCCTGGTCGCATCGCTTCTTATGCCTCGCTATCAAAAGCATTGAACTCTTCTCCGCGCGCAGTCGGTGGCGCATTAAGAAGAAATCCATTCGCGCCAGAGGTCCCGTGCCATAGGGTCATTGCCGCGAGCGGTGTATGTCAGAACGTCTTCATTTTGAAGGGTCTGTACTGATGAATGTTGTTGATTTTAGTACATTGGTGGCTTTAAGGGCGACTGGGAAAAGGCACCAAGTGGCATTAATTGCGAGAAGAAGTTGGGTTTGCTGAAGGAAGAAGGTGTCGAATTTAATGCGAAGGGTATGCTGGTTGACAAAGGCAGATGGTGGGATGGTTTCCAGACATGAGATGCGATTGCGGACCAGGTGTTTCGGAAAAACATGGGGAAAGGACTTATCAACTCGGAATCCCTAATGTTGAAAGACTTGAATCATCTGAAATACCACCTGAAGCAATGCCAATATGATCCCTAGTATGCCGAAAACAAGCACGGCCCAAAGTGTTAGCCATGAAGCAGAATCACGTTTGTCGTTCCAGAGCTCTTTCCATGTTCGCGCTTTCTTTGCTGATAGCAGTTTCGAAAGCACAGCTAATCTGGGACCGAGGATCGGAAAGTCGTAAGCAAGATCATAGTCTTCCCTCTCACGAACTTCCAATGTAAATGCGGAAGGCATCTGCATTTGTTTTTGACCAGATAGCGAATCAAGCAATTCGTCCCAACCTTCTGTTGAAAGATCCTTGAACGGTTTGAGGCGGCGGTATAACCGTCTTGCTTTCTTGTTTTGACCGAATAGTAGTCTGTATGATAAGATCGTCTCGTGCAAAAGCTCGGTGACCTCGCGCGCATTGGCCCACTGCTTCGTGCCTTGCGCTCGGGTCGCACAAGCGTGAATAGGACTAAAAAGGGCCTCTGATGCTCTGAGCGGTGGTGCATGTCGAGCGCAAAAGGCTGGATACCGAAATATAAATAATTTCCGAGTACGCATATCAAATTCCAGATGACATGAAAGGCTATCAACCCACTCAATGTCTATATCTCCAATGGTAGCAAGCAAATGAGCATTCAATGAAGCCGCAGAGACCGATCTAGTTTCGGAGAAACCATCATTTTCATCGCACGAGTCTGATGGGTCGAAATTTTCCGGAGGTAGCAAAACGCCGAACCCTAGGAGAAAATCGGGCAAGTTTCTCTTGCAAGCAGAGAGATCCTGCTTGATACATATCCTGCTGTACCCTTGATGCATTCCCATTTCGTTTCTGATCGCAAGTTGAGTAGGCGGACATGAGCGCAAATCTGGTTCATAAAGCATCGTTTGCCAGCCAATGACTGCAAACACAAGACTCTGGGCTGCGAATCCATTTTCGTTCTCATATTTCTGTTCGAGAATGCCATCCTCGCACAAGCAGGTGGTGATGTCATTGATACTCATTTGCTCTTCTGCCAGAATGTAGCGTGACACCCCTCTCCAGAGATTGATAAAAGGTTTCGAATATGGTATGTAAATGCCGGCAGTGTAATCCGGAAGAACCGAAAATAGTTCTGAGGGTTGCTGCTGGATTTGATCGCGCACCCACCAGCAATGACCACCCAGGCCATTGATGACATCCGTAGTGTTTGAAGTGCATGGAATACTGGAAGCGCTGCATGATCTCTTCTGATTGCTAGACACACTGGTACTTGCATCATCAACCCGATCCGTAGACGATGCTTCAGGTCGTAGACTATTTAGTGCAGGGTTCGCAGGCATGGGCTTTAGAGCACCTTGTATTTTCCAAACGCGTCAATCAAGATAATGAGCTGGGTTCTTTAAACCACCCTTCTCCGTTCAGAAAACAAATGGAGCGGCTGGACTCAAAGCAATTGGATGTTGTCGACTTTGGCTTGGAAAGGCACTTTCAGCAAACGACTGACTTCTTTCGCAAAGGGATCTCGGCCTGGAAGCGTATGCAGCAATAGAATTCGATAGACATAGAAGATCGAAAAAGAGGTATGATAGATAGTTCGGTGCCCACTGAAGTGGTCGTAGAACTATTTCTACAATCCATAGGTTGCACCGCCCAATCTTGGATTCTTTCACGTACCACTAAATGTGGGCAAGTCCTTTCAGCTTGCTCATAGCTTCTATTCATGCTTCAGTCGTAACAAAACTTGTTACATGACTCTTCAATTGATTGGTTTCGAAAGTTGAACTCGAAAAGAAGTGGCTTGTGTTTGCGCGCCCAAGTGGATCCTGGCTGTCTTCTGATTGGTTTTTCAAGCCCCACCACCACGGCACTATTCAAGACGAATCGGCCCCCATAAATATGCGCGCGTAACTCTGCTCGGGTTTCAGAACCAGCCATTCCGGGCCTCTGTAAATCTATTTTCATGAACACGCAATTCTTGCTTGCCTGCTGCGGGTCATGATCCTGCAGCGCGTACCCTGTGCCAATCTCACTGATCCAACTCTGGTAGTGCAATCGAGGCGCAAGATGAACGCACAGTGGCACAATGTTGAATATGAAACGTTTGCCTCTCTGGGCGATCTCCCATTCGCCATCTTAACCCAATCAAGTCTCATGGGCCCATGTGTACAAAGCACGCCCACAGCCACGGCTCGTCTACATAGCCTCGGATCAATTCCATCATTGCATGCTGGGTTGCAAACGAAATCAAGTCGTTCGTCAGTGGCGCTCCTTCACCGGTCCATGATTCCAGCGCCTGATAGAAAGTCTTGGCAAAGACCGGACAGACGACTTCGCTAGCCGGCCACAACGTCCCAATCACATGGGGAAACCCGGCTATTTGGAAGGCATTCACGATGTGGAGACTTTCGTCCGCCAACTTTTCAACCTGCTCGTCGGCGGTACAACATGCACTAAGGAAGGCCAAAACGGCGTTGTTCGCTCTACAGCGGAAGATGTCTACAACGGAAAGATTATCAGGTACGACTTGAGTCATGGATGTGCTTGATTGGGCTGCAGAGCTTTCGGTCTTGGCCACATTCATCAGGACAAGATGGCTCTTCGATGGATCTTTGGGGTCAGATATACCGTGGGTGACAAAGTGCACGACGGAGTAATTTGGTAGTTCGTGAAGCGTCTTCTGCGCCGAGGGACGGGTAAGTGTTGTCCATTGAATCATGCGATTTGCGGTTTGTATCAATTGTGTTTCCTGCTTCGCGCTTTTTAGGAACATTTTCTTTCTCCGATAAAGAACATCTAGCTCCGGCCTTTCCATACTGGCGATGAGTCCACGCAATACAGCTCGTTCAATGCCCCTTGATCTTTCGTAAGCATAACTGAGGGCGCGAAAGCTAGCTGCATAGGACGACAGTGCCATTTTTGGAAGAACGTCTTTACAGTCGCCGGCCCAGATACCTGCGGCATGCAGTGGCAGTCCCGAGAGTGTGCCACCAGTCATCCATCTGATTCGACAGGCGCCGAGGTTGGGAGGTTTCTCATTCAACCTTGAACTCATTCTTTCCGAGGTGAAGCCCAGCGCGTCGCAGATTGGTTTCACGATGTCATCCCATAATATGCATAGCAGGATCCTCATTTTGTAGTTCATTTCAGTCGTACTGAGTGGTCTGTTGATATTGGATTCTGGAAAGCCTCTTGTCAGTTTGTTGTAATAGTCTTTGATTCCTTGGAAGCGCTTGACTTGCTTCAGCTGGCTGGTCAATTCAATGCTATCTATGCGCGCTTTGGTCACCAGAATTGCATGCGTACGGTGTTCAGACGAGTTCAGGACGACAATTGCACCCTCGCCAGCCAGAGACTGCATCTGGGCTGCAGTGAATGGGCGCAAAAAACCCTCGAATCCGGAGCGCTTTTTGATATGCTGGACAACATCGTGCAGTAAATTCATATTGTCATGTTCTGTTTGATCCCGCCGTAGGTATGCATCATCCAAGGAGTTTTCCCTGATTTCATTGGCTGGATACTCGGGTTCGAATGTAGAAGCTCTGTATTTGCAAAACTTCTCATATAGGTCTGGGTGCTTATCCTCCAACCTGGACAGCTCTCTAACACCATGGTAAGACGAGGATACTATCATGCCTCGACCTTCCTCCCAAACTTCTAAAGCTCTAGCATTCTCGCCTACAACAAGACCGGCGGTACAAGCAACAGCTGTCATTCCAGAGAGCTCCGAGATCATGTATTGCTGATCCTGCTGGTTCGGAGACGAGGCACAGAAGATAGGAATGAGCTTCACAGCATCTTGAAGAAACAGCCACACTTCCCTCCATCGATTGCTTCGGATCAAATGTGCGCATGCAAGATTAATCGCCCTCAGCCTCGTCAAAGAAGACGCTGTTTTCAGGTGCCATGCAGCCAGATACATAGCAAGCGTACTGCCAAAATCTTCCGTGTCGCCTGATTTTCGATATTTGAAATCATAGAGGAGGCCAGCAGAGACACATGTCTGGGCCCATTCATTAGACTTTTGTTTTTGTGCTAATGCTAGAGCTTTATGGATAAAACCGAGTCCTTGCGAAATGTATTCAATGTGTTTGTCGTCTGATATGTAGAGGCGGATGCAGTTGTTCGCACTATTTAGCCATATATTGGGGGTCGCACTGGCGTGTGGTGATTCCATGGCCTTCAGTTGCAGCTTGTGGGCTTCTCGAAGATGGCCAATTTCGCCCGTGGAGCAGTAGAGATCGTCGTATGTAGCAGCCATATTGTTCAATATGAAGCGGTGGTCTAATCCAGCTGTATTTTGTATGTCCAAAGCTGATTTGTACCATTGCAAGGCCTCATACGCATCATTGTTCCGACCAAGTCGTCTGTGCCGTGCAGCCAAGAGTAATGCTAGCTCGTTCTGAACCATACTCTTCTTATCGGAGGGCGCGTTTGAGACCGCAACGCCTTTTCGCGCAATGTTGATTGCTGCTTCCAAATCTTCCAATTTGTTCGATGCCTCGAACGATATTCGAAGTATGTGACTCAAGGTTCCGCTAAGGGCAGCAAACCGGGAGCTCTCTGCGTTCACCATGCCGACCGTAAGATTAAGGAGTTTTTTTGCAACCTGGATATCTCCCGGAAGTTTGTAACGCAAGAATCTCACTTCCAGAAAGCCAACTAGATTGCGTACCCGATCGACAAAAGACTCCATGCTAATGCTCTCGCTTTGGATTGACTTCATACCAAGCTCGATCGCTTTATTCAAATCCTCGACGTTCCCCAAAAGTTGGTATCGAAGAGATAAAGAGTACGACAGGTTCTGGAAGGCACCAAGGTCATCGATGCTGATTTCGACTTCCTGCTCTAGGAGCTCAACAGAGCGTTCGAGATCTGCAGGATTTCCACACAACAAGTAACGTTGACGAAGCACATTAGCAAGAGTGTCCAGCTGTTCTATGTATGCTATTCCGCTGCGAGTGGTATTTAAGGCCAAGGCAGCGTCTGCATGGCTAAATGCTTCGTCCATGATCTTTCGATCTTCCTTCTTATCTGCTTTGGTCAGCAGATCTAAAGCAAGCTGCGAGCGCATGACTGCTCGAAGATCTACTGGCGCGTCCAGAGGTAAATGGCAAGGGCAAGACGATGAAAGTACAACGATCTGGCGTTATCGTACGCTGCAAGCGTCTGATGTTTACGATCGTTATAGGCATTAGCAAGGCGTGCAAGGCGAACCGCATATTGCTTGAGCTCGGAGCCGTCATTGATTGGTTTCTTGAGGAGACGACGGTCTGTCCGGATTAACTCATCGATATTCTCTAGACGATGGAATCGTCTGAACCTTGTGTTAGGTAAGTCACTCGAAGAGTCATCGCTTGAAGTACCATTGCCAAATTGTATCTGCGCAGCCTCAGTTATTCGAGTCTCTTCATCTGATGAGTTCATGTCGAGCGCAGATCAAAGATGGGAGCAAAGTACCTGGTTAATCGTCAGGAGGACAGAAGGACCCCTATTGTCAGCTGTATGTCTAGGGCGCCGCCAATCTCAATTTGTCGCACGTTCCAAAGCACGGGTAAAGCGATATTTTGTTTTTCCTAGCCCTCGTCATGTCTACGCTTTGGTAGCTGCATTTTGGTGAGAGAAAATGGGAAAATCCTCCATATTCATCTCCTCATATCCACTTCCTTTGGATGTTGTCTCTCTTGGACGGCTTGTGAGTTTCATCAAGCACCCGGGTCAGGACTTCTTCAACCCCGCCGTTGAGTTACCCGAAAAGCCAGCAGTTCCCTCGAGTGCGAGCGAGATCAACAACATCTCGAAGTTACTGAAAGCTTCCAATGGCGCTGGGTTGGAACTAGCTTTGACTACCTTTGCAAGCATCTTCTTAAAAGGTGAATCGAAAGATGTTAAGTTACTGGGGGCAAAGCAAGGCTTACAATACCTTTTGCTTAATGCCGATGATTGGTTCGAAAGGATCTGCCAGTCAGATTTGACGCAGCTTTGGCTAGAGCGGGCAGCTATGCGTGGGAGGAAGGCGTACCTCGTCACCGGTCTCCAGACTCTGAGAAACGTAGATATCGAAATCGACAGATCATGGAAGGTTGGCACTGGTGCAGGGGTGCAGGCTCCGCTTCTGGCTGCTTCAGGTGTACCCTTGCCAACTCCCCTTGATCCTGCTGCCAGAGCGGACTACTCAGCCGAGCGAGGTGTGAAGACCGCTGGCAACGTACCGGATGAGAAGGTGTATGGCATACAGTATCGGGAAGTCAAATTGAAGAAGGGCACCGCATCGGCGGCTCCTGATGCCAACCTTACATCCAAAATCTGGTGGGAACAGATATGTACTGATCGCGATGCCAGAGGCATGGATATGGATGATGAAAAGCAAGACGTAATCGAGGCTCACCTTTTGGATGGTGTTGACGATACCGCTGAGCTTACGTCTGATATGACTTCTTCTGGAGACGAGATATATTTGGTTGCATGAACGTATATCTGACCGAATCGATATAGATATGTTATCTAAATTCGTTCTTTTACTGTCCCATGCACCTCCAATTCAGGTTGTAGGTATACATAAGCGATGTGATTAAGCTGCAGCAAAATCTACAAGAACGAAGCACTATCATCCAATACAGGGCAGTGACGATCTGTGCAGTTATCTCCAACATTGCAGATGCGAATCAGTGCACTTGTGGTCAGTCTCTTTCGACATAAACATCAATCAGCTAAGGCACTGCTGCGCAGATACGTTGACCCAGACGCATTGCACCAATTGGGTCCAGTAAGGGCTACCCCGGACCTCTCCGGAGTACTCCAATGTCTACGTCGTTTCACGCCTGGCTTTGTACTCTTGGTGCTCCGCACAACTTTAGGACTTGAGTTCGATGTGACTTTGAAACTTGCACAACCTGCAAAGATTTTGTAAAAGAATATGAGCCCAGGTTATGCCTGCTTGGAAGGAATCGCGCGCCAGTGACAGTTGATAGTGGTACATTAAGGTGGCTGATTCTTGAGGGGCCTGGGTAAGCCGTAAATTTTTACGTCGGTGATATGAAAATTTAGAGGTGATCCTCGTCAGAACTTGTAAGATCCGATTATCACTCAGATGGATGATGAATTGACTCGTGGCGGACTTTGTTGCAAGAACGTCCAAGTCTCCGCTTCAGCTCTTGTCCTCTTGGCTCTCTCCATACAATGTTTTCCGTGTCAAAATCCAGAAAGCCGAGATTTTTGAAGAATTATCCTAACCATAATCTAAAGGTTTGCCGTGCATCTTAGATATCGCGAATGATTGAACAATTGACTAGTAAACCATCCACAGGTGCCGAACACTGCAGACGACTTCCAGCAAGGTGTGAAATGTAAACACTGCTTTTGAACAGCCCTTTTACTGATGTGTACTCACCGTAGTCGCTGAGAACTATGAAGAAACTGGTAAAAAATGGCGAGCTGGTGACGCTGAAAAAGGCGCCAGAAACTTCCTGAAAGCCTTGGAATCTTACAACAATGGACTAGCGAAGTATCCGAATGATTTCGATCTTGCATACAACAGGTAAGTGCACTGGACATGCATGCCCAACAAATTTATCGCATCTCTTTGGTCTACCGAGGATGGGAACACTTAAAATCTTTTTACAATCGCATAAATCGCATAACCCGGAAGATCCGCTTCTCACTCACTTTGTAGAGCTCGCATCTACCTAGAGACTGCTCAAGAAACAAGATTTCTCCTGTATTTGCCAAGTTCCCTCACAGAGTTCCTGCAATCTACCATAGAAGCCCACCGCTACGCCCTCAATCTTGATCCCACAAATACCGACATGCTCTTCAATACTGGTCAAGCTCTCAGTAGCCTTGCAGAAGAACTCTCCGAGAAGAGCGATGGTCGATTTGAAGCTGTATCTTTGTTATCAGAAGCCCTAAATCTATACACAAAGTGTCTTCATCATCAAAAGGAGACGATCCAGCATCAAGAAGCAGAGAAAGAGGAGCAGATGGACGCAGGAGAAGAATTTTATCAAGAACCAAAGGACAGTACAGAGATGGATATAGACCCAAAACCTGGAGCACATGAGGAAAAGGTAGCCCAAGGCAATCAACTACAGACCGATGTCCGCGCTATAATCATAGATCCCACGACCGAAAACGATGTAATCGACACCGCACTCGCGAAAATATCAGCTTTGACCCTATCATGCACTCTTTCGGATCCTTCGTTAACCGCAGACACTACTGCCAAACCCAGCCTCGACTTTCTCGAGCAATGCGCTTCCGAGTTGTCCGCCTCTGAACTATCAACCAACACCGAACCTCTTCCCACCCAACCCGACCCAATCTCTCCAAGCACCATTCGCGCCACCGAAATCCGTCTCTCCCTCGCCACATTCACCACCGCCCTCGCCTCCGCCCAGTACCGCGCCCATCTCATCTCCGCCTCCACATACTATACGCGCATCCAAGACGCCTTCGCCTCCATCCCCCCGGCCTCCTCCACAGTCAGCAAACCGGAAATCCTCTGCGCGCACGCGTCCGCCCTCACCGACTTCGCTACCACCACCGTCGGCGACGCCGACACGCAGTCCCTGCGCTGGCGCGCTCTCAGCGCGGCGCAGACCCTGCTCACCACTGCAGCCGCGGAGCCGGGTGCAGCGGGCGAGCCAGCCAGCCAGGCGCGGCTGTATGCGCGGAAGGCGGAGGCGGAGATGCTGCGGCTGGGCGCGCTGGGCGGGGGGGAGAGCGAGAGGACGACTGCGGTGACGCTGGCGGGGAATGCGGCGACGTTTTGGCGGGGCGCCGGGAAGTGGGTGCGTGCTGCTGGGGCGCCGGAGGGGGAGGGGGAGGAGGAGTGGGAGGTGGATGCGAAGGCTGGGGTTGCGGAGTTTGTGAGGGGGTTGGTGGAGGGTGAGGAGGAGGGGAAGGGGAGGAGGCGAGGTGCGGTGAGGGTGGTGAGGGAGGCTGTGAGGAGGGAGGGAGAGCTGGGTGCGAAGGTGAGGGAGGTGCTGGGAGAGATGGTGGATGAGGGTTTGATTGGGACGGAAGTGGCGGATGGGTTGACTCAGGAGGTGATGGATATGGGGGCTTAGGGATGTGCTGGATTGGGTGAGCCTGTGGTGAAATAAATGGGGTGGAATGATGCGAAGGAAGGCACATTGAGATGAGCATAAGCGGTAATTAGATGAAATTAAATTAAATTGATTGTCCTAGGCTCAATGCCTTAGTGACGTCTTCTCTAAATACTAGTCACGCGATAATGACTATTCGGTTAAAATATTTCTTTGCGAAATTCAGCCTGAGCCAGAATCAAAGAAACTTATCCGCACGCGAGCGCGGCTTAAGCGTATAAAAATGCTGCTCAAATGCTCAGTAGCATCAACATGTAAGCATATCGATATCGTCCCAAAACCGTCCCAAAACCCGATAATCCTTCATAAGTGTCTCCGAACAAGAAGAACAGGATGTGATTAGATTTAAAAGTGTTGGGTTCGAAAGAAGCCCCGTAGTAGACAGAAGCGCCGACCACCACGAAGGCTTGAAATAAAGTCACCCAGCCGAAGAAAGTATGGTATCTCGAGTATCCCCCAAAGCGCCATCGCTAAATCCCAAATGGTAGCCTCAAATCCACAGCCGCGCGAGCCGTTGTGGAGATTCTTAGAAAAGAGTATGCACAGAGAATGTTGAGAAGAGATAATGCAAGATTCGGTTGCATCGGGTATGTAGCGAAAAACTCTCGACATGCGCGTCGAGCAAGTCGAACAAAAAATGATTTTCGTGTGTAACGTGGCAGTCGCGTGTTCGGATCGAGGAGTGGCAGGCATCGATCGGAACAACGAAAACCGGAGCCATTTCGAGTTCACAGCCAGCTGCAAACCATCACCACAAGCACGAACAACATGCTCCAAGGTCCAGCGCTTGTGGAGCTGCGTATTGCACCCGATGTCACCATTACGTTTTGGTTGACAAAGCTTGGGCCACAGACCATGTTGACCTGCTCTGCAGCGGTTTTGTAATTTGCACTGACTGGCTGCGTGGCGTTGGATGCAGCGGAGCTGAAGATGGCCATTGTGTTCTGGAGGCAGGTGTTGCACGTAGGTTGAGCGCCACCAGGAAGAGCAACGCCCAGTGGAAGGAAGTAAGGGAAGGTATCACTTGTCGCGGATGTATTTGTAGCGGCATCGGCAAAGCCTTGAAGATGAGTTAGTAGTGTAGTCAAAAGAGGTTTCAGAATTGTAGTTCCCAGTGACTCACAGTAGTTTCCATTCGAGTCCTTCTGGCATCCAGCGTGATATAGGGTTCCGTAAGAAACAAAGCCATCATACGCTTGGATGACATTCGGATTCTGGGCTTGAAAGTCGGCACCGCAATTCGCATTGTTCGTGATCTGCGTGGCCAGGTCGCTCATGAGCGCATTGCATTCATTAAAGTTGACATTGCAAGTTGCGTCCAAGGTCTGGGTAAGGCGGACAAGAGATCGTTCGACAGCGAAGAATGAGTTGGACGTTTGGAGGAGGAGCGAGAATGGAAGGCACTGATTAAAAGTATTATTCGACAAGAAATTCTGGAAGAAAGCTGGACAGCCTGGGGATGTGAAGTTGTTCCCGAGGCTCCCATCGAATGGAGATGGGAGAGGCGATTGCGTTGAAGTAGATGATGCGGTAGCGAATGCTGATGTTTTTGATGCTGTTGTTCGAGAAGGAGAATTTGTTCCAGTCGAGCCACCCAGTGTGCTCGTGGGCGTCAAGCTTGAAGGTAAGATGGCTGGAGGAAGATCCGAAGGGCTTGTTTGTTGTCGTCTTTCCCGCATCTGTGGTTTTGGAGGTTCGCTGCGATCAACAAGTATTTCTCCCCTTCTGGCAAGTCTGCGCAACTCTGAGCGATCTCCAAGGGTTCGGCTCCTTGCGTCGAATGCAGTCACACCGTCACAGAGGAAGAAAATGAGGCACAACACCAGCAGAACTCGGCTTCTTGAAATAAGGAATCGCGCATTCCAAGAAGACTTGAGATGAGACGAATGCCTCCGTCGCGCAGAGTGTGGTCTGTTGATAAGGGCCTCATGGTGTGCTGATATCGACTTTCTTTGGGTTCTGTCCCTTCGGTTATTGCGACCAGACGTTTCGAATGGCCTGCTTGTAACGAGACAATCTGATACGGATACTCTGCGGCTCACAGCCTCGTGCTGAAAGCATCGGTCCGATCGTGAGATCATTGTGCGGTTTGGTCACCCAGTGTTGGTCGAGAGGGTGCCAGCATGACCGAGAGCGTCAAAATATGGTAGGCCGGTTGCGGTATTTCGCTCCTTTGTCTCGGTTCACCACGGCATTTATTGAAATTGAAGCAAATTCGACCAACAGCTTTATTTGTCTTCTTTGGCTACCCTAGTAGTCGCACGCTTCCCAAAGTGATCAACAAGGAAACGCGGGCCAATCGGAAAATATGTGGGCGACTACCCCTTGCAGGAATCTACCTCGTGTCGACCACGGTCGTGAGGTCTAGACTCTAGGGGCTGAAAGAAGCAAAGAACAGAGGGTAATGAATAACGAAAAAAGACAATGACGGTGGAAGCAATATTCTAATATGAATTGTGAAATTATTTTCTTTAGCATCGGGGGAGCGGGCTTTCAGTAGAAGAGGCGCGCACATTATGCAAGCTGTCTAGAGCCGCGGGAAGCTAGATGAGGAGGCGCTCACCGTTGATTACCTGGCAAAGCGCAGCAACATGGACGGTAAGCCACCAAAAGATTTGGAGGAGCAGGGCGCCAGCGTAATTACATGGATAACGCGGTCGTTGGTGGGGGAATGGTCCGGATAGAGCTGCTCGGCGGACGCATGTGGCCTCTTTGCTCGACTATCCTCGGATCGCGTCGCTAAGGGCATCGAAATTGCCATGAGCTGGACAGCGGCTAAACTGCTTTGTCCCAGTCGTCGACAGTGAGGCGCAGGCGGTGCTGAAAAGCGTCGCTAGTCCCACGACAGGTGACAGGCCGGGGTAAAAGCCTCGACCGTTCGCCAGCGTCCCGATGCTTAATTTGGCAGCATCTAAGCGTGCTGCTATCCCCCTCCAGGAGGGATTGCGCCGGCTGCAAGGTGGGGATTATGTCGGGTCTGCATCCAATAGTCGGTGGATGGGCAGAATGTCGTCGTATCTAACGGCTAGTTCCCCACGCACCTTGCAGAATAGGGCTTTTCACCATGCAGACAATATTTCCTGCTGACCTGTACATCGCATTTGTCTGCTCCTGCCCAAATCACATTGATGCTGGAGAAGGTTTGACCGAAATGCGCTCTGCACAAGACAAGCACTGCCATTGCTCAGGTATTGGGGCGTAATGCATAAATCCAGGGGCCAGGGGTTGGTGGGGGATCCCTCATCGTTTAGATTACTGAGCATCCAATCAACAAATCTGTCCAAAGGCCCGGCAGAATGGACGAGAATGGTTTGTGGATGATAGTAGCAACGTGCTTTTCAGACCAATCTTCCTCCATTATTGCAGCTGGCTTTTCTAACCTGTTCAGACTTGACCCTGGCGCCATCCAATAAAGCCACTCACTCAGCTTACCTTTCCCCGGAAGTCGGCATAAGAGTGATCGCGCATGCCACATGCTATTGATCCTGCCGCAGGTAGCGAATCGCTGATTTGGTTTTCGCGCCAGAAGAATGTTGTTTGTCCACCAAGCCGACAGCAAATTCGACGTACGTAAACGAAAGATACTCGCCCCAGCAGCGATTGCCAGTGCGATGCAGCTAGTTATTTGTGAGGAAGATTAGCGATCTGCAGTTCTGGAACTTCGGAAGCACGCGTGAATCCTCCACGGCTGGCTCTTCCCGTTCGCCGAGATTGGCGATCCCAAGTGGCTTGTATCCACCGCCTTTTCATTTACACATATCTGCTTGTCCAGCGCTGGTAGTCAATATTGCAGATTACGTCTTGTTTCAAGATAATACCATGCAGTCGAGTTTCTCATGAGCAGTCCATGAGATAACTTTGATATTGCTGCCTATCATCAGATAATCAACAAAGGCACCAAGACGGCGCCGTCGTATCTCGTGAAGAAAACAAAGTCTGTTTCAAACAACCGACTCGGAAACTAACAGTGTCCATCTTTAGAACGATGTACATGTTGTCGGATGATCATAATGAATGACAAAGGAGGCCCCATATTTAACGAGGCTTCCCCAGATGCTTTTTACGCGATCTAATGTTTTGACTGAGAGATATCTTGGTCCTCGTCAAATGCTACCAAACGAGGGTCGAGGCAGGTATCTATTGGCTCGTCGTCGACAGCGTCCAAAGCTGGTGTTTCTCCACTGCTCGTGCTTTGAGCATCAATCGATCTAATACCTTGTGTAACCAATTCACCATCTTTCCCGATTCCCCCTATCCAGAATTGGCCGCCATTCAAAGCATTATATTCAGTCACTGCTTCGGCAGTCTCATCCGGCGACATTCCGTGTATCGACTCCAGATGAATCTCAAGATCGTAATCTCTGTAGAATTGATATGGGCATGTGGGAATGATGCATTTGATGTCCCTTCCACTCTCTCCACCGTAGTCGGCTCCTGTCAACTTGGAAATGCCTGAGACACGTTCAAAACTTCGATTGGTAGATGGCTGATTGCGTAATCCCTTTCGTCGCGGCTTGCCAGCCAATCCCTGATGTTGCGTGCGAATGTGGTCTTCTAGACCAGCTTTGGACGCAAAATCTCGACCGCATGCATTGGCGCCGTCCCAGCTGTTTACATTTTTCAGCTTGCTGGGTTCGAGCTGTCCACATACAAAACGACGCTTCTCGTGGGCAGCACGAATGTGGGCTTGCAAGTTATTCTGTCGTGTGAAGCTTTTGCCACAATCTGTCACGTCGCAAACGAATAGTTTTCGATCCTTAAGTTCCAGGTCGGAATGATTTAGTTCCACGTGTTTGCGCAGAGCACGCTGAGTGGGCAGGGCTGCACTACATTGCTCACAGACCGGAGGGTGGACATTCTTGATGTGAGCCTGGAACTCGCCATACGTAGAGAAACCAACAATTTCTCGGCTACTGCTCTGCGTTGCTGTCTCAGCTCCGTTGCAGAGTGTGCACCAGTATCTCTTTCCACCGTGCGCACGACCCTGATGTGCGTGAAGTCTACCGACCGTATCGTATGCTTGCGTGCATTTCTCACCCGTCTGATCGTTAACAAACGTGCACGGAAAAGGTTTCCGCTGGAGGTGCACAATTGCAATGTGTTTTTGTAATGTTGAATGTTTCCTAAAGTGCTCATCGCACGGCGGGTAGCCAGTACACCGGTGCTTCATCTGACCTTGATGGGACTCGTGATGTTTTCTAAGCTTTGTCGCAGTGACGAATGCTTTCTTGCAACCTTCCCACCCACATGCGAAATCTTTTTGATTGAGATGGATGTTCTTGACATGATAATCCAAATGACTTTCTCGACGAAATGATTTGTCGCATCCCTCGTGTGAGCAAACAAATGGCCGCTCGTCCGTGTGCGCTCGCAGGTGGGTATTGAGTCGGATAGGACGGTCGAAGGCTTTACCACATCCTTGGTACGGGCAGATGTAGTTCTTTGGACGAACGTATTTTGTTGGTCGATCGGAGAGTGGTGTTAGCGGTGTTGTGACCTCAGAACGGTGTTCGTCTTCATGCTGCGTGGAAGACCC
The DNA here is from genome assembly GCA_021030915.1 of Astrothelium macrocarpum. NCBI lineage: Eukaryota > Fungi > Ascomycota > Dothideomycetes > Trypetheliales > Trypetheliaceae > Astrothelium > Astrothelium macrocarpum. The sequence continues at coordinate 272,443 of JAGEMR010000014.1, read as the reverse complement.
ATCGCTGCTTGGTTCATCCGGAACAGAGTAAGAAGCATCTGCGCAATTGTATGAGCAATCACAGATTATGAAAAGGATGTGCCGACAGCAAAGATGACGGAAGTACCTTTATTATCTTCAGATAGACTGAGGTCCCGTTCAACTTGACTGAGTCTCTTCCTCTTTCCTAGTACATTGGAAAAGGCTGAGGCTGGCTCAGCCATCTTCGGCCGACAGCTTGCGGTCTGTCTAAGACGTGATCAATCAATCGATTAATTTGAAAGTTGAATGCATCAAATTGAGGCCAAAATTCTGCCCAAATCCTCCGCCTTCTTTCCAACCCGTATCGGAAACCTTCCCTTCAACGTTCGTCTTAGGCCGCTCAGCGCTGGCATATTTCTTGTCTTCTTCGCGACATTAGTGTCTGTTATGTTTTACGCCTTCTATCCCTTTTCTATCTGCTACACCACCATTTTGCTTTACTTTTCTTTTCGTGTTTAATAACTCTAAATTTCCAGTAGCGCCACGTCATGAATCAGAAAACCCAGATAGTATTGAACAGCAGTGGTGGACAGGATACCCAGCGAGCTAGTCAAGCTCGACATTAAATCCATTAGCAGACCAGCATTTCGCCAGACAGATGTCCACTAATCACGAGCACATCAACACAAACCCCGAGCCCCGAATACAATTCTTGTCAAGCCATCACCCTTGGTAACAGGTCTTCATGGTGGCCATGGTGAGCTGGAACGAGAAAAATTGCGGCAAAAACTTCAGCGTTACAGGCAGGCCGGGTCGGACAAACCGAAGCGAGCCGATCATTCCAATGCACTGGTTGCAAGAGCTTACCGAGTCTTCGAAATGTATATTTTCTTGAGCCAAATAGACGGTTCGCTAAACTTGGGTGCTAATGATCCTGGCTCCTGCAGACATTGCCGCATAATCGAGGCCAAGTCCAAACAAACCCTGCGTCAGTGCCCAACAGAGCTAATGAAGAGATAAGGTGCTTGAAATGGTGACGCCAAAGTTTTAGGGTCAAGGAAGAGTCCCCGTTGAAGTCGTATTGACGGCAACTGATCTACAAATCTAATAATCGAACAACTCGAAGGATGGATAATAGCATAGACACTGGGATTTGCAACAGAGATGCGAGGCCTTGCAAGTGCTTATCTGTCATCGAGCATTGATTAGTTATTGGCATTGGACCCCTACACTTGGAGTGGCGAGAACGAAGAAAGAAACACCGAGAATATACATACAGGACTTACGCGTTGTTTATAATTCACACTGAGAGTTCCACGTGGGAGCATTTCATTACCAAGCCCAATTGTCAACATCACATACAATCATATTGAGCGTCGTAACAACCACAATATCCCTGGCGCTTGTTAAACGAAGCGCGACGGAGAGAGATAATCGAGCAGAATGTTGTACGATGAGAGACATGTGGCACTCCTCTTTTGTGAGTTTGCTGTTATGTTCCATCTTGTCGTATCTACTCACGTCAGTAACGTCTTGGTGCCTTGATAGAGTTGTTTTACGCCACCATTCAAAACAGAAAGCAGTGGGTTTTACTTCCAACCATTTGCCTTTTCGATGCGTGCCTTGTACTGTTAACGTTATGTTTGGTATGACCACTGGTCAAGGTATTGATATGACAACATCTCTTTCTTTCATTGTTTTTTTCACAGTATCTTGAATCCCCTCTCTAATAGATAAAGTGTCGTTCTCTCTGAATTTCCATCTTTACTCAAATCTCTTCCTACACCATGGATTTCAAGCAGTCATCTAGCGGCATTATGCCTTCAGAATTACATTCCATTGCCTAATCCTCTCCGTGCCTTGAAAACACGAAACGCAATATCCATCTTCAGCTCGCTACTGCCACCTGATGCTCTCACATTCTATGTTTCCGGCTCAATTTCTACTTCCGTCACATCTTGCATTTCAGAGTCTTTCAACAACCGACGATTCTGAATGTATAAAATTGGGCCATTTTTTCCTGCAATCCTTTCCAGGTACTTCATCATTTCTATCAAGTAGGCTCTCTGTGAGGTATGTGTGTTGACTGACTGTGTTGTGTAGTGTTTTCTCTCTTACGGAAAGAAAGCACATCTATCCAAGGTGTCCGTCGCCTGATCTCGGTACATACTCCTTCTATCAAGTTCCTAATGCCAATACACGGTACCAACGAGTGTCACGGATAATTAAAGACATGATTACCAAAATCGCGTTTGGAAGATCCCCAACGCAATCTCGAGCCACTGAAAAGAATGCTCTATTCATTGGCTAAATCTCACGAAAATCTTTTTTCTTTGCTGAGGATCTCCCTCAATGATCATTTGATGAATCGTTTCTCATGCGGCTTGTGATATTGCTTCTTGCAACCTCTAGTAAATGCTTACTGAGACTAGCCAGCGCAATTCCAGAGCAACAATCCGTGCTATCGTCATAGGATGCCATTTTCGAAGCCTCCACCCCTGGTTACTGGACATGCATCCAACATCAATCCCGATATAACCTCCAATGTCTAGTTTATACTTCAGGAGCAGTACTTTGAGGTTTATTCTGTTCAGCTAACATATCGATTTCACGCCCATGAGCCCGAAACTCGAGATACAACGTAAGTTTTTGAAGGTGACTTGCAGAGCACCCCAGTTAATAATCGGGGACTCCAAGATTAGCTTTCCCAAAGATTTATGCATGTTCACTGTACTGGAAGTCGGCATTATCGAGACCACTGAGGCGGAATTCAATCCGCTCATGTCCAGGCCTATCCTTGTCACTGGTCTTGATCAGTGGCAAAGGTTCCGAGAATGGTTCCAGCTAATTCTCAATAAGGGAAGTGATGCCATCAGGGACAAATAACAAAGAGAGGGACAGAAAGATGGAAGGGTAGGGAAAAAGAAGATCAGAGAAGTAAGTATGGAAGAAAAAATATGGCAGAGCAAGTCCAACGAGTCGTACGAGCCTGTGTAAGCGTAAGGCGGATCTTATAATATAGTAGATTATATCGTCTGAGCTTAAATAGTAGAGCAAGGATGTCTTATGTGGTGTTCAGAATACTGCTTGAAGAGGAGACTCTTAAGCTAGAACCGTCTCTTGGGCGCACGTGCAGCACGTGCACCGCTGGCTTAGCTAATCCCTCAACTCCATATTACAATAAGAACACCGCATGCCACCTATACAAGTGCTTTACAGGTACTATTCCATCGTGAGCCCCCTGGTTACGTGCCCCAAACCTCGACAAGGTCTTTCTTTATAGCCTTGTCAAGTATTCGATTTGAAGTAGGTTTCAACATTAACCTCCAAGAACAGTAATGTGGACGGCGGCGTGAAAATTGAATTCATCATTATTTCAAGCTAAAGCAACGCTAGAACGAGATCTTACAGTACTGAAATTATTGGGTATCTCAATTACATCGATGAGAGTGTTTCTTGCCCAATTCAAAAAAGAAATCGTTATGACAATGGATTCATACCGTCTGACTTATCCTCCTAACCATGAATGTGTCCAAAAGATCCAAACTGGTCTCAATGTCGGATTTTAAGAGGGATTTCCCCGCCGTCATGGGCAGCCTTTCAGGCGCGGGCTGTGAGAGGTATGCTTTAGCACGCACCCTGTGTGTGGTCCGAAATAACTATAACAAGGAGATTAGCAAAATTTGTACCTTTTGCGCCCTCATGTCTGGGTCAAAGCTTACCCTTAGCCGTTTTACAATCTTGTTCATATCTTGAACGATCTGGACCTCGTACTCGTCCTCTGACTCCTCCGACAGCTGGCTCCGGAACGAGTGCTTCCGGAAAGCCTCTCTCACAGCTCGTTGAAGTGCAGGCACATTACGTTTCTGGTCTCGCTCCGACAAGTACGGCTCAAGGCCAAGAAACGCGTCTAATGCATGAAATAGCGGGACTTGGTTCCCACTCAGACCGTCAAACTTGATCCAATCTCCATTTTCATCCTCGTGGCCAACACCCCAAGCGTAGAAACCCTGCACGCGGGACAGCCACACGGAGCGGGCAATCTTACCGTCATGCATGCTGTCGTAGTAACCATTCATCACGGCGCGGATATGCGTTTCGATACGCTCCACATATCTAGCGCAAGCCGCTTTGTCGTGACGCGCCCAGCTGATCGTAGCTAGGACCATGTTATGGTAGACTGGGACACCCTTGACTTCAGTTTCGTTGAAGATGCGTGCGAAGGTCTCCTCAGCCAGGGTGATACTGTGTGGCATACCGGTATTGGCCTTGAAGACGTACGTGCCGTCCACGTCGAAATTCAGAACGAGATTGCTTGTGTTATTGCCGCTGTCTGACGCGCAGCCGAAGTGACGCTGGAGTGACTCCCATGGTGCAACTAGTTCTTCGGGCAAGGCCACTTCTTTCTCGAGCTGAGCCACTCTTACGACAGGGATAGTGGCCCAACGGTACGCATGCCTGCTTGATGCAATGCAGCAATAGAAGGCGTTGTAGACGTCGCGGGGGAAAACGTCCCATCGGCCGGCATCTACAGCGTCGAGGAGACATTTGACTTGGGCCAGATCGATCTGCTCTCGAAGCAGCTTCCTGAACCGTCCGCGGAAGCTGTTGATGCGGGCCAAGTTGACTTGGTCATCAAGAGAAGGTTTGACTTGTGGGATGAGAGGCGCAAGGTCCATATAGATTCGCTTGTACGGCCTCAGGACCTCAGGCCATGCGGCAAGGTTATAGTTTGCCCGGGGCGGCCATGACCCAGCACCGTCCTTTTTGATCAACTCATAAAGCACAGCTGCCGTCTCGTGATAGTCGACATAGCTCTCAATGTTGTCGACCATGTGCTTCATAGGGTCTTTATCGTCATCTCTTGCATCGGAAGCTTTGCCTGCTTTCGTAGGCCGCAACAATGCCCAAAGCCGGAAGACAGTATAACTGAGTCCTAGAATTATAACAATCAGGCTATCCATTTTGGAACGTCTTGCCAAATCGGTCTCAATGTGATATGAATCCACGTAGGATTATTTGTGGTTGCAATGCTGTCTACCAGTAGATAAGGTTGGTAGAGGAGACAGCAAGACAGGGAAGAAACTTGAACTGAATTTGAAAAGACATTTTGAAATTCATCTGAGACAGTCAAGCATTACTAAATAAACAGTGTCAACCGGTCCGCCCAACACAAGGCGCTTTCCAAGGTCTTCTGACCAAAGCCTGAAAATGCAAGTAACTGCGCAATCCAGCTAAGGCCAATCTTCATTGGATATTCATGGCCTTGCACCACTGTTCCTTCTCTACTAGACTGGCGGCAGGACGCGAAACCACAGAGCCTCTGGCCTTCATGTGAGCAATATCCGATCTCTGGATCTCGGCTGGGACACCGAGGTACAGGGATTCACCAGCAAAGCCCCTTCAATGACAATTCCAGGGGTACCAGGGTGTGGAGAATTAGATGTTCTTCTGATGTGATTTCTCCGATGGCGACAAATGTTGATCATTGCCCGTACATACACGGAGTCGCGAAGGCTTGACGTTTCAGGAAACATACAGACTTCACCTGCGTTAGCATAGGATGGTATTCGCCTCCTTTGCAAACATAGACTATCGCGCCAGGCGGTTAGTATAAATTAGCCCGCTGTTGGTAAGCTGGCTGAACAAATAGGTCAAACGATATTCCACCACAGCACGGAATGAGATTCGCGTCCTTTTCACACATGGTTCATCCGCAGCGCGACTTGCCAAGCCCGTAGGCTAAAGAAGCCCGACGTCGTCTCTCCTGACCACTTACATGGACCTTACAACATAGACGGGTCTCCAGAAAATGGCGCGGCCAATGTTAGTGCGGCCTCCGTGCAAGGTATCCAGAAACATAGATAGCCGTAGAGCCATAGAACACCGTCTTGCAGCAATCTGGAAGGTCCGTGCTGAAAGCTACGAAGTCGGGGGACTGATTATCAGAGCCCAAATCAAGCCTAGACGGACGAGAAGGTGAGAGGATTCGTATAATGTCGCCTGTGTCCCGCAGCATTACTTTTCTCATATACAAGTATATGTTGCATTGTTCTCGCGAAAAACTCCTTCAAGATATCCAGTTCACTCCGAGACTGTTGTGGGGAATGTACGGCACCTAGGCTGATAGCGCTGATGATCGTCAGTATCGACCCAAACAAGAAATTTTCATGACTCGAAGACGACTGGGGTTGATCGAATGTTGTTCCATCCGCTCAACTGTATTAATCCTTCGTAGATCGTATCTCATTTAGCCCATTATCTGAAACTGTTTCTTAGATCCATGTTTTCCTATCCAACCAGACCATATAAGCACGGACTTGAAACAATGCGTTAACCCACGCATTAGCCGGACCCGCCTGAAGCGCGTCTGACTGTTAGCGCCGTTGACCATGAATCGAGGACGATGAGGGCTGATCGGCGTTGTTGAAACATTTTATCATTCGTTCAATTCCAACAATCCTTCGCAAATCATGCCTTATCTAGCCCATTGTTTACACTTTCTTTTTAAACCCAATTTTTCCCGTCCAATTATACTATATATGCACAGACCTAAAGAATGCGGACGCGTCCTGGCGCTGTATTCTTGGACCCCGTTTCGGTGGCCTTGCTACCGTCGTTATGAACAGGGTCTGGGCCTCATTGAGCCATCAGCCGCGGCGCAACCCAGCTGAACACACGGATCAAACGGTATTCCACCAGAGCAACGCAGAAAAGCAAAATGATAATAATTCTCAAAGGACGCAAAAAGAAAATCCACCAGTCAAGGGAAAGACGGACTAGGGAAAGGCGTCCAGGAAGACCAAGAGGGCGCTGGACAAGCAGAAGGTCCAAAATTGACGGAGGCACAGCTGGAGGCGAAAGAACGGGCTGGGCTAAGGCGCAGCTATGCAGCCAGGCGAAAGTGACAACTGATGACCGCAGTCCTACAAGCGTTGGATGCGGCCCGATCCTAGCCTATGGGTAGCATCAGTGGTATCAGCTCACGGCGGCTACTCTTTAGATATCAGAAAGGGTCCTCCATCACCGACTGACGACCGTTCAACTTCTCTCCCAAGTCGAGCACTCTCTCTAGCTCTCTCCGTTCAACTTCTCCTAGACTGCCCTTCACTCCTTTATACTATTTGCTACTTCTCAATCGTCACCCATCACATTATGGCGTCAACGGGCAAGACCATCATCTGCGTTGGCTCCGGTCCTGGCATCGGCAGGAGCGTTACTACTCTCTTCGCTTCCAAAGGCTACACAAACGTGGCTCTTATTGCTCGACGTGCCGAGCAGCTCAACGCTGAGAGAAAGGCCATTGAGCAGGCTGTCGGCTCTCATATCAAAGTCAAGACCTACGCGGTCGACGTGGTCGACACCGAGGCCTTTACTAAGGCGCTCGACGATACCGAGAAGGAGCTTGGCAAGCCCGACTGCGTCTTCTATAACGCTGCACGCGTTCTGCCATCCGCACTATTGTCGCACGATGTGAAGGAGATGGAGTATGATTTCAAGGTAAGTGTTTGTCTCGGTAAAAGATGTTAGAACCACGTCTCATTCGCGCGCCGGTCTAGATCAACGTTTCCGCCCTCTACGTCGTGGCGCAGAAGTTCATGCCCCACCTCGTCGACCTGGCCAAGTCAAACGGATCGGCACAACCGGCTCTCATCGTCACTAGCTCGCTACTGCCGCAGCACCCAATTCCTCAGCTCTTTGCGCTCTCTTTGGTCAAGGCTGCCCAGCGCAACATGCTGCAAAGCATGCAGATGACCTATGGGCCGGAAGGAGTCTTCGTGGGCGTCATCAACATTCAGGGCCAAGTCTCTCCTGAGCATGAGACTTTGAATCCTACCAATATTGCGCAGAAGACATGGGAGTGGTTCTCCACATCCAAAGGGAGCTCCAGCTTTGAGGTCATCATCTAAGGATGTGGAAATTTACATGTATCAAGTACAATAGTTTGAACTCTATCAATATATTCGGTTCACACGACGAACTTGGAGCACATGCATGAATGAATCGCACTTAATTTTTTTTACTCTCACCGTGTCTGCCAAGGAATGGTGATGGCTTCTGAAATTGATGACCACATAAATCCACAGTCCAGGCCATACCCTACTGCTCTTTCAACTTTTGTCACAATAGATCTGCCATAGGATAAACCCTTTCGCAAATGAAAACGCCGGGGTAAAGTCGTGTTGGTCTGCGTGTGAAATACGCATGAACCACGGTCATGACCTGCATGCATTGTGAGAGGGGATGTTCTTGCAGTCAGCTACCGCCGCGCAAGGAATCGAATCCTCTTTGTTTGCGTAGGTTGATTTTGGTGTAAGTGCGATTGTATGGCCGAAGGTCTACTAGCCGCCTGGGGAAATAAATCATTTTCGCTTGCAAAAAATGATGTGTTGGTGTGGGACGTCTCTTCTCACCATTCTTCCGCCACGAACTTCCCGAAATCTGGGGTCTGGATGACTGTGAGCCATCCCGCTTCCTTTTCATGCAGGGCCGATTGCGGCTGATGGCGGCGGCTTGCATCGTCTTTTGTTAGATGAAATTTAGCCTACCAGCTACGCAGCGAGAATCGATTTCCACATCATCATAAGATAAGGCTGTGCCTCCTGTATGGCCCTTGGCTGTATGCTCGTGTTCTATTCATTTCCAGCGGCGAGGCGCGTCCGATGACCGGATGGTAATCAGTGCATCCTTCGGACCCGTGCTTATTTGGTCTGATTGAATCAGAAAAATGAATTCAAAAAGAAATTTCAAACAATAGACTCTATCTGATATTATCTAAGAAAGATTATTATAGTTTGATACACGAGAAATTGTTCCATTAGTCTTAATCCTTCAAGACCACTCTCGATTCATGAAAATTGCCCATTTTGGTGCGATTTTCACGATCGTCAACGCTAGCCACGGGTTGCCAGTTGGCGCTATACCACCGAGATCAGCATGAAGGCACAGCTTGTTGGCGGCGTAGGCCAGCGTCCTCGATGCCTGCGGAGCGGAGCGGAGGGCGGCGCCTACAGCCTCGACCTTTTCCACCAACCAGTCCACAAATCAATCCCCGCACCATCTCATGAAGCTTTACTGCATCCAGAAAGCCTCTGAAACCGTCGCCAAGGCGTTCCCGAACATCTTAAACAATCGAAACAAGTATTTTCACTCATTTCAGCCGCTGCAAGTCACCGCGCCTGAAACGGTAGCACCGATCCTGCTGGGTTGAATCTCGTCTGCCATAATGTCGGGCTAATTTTCTTTACTTGTTCTTAGGCATTCAATAGTGCGATGCCACAAACAACACCAACTTACTGCAAGACTACCTATCCCAAGTCATGTTGGTGCTGGGTATGGTGAAAAGTGGAGAGACAACTTTTGATGAACAATATGTGGGCTAGTAAGATTTGACAAGGGTTTACATTTTTAGGCCTGATACCACGCATAGAGTAGTGCTTTCCTCTGTCCTGCGACTTTGCTCTGATAACTTGATCTCGTTCGCCATACCCTCTTCCATTTGATTCCCAACGTCCTGCGAAGACTCGAGCACGTCTTGTACTCTGACGAAGCACGCAGTCGATTGTATTTGCATCATGTCCAACTCTGGAGTCTGGGGACCAACTCCTGCCGGTATCAATTTGAATGAGAATCAGAATAGCGACATTATCGCATCCGTCGCGGTGGTGACGATTCTTGCTGTCGCTGCTGTGGGCTTGCGTCTCTTTGCTCGTCTTTCTAAGACAGGGCCAGGCCTTGGTATCGACGATTATGCGGTCATCACGGCTCTTGTGAGTACATCACAGAAGCATCTTGGGCATGTCGATGGTGAAGTCTCTTGTGCTGACTGATGGAAAGATTCTCGGATTTGGCAACGCAGCATGCTGTCTCATTAGTATAGGATACGGCGGCGGACACCATCTCTGGATCGTGACTGTTGACCAGTTTATCAAATTGTACCAGACAACGTTCGCGTTCGTGATCGTCTATATATGGAGCGTGACTTCTTACAAGATGGCGATCCTTCTGTTCTACCGCCGGCTCTTTGGAACCTCCAGAATGTGGTACATTGTTTTCGGTTTCGCCCTTGCCCATGGATTAGAGGTCACAATTACTTGGCTCTCGGGCTGCCGCCCAGTTTCCTACTACTGGAGGCAATACACAGACCCTACCGCCAAAGGCAGCTGTATCAACGCTTCAGTATTTTATCTCTGCAACGGCATAATCGGCTTGACTGTTGACGTTTCCATCTTGCTTACGCCAATACCAACAAGTGAGTACCATCGACCTGACTCGGATGCTCTTGCTGTATGCCTTATACTGATCGATGTCCAGTTTGGAAGTTGCAGATGGACAAACGACAGAAAATCGCCGTATGCGGTATTCTGCTGCTAGGCTCATTGTAAGTTTCCTGTCCAACCCCAAACCCTTCTACCTCCAGATCACACACTAACGATACCTGCACCCAGCGTCTGTGTTGCCAGCATTGTACGTATCATCATGATGGACAAGCTCGTCAAGTCAACAGACTTCACCTGGGCCATGTGCCAAGTTTTCATATGGTCATGTGTTGAGCCCTCCATCGGCATCGTTTGTGCTTGCCTACCCACGTATGCACCATTGCTGCGGCGCTGGTCTGCTGCCTGGAAGACAAGAGGGAGCAAGAATTCCGGCGCAACACCTCAATACTATATGTCGGACAAACATAAGGCCGGTAAGCGCGAGTGGAGCAGGATCAAGGTTCGTGGGCCGCTGGACACGATGCTTCCGGACGATGATGAGGTCGAGCTCGCGCCGGACGCCCGGGCTGGTGCTGTTCGTGTTACTAAGGGTGGTCCTGTGTACACTTACGACGTCGGGGTGAGTAGCCTGGAGAGTCCAGAATGGACACAGACCGGGAAAGATATTATTGTGACGAAAGGTTTTTCATGCAAATGAAGTACTCGCTTCTAGCTACTCTGATGTGAGACATCTATGTGCAATAATTAGTCTTCATGTATTATGACAGCAGGCTGCCAGTTCTGGAGAGACAGCCTTGTGGAACAGCCAATACTGCTATCACAGTTTTTACGAATTTGTTTTCTGATAGTATCCTTTCAATTCACCAAAATCCGTGGTCGCCCGAACTCGATCTGAGGGAGCCTCGGCGGCAAAATGAGTATATTGTTCAATTAGCTCAAGAGCTCAAATTCAGTCAATTCCCAGATGTTTCAGTTGGGAAGAGAGGGAAAGGTAGTCAATCCTACGCGCCGGCGTGAATCAATGATCGGATTGTGGAGGTGGTGAGGGTAATATAATGATTAGTCATCTCCGCCCCTTCAGCGGCAGCGATTAACTTGCCACTCAACGACCCTCTTACGACCAGAGAATGAGAACGGAATGTGAGATCGCTCGCCGTGTACATCCTAACCGCGTCTATTGGGATTCGTCCAACTGTAAATCGAGAACGAATCAGCAGAATCGGCAGTGAGCCTACTGAAGAAGACCTTGGCCTTTCACGAAGTGAGAGCCGAAGATGGTTCAGCCAAAGGCTCGTTCAGCACGTCATTAAGTCTACGACAATCATGTTCCAGCTCGACCCAGCAAACCAGCGAACCACCCAATCCATGTTAGCAAACCAACGAACTACCCAGTAGCTGCGCGACGAGGCACTCCGAAATCACCAGCAGCCTTCTTCTATCGAAGAACGCGGGACCAAAGAAGCATGGAAGAAGGAACGGAGGAACACAGGCCTCTCGCTGACAGAGAAAATGGACACGCCAGAAAGGATCACGAGCGCGAAGCGCGAATCTTACGCTGTCAAAAGCGCTCGCTCAGATGATACAATCAGTGGGAAAGACAATTGGGGTTCTCTCAAGTGAAACGATAGAGCAATGCCCGAGCCCCTTGGCGGGTTGAGTTCGTGTCTGTCTGCATCAGCATTGAAGACAAGCCTCTCTCATGGGCATCCGAATGGATTCTGAGGCAGAGGGTGACCCAGAAACGACGTGTGTGCGCTTATTGCGGGTAATTCTTTTTCCAAGCTCTTTTCGATCTAGCGCTTTTAGGGACCATGCTTTCGCTGGAAAAGATGAAGCGGTGCGTTATGTTCTTTGGAGAATGCCTTAAGTCACTTGATTCAGATCGCCCATACTCTGTCTATGGTGTTCCTATCACCAGTGTGCCTGATGACCGAGCCTGTGGATATGCTGATAAAATTTGTTAGGAGGATTACATTCTCTCTGAACACCAAATGCCGTATGACGCCAACGCCTTAAGCACCGAGGCCGCTCTGGCACACGCGCATCGACCCACTTTGTCACTATTGTTCCTATCAATATTCGATCATATGCCTTCTAGCAAGTCTTAATGGCATCTCCGAAATAGATTGTCTATTTGTACGCCTCCTTTTCCCACGTCGATGATAAGTTGGCTCAATATTGTAAGCGTACGGATTGACTACTGGGAGGCTTTGTGGCAATGAGGCGCTGTGGCCTGCACTGACATTGCTATACTGCATAGTGCATGGGCGAGCATGACCAGGACACCATGTGGGCTACACTCTTTGTCGACCCTTCCGTCGCCTTCTTGCGAACATCTATACGCCGAGAACAGGAGCCCACGTAGTGGACATTCATGTGGGGTGTGGTCATGGAGCTGTAGAGATCGAGGGTCGGGTAAATACATGTCTGGCGGCTGGGCCAGAAGCTCTTTACCTGGCCTACGAGCCGGCCATGGCCATGATGGACCATGTCAGTACGGGAGCCCTATTTCATAGACGACTCTTCTGAGTTTCAAAGTCTGTGGCTGAAGCATCCTGCTCGAACTTGGTAGGTCCAAAATCCCAAGGCCTTTTGCATAAATTGTTGGCAGGCTGAGCCGGACGAGCGGAAATATTTGCTCTCAAATCGCTGTCTTTTGACTGCTGGCTAACCAGCCCATCATATTCCGCCCCAAGAAGAGGTTGCAAGGTTAGAAGATCCTCGATATCACCGGTGAAGGCAATAATCACGAGCGTGATCCACTGCGGGGTTGCGCAACTTTGAAGACTATGAGCCGTAGATGCATGCCATATTCCGGATTTGATAGAGGTTTTCTCTTCCCTTGGACACCGGATGCAATGATTATAGGATCACAAATGCACAACCCTGGATGCAATTTCCGCTGTGTGCTTCCGATCGTTCACCACAGGCGTTAAAATAGACAAGTAATCAAGCATGGAGCTCAATAGTCAGGGTGATCATGTGCGATATCTGTCTGCTATAAGCTAGGAAGTCTGCGTAAGCTCGTCTTTAGGGTTTGACTCATTCCGGCGATATACATGCCAGAAGTGACAGATCTAAACGCTACATATTTCAGACCACGTTTTCTCAAGAATGAGTATTCCGCCTGATAGGTCTACTTCATCTTTGCATCTAATGAAAGAGAGAGCATTCACCATAGGATTGTTTTCATTTCCCAGGGGTCTCTGGAGTCCATCATAGATCAACGAAAATGTCAGATCCCTGTAGCGACTTTGCCTGGTTCATGCGTGCTGAGAATTGCCGAGTGTCGAAACGAGATGGTTTAAATCTATCCTCTTCTACTAATACAGTCGTGTTGCGTCTAACTGGTCGTGCCACGTTAGACTGCAGCCGACAGGATGTCCAACTTCACCGGAAAACTATTGACCAATCAGCACTGTTCTTGTGCTTGGCCCTACAAAGATGATAGTACGATATAATCAAGATTTCAATTTCTTTCCTCTCCCTTGGATTTTTGCGCATGCCTAGTGTTTTCTCCCCTCGATATCTTTCTTTCCTGAAGCTATTCTGCAGATCCCTGTGTGAAGCCCTGATGAGCGAGTCAAAACAATGGCTATGCTGGAACTGCTGGTCGACTCCTTGTTGAGTCTCATTATTTTGCTCGTCTCCAAATGCCTTTGGAGCTATTTTCGGTCTCCGCTGAAAGCTTTTCCAGGGCCCTTCCCAACCCATTTCACTAATTTGTGGCGGCTGTTTGATGTTTACCGGGGACGTTGTGATATAACGCACAACAAATTGCATCGTCGATACGGTCCAGCAGTTCGTATGGGACCAGATATTGTGAGTTTATCAGATCCAAGTTTAATCAAGCAAGTCTTCTCGACCAAGAAGCCGTGGAAGAAGGTAGGAACAACACCCAAGAAAACTTCTCGGCACGTCTACGTGCAGTTAGTTAATTGCTTCATCAGACTAGTATGGTCTCCGTTAATGATGTTATGATGGATGGCCAACGCGTTTCCAATCTTTTCGGCACGCTTGATGAAGATTGGCATGATACAAAGCTAAGGCCAGTAAAATCTTTGTACTCCATGACCAAGGTCCAAGACTTTGAAGCAAACATTGATCTGGCCATTGATTTGTTTGTAGAGAAGCTGCAGGACAGATTCATCAAGCCTGAAAACTCATGCGATATGGCGGATTATTTGGGATTCTGTATGTTACGAACAATCCTGATCGCGTGAGTCCAACGAATCCTTGTGGCTAACGAAACATTTAGTCGCTTGGGACGCTATGAGTTGGGTTACTTTTGGAAAGCCTTTGGGTATTCTTGAAGATGGGAATGATAAGCAAAAGTTCCTCGAGACGTCGAATCGAGGATTAGATTACTTCGCTCCAGTAATCAGTCTCTCTATTTAAGGAGCAATTCTGTAACTGACAATGAACTTTAGATATCCCAGATGCCGGAGCTCGATTATCTGTTGGACAAAAATCCGATTCATCGCATAGGGCCGCCCCCGTTTCGATGGGCAAACCAATTCAGTATGAATGCCTACATGGAACGACTCCAAGTAAAGCGTCCTCCAGACTCTCCGGAAGACTATCTGGATAGATTCATTGAAGCCAAATCCAAATACCCGGACGCAGTTGATGATTACATGATCCTAGTATATCTACTCTCGAACGTCTTAGCCGGTAGCGATACAACCGCAATCACCATGCGTGCCGCTTTGTACTATACTTTGAAAGATTCACAAATTCATGAGAAACTTTGCCGGGAACTGGAAGAAGCAAAGCTATCGTTTCCAATCAGCTGGAGAGCTTGTAGTACCTTGCCATATCTAGACGCGGTAATGCATGAGGCAATGCGGATCCATCCAGGAGTCGGCTTGATGCTTGAGCGCTATGTTCCAGAAGGAGGCCTGATTCTACCCGACGGACGATTAGTGCCAGAAAACACCCGAGTTGGAATGAATCCGTGGGTGATTAATAGGAATGAAGAAATATTTGGTCTAAACCCTGATCAATTTCAGCCAGAGCGATGGCTTCCGCAAGACGGGGAAAGCACAGAGAACTTTGAAATGCGTAGAAATAAGATGAAGGGTGCCGACTTGACATTCGGAGGTGGAAGTCGGGTCTGCTTGGGAAGATACCTAAGTCAACTGGAGAGTTACAAGGCGATTGCTACGCTGTTCACCAAATATGATGTGAGTGCAACATCCAATTATCCGAAAAATTTGAACAAGCATCTGCTGAATGAAGAGGCTAAATTTGGGGATGGTAGATCGCGCTAGTAGATCCGAGTCATGAGTGGGAGGTCATCAATTCCTGGTTTGTTAGACAGAACAACATCCCAGTCATCTTGAAGGAGAAATAAGAAAGTGACATAGACATTACCGATTAGCTTTTCATCTTGTATGAGATATGATTCTGCCCTGAAACAAGAGTAAACTTTTGAAAAAAAGAAAAGAAAAGAAAAAAAAAAGGTACATGAACAATAAGAGGACGAGGGCATGTCTTCATTTCATGTAGATCATCACATTAGAGGTGCCAGTAAATATTTTTAGGAATTAATTGCCGCAATTTGAGAATCGTTAAGTCAACATGTGCTGGCCAAAGGCTAGTAATCGGTCACTCAGAACTCGGACTTCGCATTCGAAACACACCTACTCGCAATAACTCTATAATACGAAGCGTGCTAACCAGGCTAACGCACATAGAAGCAGTAGCCAAGATAACCAATATGATTTTCCTGCCCCTACGGCAATTCAAAGGTTTGAGCAAAAGTGAGCAAGAGAAAAGTGTTGACAAGTTTCGTGCATCGCTTACCCAGCGTGTCTACTGCAGTGCCGAAGCTTTGCCGATCTTGGTCGAGTTTTGGTGCCCAGCAACGATTTCGAACTTCAAAAATGAATATCTCAACAACGAGTATTGATAACACAAAAGCGAAAGTAGCACCAGAATCAGGTAGCTTGTGTCTAACATTAGATCGCTCGAGACTGTTCTATACTCACGGTATCGGCGTCTAAACAGAGGTCACGAGGTTTTCCCAAAAATTCAACTCTTCATTACGTCCCAAATATAGGCTATGCAAGCATTTCAAATCGTGCATTTGAAAAGCCTGACATACAAGAGCTTACGTTTCATCGGATTTCACTTTCTAAAATGGCATTGCGGAGATATCTGCAATTAAGCTGGCGCTGTGCAAAATTTTTTAAATTGGACGCGGCTCGGCCTGCGCCTTTGGTGTGCCTTGAGCGGGAGGTGGCAGAAACCTGTCACCGCCTTGTTGTCCTGCCAAACAAGCTACCGATGATAATTTCTTTCCATAGCATTCGGACGAAGATTGCAACGTCGAGCAGAGAGCTTGGGCTTCCAAGAAGTTTGGTTAGAGCGACTTCACGATCATGTCCGATTATGGTGGGGACGATGACGGCGCATTTGAGTAAGTACATCTATGCCAACAAATCCAAGCATCCTTGGTTCATGTGAAAATGGAAGCTGATAATTGTAACTTAGCGATGGTGCTGGAGGTGGAGACTATTATAGCGAACCCGAAGAACCCGAAGCGCAGGAACCAGACGTCGAACAGGAAGTCAATGACACGCAAGCCGTAGGAGACGGCGCTCAGGATGGTGTTGTAATCTCTGGTGATCCTAGCGCTACAGCAGAGAAGTCCAAAAATACCTTGAAAAAGAAAGAGATCCCAAAAGAAAAGCGGACAACTACCCCATATATGACAAAGTACGAAAGAGCAAGGGTTTTAGGCACGCGCGCACTGCAAATTAGGTCAGTTCAGCGATGATTCTGGACTTTCTACGTTTCAGCGCAATCTCCTCTCGAAGCTGAAGATTTGTCTGACTTCATCAGTATGAATGCCCCTGTTCTGGTCGATCTTGAAGGCGAGACAGACCCATTACAAATAGCACTCAAAGAGCTGCGAGAGAAAAAGATACCTTTGATTGTCCGGAGATATCTTCCTGATGGCTAGTAAGTTCGTTCAGATCATCAAATTGTTCGCTGCTCACAACTCTGTGCTAGCTATGAGGACTGGACCTGCGAAGAGCTCCTTTAGATGATATGTGCTTTCTCGCCTTACTTGAGCAGAACAGAGGAGGACACCAAAAATTTCTGACATAGCGTGGAGTTTCGGAATGTCTTGTAGCTAAGGCGTACCTGGCGATTTGATCTTGGGATTTCAGCATATCCGCAGGGACTGCAAAAGCGCAGTTCATAGCGTTGGCAAGCTCTTTGCAGATACCTCTTGCGCGACGTGCCCATCAGCTATAGCTTAATGTTGTCAAACTCGTACCATCTTGAATGATGTGTCTTTGAAGAGCACAATAGCCATCTGAGTATACTACAGCCGAAAGGCCACACTACAAATGCGCAGAGAAACTCTAGGGAGTCTCTTAAGACTTAAGTCATGCAAGGTCTGCTGCGAGGTTTTTTAAAATTGGATTCGTCCCAATTCCCGGGATAAGCTGCCATAATCAGAAAATATTCCCAGGTACCTTGCGGGGGCATTGCAATGCCCCACCATCAACAAACGTCATCATGATTGTGCATATAAATGATTTTTTAAAAGTTGCAATCCAATCCAACGCATTTTCGTTACTGTTGCACGGATACTCAACATGTCTGTTGAAACTACTGCAACAATCGCTTCTTTTGGAGGCAAGCTACTGAAGCTCAAACACAAGGCAACAACTACTAATTGCGATATGGCCTTTAACCTTTTCCTTCCTCCTCAAGCAACAAGCAATTCGAGTAGCAAAGTGCCAGTATTAATATACCTTTCCGGACTAACGTGTACTGGCGACAATTGCTCAGAAAAGGGCTTCTTCCAGCATGCAGCAAGCCAGAAAGGCATCGCAGTTGTATATCCCGATACCAGCCCACGTACGTTTATCAAACCGCTTCATTCGCCCAAAATTCTGTGAGAAATAGAGCGCGGTTCGCAAGATGACATCAAGAATTTCAAGCCATGTTCATTTATACAAAACCGATCGACTAACGTTCCGTGAAGGTGGTCTTCAGATTCAAGGCGAGGATGAATCCTACGACTTTGGTTCCGGCGCCGGGTTCTATGTTGACGCAACAAAAGACCCTTGGTCGAAGGGATACAAGATGTATAGCTACGTGACCGAAGAGCTTCCAAAAATACTCTTTGGTGCTTTCCAGCAACTGGACTCCAGTCGGGTGAGCATTACAGGGCACAGTATGGGCGGCCACGGCGCATTGACCTTGGTAAGCTTTTCATGAAAAGGAAGTCGAATATGTCAATTGACAGGATTTCAGTTTCTGAAAAATCCCGGAAAGTACAAATCCTGTTCTGCGTTTGCGCCGATTGCGAATCCTATAAACTGTCCTTGGGGTCAGAAAGCGTTCAAGGGGTATTTTGGTGAAGATCAACAGCAGAAATGGAAGGAACATGATGCGACTGAGCTTGTGAAACAATGGAAAGGTGCTCTTGACCTCTTGATTGATGTGGTATGTGATGATTGTGGTGTCTCGAGGAGCGAACTGCGCTAACTTCTCTCCAGGGAACTGGAGATAATTTCTATAAACAAGGGCAGCTCCTGCCGGAGAATTTCATAAAAGCTGCAAAGGAGGCTGGTGTTGACAAGGATATCAAATTAAGGCTGCAGCCAGACTATGATCACAGCTATTACACGATGGCAACGTTCGCCGATGACCATGTTGCTCATGCTGCCAAATACTTACTATCATAGTACGTTTGCATACTTTCCAAGACAATGTGAACTGAAACTTACCTAGACAGAAGCGAACAAAAGCTGTAGGATACCAGACTGGCGGAGAGCGGAAGATTGGCTCTTAGCAAACAACAATCAGGGATCAGGTTCTGATGGTTCCCAGCTTGTAAAGCAAGGGTGTCGTTTGCCAGTAAGGATGGATTCGCGTCGCATTCCGTGTTTTCAATCCATCCATCAGCACTTGTCTAAATACCGACGGGTCCAAACCATTTACGGGTTGCAAATGCAAATGTCCAACAATTCTTCCATGTCCTCGAACTATAACCTGGAAATTCGTCAAATGAATGGGAAATGAAAGCCATTTCTTTTGTTAACAGAGATCATCGTTCAATTGAGTGCGTGACGCCATGTGGCTTCGGCTTTAGGATCCTTGGCGCTTTTCCCTGGGCAATCCTTGTCCTTTTGGGAGCTTTCTCCACGCGGGACACAAGCTCCTCACCCCAGCTCCCCGGATCTGCATCACTGAACCTGCATGACTCTGTTGTGTTTTTGAACGTTGCAATGCTTTTTTCCTCGCGCAACGGCACGCTGCTGCTGCCCTTGACCTCATTCGGTCCCCACACCTGCTCTTCCACCTTCCGATTTTTCCATCCAGCTGCGGCATGTTGCTGCGGGGACCCTGGCAACATGTACCTGAATCTGCTCGCCGTGACGTAGAGAGCTCGGGAGCTCCGTCATTTTCCCCTCCAATTCACGAATCGTGACTCGCTCCCCAGATCATCTACCTAGAGGTGATTTCAAGTAAGCTTGGGCCTCTTGCAAGATCGTATTGGCCGCGTGATTGACCTGGTCGGGGTATATGAGTGATTCTATGCCCCAGTTCTCGCAAATTCTTCCGTAGCCTCTCCCTGAACAACCTTGCAGGCACGTAAACACGTAAAGTCTCGCACGATGTTTCTTCTCCCTTTGCTTGTAGGCACCTTCGCCTCTCTCGTACAGAGCGCTGATCCGCTTGCAAATTATACTCTCGGTGCCCATGGATCCTACTCACCATTCACTCCCTACACCATTCGCGCGGACAACATCACGGCTACTCTCATTCCTTATGGAGCACGTTTGACTTCTTTACTTGTTCCAGACAGCTCAGGCAACGTTCAGGACGTGGTCGTCGGCTATGATGATCCTCATCAGTACCTCATCGACTCCGAGACCAATCATACGTATTTCGGCGCAATCGTAGGACGATATGCTAATCGAATCAAGAACGGCACTTTCTCGGTCGACGGTGTGACCTACCACATTCCAGAGAATGAGCACGGCGGCATAGATACTCTTCACGGAGGCACAGTTGGCTATGACCAACGAAATTGGACAGTCGTCGACTACTCGGACAACAGTGTGACGTTTGGCTTCCTCGATAATGCTCTCGAAGGCTTTCCAGGAGTCGTGTACACTGAGGCTTCATTCACTGTAAGCTCAGCACGAACAGGTATCTACGGACAGTTACAGCCACGTTTGACAGCTCGTACGGTCTCTACAGCGCTCACAGAGGACACTCCGATCATGCTCGCAAACCACATTTATTGGAACTTGGATGCTTTCAAGACCCAAACTATCCTCAATGATACTCTGTGGATGCCGTATGCTGATCGCTACATTGACATTGATAACATCGAGGTTCCTACTGGAGGTCTCTCGACAGTGGAATCTTACCCTCCACTCGACTTCACTGCACCAAAGGAGATTGGCAAGGACATCTACAATTCGCACTTGGCCGGCTTCAATTCGACCGGATATGATAATGCGTTTATTCTCGACCGACCTCGTTACACTGGCCAAGAGTCTTCCAACTTTCCCGTTGCTTCTATCTGGTCTTCGACGACTGGTATCAAGATGGACATCTCGACGAACCAGCAGGGTCTTCAGGTGTATAGCTGCATCGGACAGAATGGCACGATACCTGTCAAGCAGAGCCAGCAAGAGCGCAACAAGGATGACAAGGATGCATCATCATACGTCAACAAGTTTGGGTGCATAGTGTTTGAGACACAGGATTGGATTGATGGCATCAACAACCCTCAATGGGGACGCAGCGAATGGCAGATTTATTCTTCAAATACTGCGCCATTCGTCAATTATGCAACCTACGACTTTTCGACGGTATGAGGCATTAAATGTGTGGAGATGACGATACTTAGGAATGAGATGCATTGCCTCTTCACCCTTCTACTTCACAACTCACATTTGTAAATAGAGTCAAGGGACGGAAAATTAATTACTTAATGAAATACAATCACCAGCACAAAGCCACTGTTACAATCCCCTCTTAGTATCTGGTTTGCTTGCGAGATTGAAATCGACCCGCAAACGCGTTACCCCATGACTTGAATTGGATAACCTTGAGACAAGACTAGGGGGTTGCATGTGCCACGCTGTCCGCGTTCCTGAGTAAAAACCCAATTCCAAGATTCCATGCAAGTGAGGAATCAGCTCACGACCCACGCGTACGTGACCGATGGGTGATTTGAGCAAGCGCGCGCGAAGTGCACAATGCGATTGTCTCACTGTCTTTGCGATAGAGGTGCTGGCGAAGGCAATTGGCGCCAGCAAGCAACGGCATATCGTCCCACCCAATCGGCCGCAGTTTCTTAGTTTGTTACCTCCACCCTCCCGCTCGGGAGGAGTAACTCGGCATCGTCTCAGCTTAGAAGGGTAGATCTATCCCCCTTTGGGCCCCACCACTGTAGCCGCCGAGCTGAGTTGCGCGACCTGGATTCGTGGGCTGATCAAGCATCGTGGTGCAGCAGTCCTTGCTAGCCTGTTCAGACCCATCCACTCAACGGCGACCAAGATTTCGCCGTCACTCGCAGCGTGCGCCGTGCCGCCGCCCTCTGCATACGAGACCCTTGATAGGCCCTCAGC
Organism: Astrothelium macrocarpum; assembly: GCA_021030915.1. Classification (NCBI taxonomy): domain Eukaryota; kingdom Fungi; phylum Ascomycota; class Dothideomycetes; order Trypetheliales; family Trypetheliaceae; genus Astrothelium; species Astrothelium macrocarpum. The sequence continues at coordinate 250,644 of JAGEMR010000014.1, read as the reverse complement.
TCGTGCTGCCACGACCGTGAGCGCCCGCTCTGATAATGTCTTGACTTCCCGGCGACAGCTGTCGAGGGTGTTGCTCGCCATTCGTCTTGACTTCCCTACTTCTGGGGTGCACTGCCTATCGACAAGAACAACTCAAAGCGTCTTGCGGACATGTCGTAAGGCTGATCCGGACTTCAGCATCTTCAGCTCCTCTCTCGGATCCCAACGACACCGAGACCAGCCGGTTCCTGTATCCATCTGATCTCTACGATTTAAAACAAAATGCAGTTCTATTTGGCTCGGAGATGGCATCTGCCAAAAGTGCTCATCGGTCTCTTCGTTGTGGAGTTGGGTCTCGTCGTTGCCACTCTCGCTCTTTTCGGTATTGCGAATCCAGACCTCTATCGTACGGCACTTTGGCAAGATGGCTCGGACAATGGCTTCAATAGCGATCCAAGCGAGGCTCTATACGCAGCTTATAACTATCGAAGTTTCAAGGCTCCGCTACCATGGTCGCAATTGTAAGTCTATAGGCGAAGGACAAGAAGTAAAAAGAAACCAGACTGATCGTATGGATGGAACAGCACAACCAGTTACAATGTTGTGATATCTATCCTCACAATGTTCGTCCTTCTCTGTAAAGTTGTACTATACATGTTACATGTCCTCTATCCGCTTCTGTCGGTTCTTGGCCACTGCGTGCTCGTCATCCTCTGGGCATACAGTGCACATGCCCAGGCTGGACCAGACATGAGCGATCCAGCCCATCCGCAGCCAGGTGCTCCGTGGTATATCACCAAGAGCTGCAGTGTAGCTCATTTCAAGAACAACATCCATTACTGTGAGCAAGCAAAAGCCAGCTTCGCAGTAACAGTCGTTATGGCGTGAGTATTCGAATCATAGCTACCTTTGACTGGACAATACGCTAATATTAAATCGCTAGTTGTGTTCTGTTCTTTCATATACCGATTGCCGTCTGGTCTGCGTTTCCTACAGAAGAGCAGAAGATTGCACGTCGAACGAGGCTTGAAGAAGGCACTGCTGAGGGCAAGAACTTTTCTCCCGAGTCTGAATTCTCAGCAGAGCAGCAATGGGAGATGTTGAGACAAATGCCACGAACGCCGCGAACTCCCGGCACAACTGGCGCGATGAAGAGTCCGGTGACTCCACGGACGCAGGCTTTCAACACATTGGGAGGATCAAGCGTGCCAAGTATGCCTGGTGGGCCGAGTGGATCAAGTGGACCAGACAGGACACTTCCCTTGAGAGACAAGTACTACACTTGAGAAAATGTGTGAAGGCCTGATACGATTTGTATGCAATGAAACACTTGCCTTTTTGGGCGTTGGGACTGGGTGATTGAACGAAGGAAAGCTCGAATATCTGATTTGATGTACATACCAAATCGTGAAATTGTATTCAGTAATACCCGCCATTATCATGCGGCTACAAATAGAGCAATCTCTTTAAACGCTTGCACATGCCCAATGTAAGCCAAATATAGGCTGGCTTGAAATCGGGTGGCGGCTGGGGCCAAGAGCAGGCGCCGGGGGGCAAAAGCAGGAGGATGACTTGCGTGAGCCAAGGGAGTTGCACCAGTCACCACCAGCAGAATCGCACCCCACTATTACGCTCGCAGAAATATCTCACCCTCCTGTTCTCTATATTACTCCGCGACTGCTCTTGCCAGGCTTTTCTGGCATAGCAATTTTCCACCTCAGCAAAACGGCGGAACCAACCTCTCGACCATCTGCTCCGCGTACATCCACCACAGGCCCCTCGACTGGCCCATCTACTGGTCCCTCATCCCCACTTTCAATCGCAGAACAGCTTACCACTGCGAGTGCAATACTTTGGGACCCACGCTATACAGCACGACGTCCACCTCCGCCCGCTCTCAAGCCAACGCACGTTGGTACCCTTTCGCTTAACGATCGCAGTGACTCAACCATCAGTGTCAGGGACTTAGGCGCCGGCCAGCAGATTGTCGAAATGGATAACAAGCGACACCCAAGTTCTTTTCAGCAGTTGGAGAAGTTGGGAGAAGGCACATATGCAACGGTAAGTCTATCCATGGTGCTTGAGTCGTTGCAAGATGCTGGGCTATCTAGAATCGCTGCTAACATCACGGCCAGGTCTTTAAAGGACGAAATCGTCAGACTGGCGAATTCGTCGCCTTAAAAGAGATTCACCTAGACTCGGAGGAGGGCACGCCTTCGACTGCCATTCGTGAGATATCCCTTATGAAGGAGCTCAAGCACGAAAACATCGTCTCCCTCCACGACGTCATCCACACCGAGAACAAACTCATGCTCGTCTTCGAATTCATGGACCGCGACCTCAAAAAATACATGGACTCGCGTGGCGAGCGCGGCCAGCTCGACACCCTCACCATCAAATCCTTCATGCACCAACTCCTGCGCGGCATCGCCTTCTGCCACGAAAACCGCGTGCTCCACCGCGATCTGAAGCCGCAGAACCTGCTCATCAACAACAAGGGCCAGCTCAAACTCGGCGACTTTGGGCTCGCGCGCGCCTTCGGCATCCCCGTCAACACCTTCTCCAACGAGGTCGTCACCCTCTGGTACCGCGCGCCCGACGTCCTCTTAGGGAGTCGTACTTATAACACCAGCATCGACATCTGGTCGGCGGGCTGCATCATGGCGGAGATGTACACGGGCCGTCCGCTGTTCCCGGGCACGACCAACGAAGACCAGCTGCAGAAGATCTTCCGGCTGATGGGGACGCCGTCGGAGCGCTCGTGGCCGGGCATCGCCTCCTTCCCCGAGTACCGGCCGAACTTCCACGTCTACGCGACGCAGGACCTGCGCCTGATCCTGCCGCAGATCGACCAGGTCGGCCTGCAGCTGTTGCAGTCGATGTTGCAGCTGCGGCCTGAGATGCGCATCACGGCCGCCGCGGCGCTGCAGCATCCGTGGTTCCATGACTTGCATCAGTTGAGACAGGCGCAGCAGGCTCAGCAGATGGCCGCGCCGCAGCAGCAGATGGGGAATGCGGCCTATCCGACGGGACAGTTAGCTCAGGGGGCTTATTAGTTGAGTTGGGGTGGAAAAAACATGTTGCGCTATACATAATGTAATATGTACCATTACCCCGGATGGGATGCCATAACCACTCATTGGCTTGCCCTTTCTATGGGGATTTGTCTCCCACAAGTTGCTATCATCTTATCATGCTAAGCTCTGAGACCCTATGGGTCTTGGTCTAAGAAGCTGGCCAGTAATTTTGCGAACCTTCAAAAATATGGTACAGCCGACATGACATTAAGGAGGACATGGGATCTTTAAGCCACAAAAACCGCACTCACGTCGTCGGGTTTCCCCAGAGAGAGGGCAGACTTCTTAGCTCGAACCCAACTTTTCATGATCCGAAGGTTGGGCATGTCAACTTGGCCGGCTTCCTGGGCTTTTCACAAACTTGGTAAGGCTACCGAGCTCATTTTCAACTGTTCCGTATCGGTGGGCCTCTGTATGGAAAGGAAGGGCTTGTTTCTGATACTCTTACAGGCGTTGGTTGGATGGTTCTTGCAATTTTTTTTTCCCAGTCATGCTATTGACCACAAGGTTTGGTGTCTGAAAAGTTTTCTTTCAGATGCTGAGTTGGCGCTTATCCGAATATCAGGAGATTCTTGCATTGCTCTTCTGTACGTACTTGCATGATTCTCTCTCCTTCTTTTTCGTCCCAGGGTCGGTTGGGCTTTTCTTATGCTGTGGCAACAAATTCATCATCGTTTCAGCTTCCTCATGACCATCGGGCATGCATGCAACGGTGATCAATACCGACTTTTGCTTCCAATTGTTCAGGTCACGGTCAAGTGGTGCCGATGTAGGTAGTGCAGGCACCGGCAGTAATCTGGAATTACCGGGCATATCCGAAGATCCAGCAACGATAGTTCGACTAGCTCCGGCAAACCTTCCTCTATGCTCAAACGTTTACGCTAGCAAACGCGACTCTTGATGACGGGCTTATACTTCCATCTTCTCCTATTTGCCGGGTAGCAACGAACATTATGAGATATCCATATCGCTGAAACCCCACGTCGTAATTCTTTCCTCATCGAAGTAAGCGACAGACATGGAATATGACTCATGCTTCGTACATGTCAGGGCCGCAGCAGGTTAACCGTAAATAGGGTCTTATCCAAGTGTTCGCCATACTGCAAGTTCGCTAGAGACAATGACATTGAGTAGTTCTACCGAAAACTATCCTGGTTCGTGGGTCCTCACAAAAAATTCTTTTTTCTTCCTTTTTCGTAATCGTTAGAAGAATCTACGTAATTTGTTACCAGAGTGATATTGCATGTTCTATAGGAAGGAAGCATAAAACATAGCACTGGCGCCAACCGTTCTGCGTTTCTTCATGCTTCATCAAACATCACTTCTATAATTAAGCTTTTTGGTTCTGTCCGTCATTAAAGCTTGTGACGTCTCATTCAAACCAATCAGACCACTTTACTTGAGCACCTCATCAAGCATGTCAGTAGATACCGATGTCCTTATTGTCGGGGCTGGCATGTCAGGCCTAGGGTTGGCAGTCCAACTCGTGCGTAATCTGAAAACCAGGAACTTTGAGATTATTGAAAAGGTCGATGATGTGGGAGGGACCTGGAAAGTAAATAGCTACCCCGGATGCGGCTGTGATGTACGTTTCTGCTGTTCTTTGGCCCTTGGGAGCCTTGCAGATGGACGAGACGTGATAGCTTACCAAATAGGTTCCATCGCACTTTTATTCCTATTCGTTCGCTCTCAATCCAAACTGGTAAATTTCGCATCATCTCTATACCCAGCAAATCATAAGGAATTGATGCTTGCAGGAGCAAGAGATATTCTCTCCAGTCAGAGATCCAAGAGTACTTTCACTCTGTAGCAGAGCAATACAACATCGCACCACATATCCGATTTAACTCCAGTGTCGAGAACGCCTTTTGGGAGGAACTGACGTCCACATGGTTTGTCTCCATCAAATCTCTCAAGGACGGAACCATTCGACAACGACGCTGCAAAGTCTTCGTCTCAGCAGTTGGATCCCTCTCCGTGCCCAAGGAATGCGACATCCCCGGGGTCGACAAATTCCAAGGCCCTCTGTTTCACTCTGCTAGATGGGACCACACCTTCGACTGGGAAAATAAAGACGTTGTCGTCCTTGGTACGTCTCTACCTCCCCATCTCTACTTCATTCCTCACTGCCATCCCTCCCGACAACCTCCTCGGAATATCAACCAGCTCACCAACCCTTACCCAGGAAACGGCTGCAGCGCAACCCAGTTCGTCCCCCACCTCACCACCGCCCCGCATCCCGTCCACAAGCTCACCCAATTCGCCCGGCAACCGCACTTCCTCTCCGACCGCACCGACCATCCCTACTCCCGGCCTTTCCAACTCCTCATGCGCTACGTACCGCTCGCCATGCGCCTGTACCGGCTATCGCTATACGCATCCATGGAAGCCGACTTCGCCGGCTTCGACCTCAGCTCTGGCGCGTCGATCCGGTCCGCGCTGACCGCCGAGAACCGCGCATACGTGGCGCGGATGGCGCCGGAGCGGTACGCCGAGGCGCTGGTGCCGACGACGGTCGTGGGGTGCAAGCGGAAGGTGCTGGATACGGGGTACCTGGCGTGTCTGCATGCGGAGAATATGGAGCTGGTGATGGGGGAGGAGGACGGGGTGGTGGAGGTTGTGGAGGATGGGGTGGTGACGCGGCGGGGGAGGAAGGTGAGGGCGGATGCGGTGGTGTTGGCGACGGGGTTTGCGACGGCGAGGATGTTGGCGCCGATGGAGATTTGTGGGAGGGGTGGTGTTAGTCTGAATGATTATGTGGGTTCTCTCTTCTCATCCTTGTGTCCCCCTGTCTACCACTTCTCATCATATCTATCCACCATTCTGACGCGGGTCTCACCAATTCGTAGTGGGCGAGAGAGTCCCAAGGCGTGCCCACGGCCTATCTTGGCACATGCGTCCCCTCGTTCCCAAACTTTTTCATTCTCATGGGTCCTAATACCGTGACCGGTCATCTCAGCGTCATCTACACAGTAGAATGTCAGATCAATCTCATCCTACGCCTCATTGCCCCCATCATCTCACCCTCTTCCCTCTCTCCTCTCTCTTCCCTTTCCCTACTTTCCTTACGACCTGTGTCCGCGACCTCTGTCACCGTGACGCCAGAAGCCGCGCGCACTCACAATGCCTGGCTGCAGTCACGGCTGAGCCGGCTGGTGTGGGCTTCCGGATGTACGAGCTGGGCGCTGCATCCGGAGACGGGGAGGAATGTCATGATGTATCCGGATTGGCAGTTTTGGTTTTGGTGGCGGAGTGTATGGGTGAAGTGGGAGGACTTTGTGTATCGAGATGGGGGGAAGGAGGGTGAAGAGATGGAAGAGCGTAGAGTGGTATATGGTAGGAAGTCAGTGGGAGGATTTCTAGTGATGACTGGGGCCGTTGCCATTGCTGTGGCTGCTGCTGTTGCGATGGAGGGAGGGAAGGCTGGCTGGATATCGATGATTGGTGATGTTGCAGAAAGAGCGAATGAGATGTTGTGGAGTCTTGCCACCCAAGCAAGAGAACTTTTGCGACTTTCTTGAAGAAACTGGATGCTTGCTGTATTGACTTGGCCTAACTGTTGAAAAAGCAACCAGAGGGTTACATTTCCCGGCATTCTCTTAAGTGGTTGTATTTGGCCTCTCAAGCTTGAGCAATGTTCCAGCTTTACTATCTCATAATTTAGTAGTGTTAGATTTCGTACGACTCCCATTTACATCTTTCGCAAAGACATCGGCCGCCCAACGCACCAGCAGCCCACTCCTGTACGTCAATCAGCAATATGTTTACTAGATAGAAGCATCACAAGTGATACTAACCCTTCTATCTTTGACAGGTAGATCAATATCGCAATAATGACCAAATATTTCTTCGCCTTTCCGGATACCGGCTTTAGACGGCTCTTTTTCTTCCACTTCATCAGACTGCTCGACTGCGTCTTCACCTTTCTCTTTCTCAGGATCATTCAACCGCCGTCGCCTCCATTGCTTTCTCTCTGCTCTCACTGTGAACTTGATACTTCCACCCCATTCCCACGATACGTTCGGATCGCAACTATGGTTTGCCAAACACCACAATGGATGGACGGCGCCTACTTCTGGACCTCTCGCTACGCCACCACCTCTTCCCGTCAATCGTGCAGATGCAGTCCCACGGAACTTCGCATAGAGCACATTAAAGATCCAAAAGTCATAGCGTTCAGCCGAAGCGAAGATGTCAATATCCATCTTCTCAAGCATGTGCAATGGAAGTAGTATGTTCGCTGCAAATGTCCACGGTAATGTGCGTGGACGACCGTGAAATGGATCGTTGAGAAGGGGTATGTGGGAGCTATTTTGGCTGGCATTGAAGTCTCCCCAGATGTACTTGACTTCCTTGAGATCCAAAGGATGCATATCCTGTGTCTCAGCCATGGCGAAAGATCGTAGAAGAAGAAGCGTGTAAAGCGCGTCAGCAGCTTCTGTCGGAGGCACATCTTTCGCTATGGCCTCTACATCACGATCACAGAGGGCAGGATGGTAGGTGTCTTGAGCAAGACCGTAGCATTCTTGGCTGCAGAAGACAGCAACATCACATCCAGTACATGTAACGGTCCGCGCAATATCTGAATTTAAATCCGGAAGATCGGAGCTGCAAGCGTCGCAAAGGGTATCGTTGAGGCGATTGTTTGATGTCAGGACCGACGTCTCATCTAAGATCACTTCTTCAGGAGAGAGATTCTCTAAAGCAAAGACACCGAGCTGCTTAACAGAAACGTTGGTTTTGACATCATCATCACTGCCATTGACATAAGTCGTGTATCCGGATGAAAGATGAAGACGCTGAAAGGTATAATAGTATAATACGCTCATCCGCTCTTGCGGGTGTTTAACTTACATTTGATCTGGCCCAGCACGGTCCAAGAGCAAAGATGGGAGATCTGTCGTACGGACCTCCAATTTAGGAGCCACCTTGCGCATTTCGGCATTCATTGTTTGGAGCGAGGCCTGTGATAGGCGATCAGGTTCGCAGTCATTCCATGGATAGACCTCTCGACGAACAAGACCTTGTTCTGGCCATTCACTTATGGGGATGGATCCCAGATCAACATTCTGATCTCTAGATTTAAAATGAGAAAGGACTTTTTCGGCAATAAGCTCCAAAAGATTCTCTAGCGCGGCAGTATTCTGACCTGCAACGGCCTTGAGTGTTTGCAAGCCTCTTTGGCAGAGTTCCTTGGCGCTTCGAAGACATCCGCAATCAACAAGGGAATGCACAAGTACTTGATATCTGTGAATTTTGTCAGTTGGTCTCCTAAGTCTCCTGCCTGCCTCGACTATTACTCTTCGTGGTTGTAAAAAAATTCTCTCGAGACCACGTCGAGCGAGAATTGGTCGAGATGGCTAGTTTTGAGAAAGAAAAAAAGGAATCAATAGCGAAGACGTAAGACGGAACAAATCATGACATGACTTCTTACGCTGTTTCACGCCAGCGGCCGCCGGCCAAGGAAACGATCGTATCGTTGGAAATACTCTCGAGGTCAAATTCTTCATCTTGAAGTCCAAATTCTACGTCAATGTCTCTTCCGTTGCCGTGGAAGGTTGTAAGAGACACTTTTGCAGCTTCCAATGCCTGATCATGATACTCGCCAGAATCTTCAAGTATCTCGTCTACAAGCAGCAAAGCTTTGTAGGCATACCCAGCGGCAAGATCGGGATAGCCAGAATCCTTGTAGCTCCGTGAGAGCTGGATATTGGTTACTGTGCTGTAAGGGTCCTCTAATGATTTTTGTCGCAACGAAGCAAGTCTTTCAATGGCCATACTCCGCAGATAAAGCGGAAGGTTGCAGCTGGAGTGTATTGTGTGATTGAGTAAGCCCGACATGTACCCCTCACTGGTTCCAGCAATTTTTCTCGGGGTTCCACTGGTCCCGAACCCAAAGGTACCTAAGCTTTGTCTACGCCGTGTTATAAATCTCCACGGTGCTGTGACTCACGATGCGATTACATCAATTTTTGTGTAATCTTTTGGGTACGTTCTCCTCCATATCCAAATTCAAGAAAACCATTCGGAGTACAAGCAGATACCAGAATCATGGCTTTCATCCAGAGGTCATTTGAAAGTTTCGGACGCCTCTTAACCTTTTTTCGTCGAGACCCAGAAAAGCCACCAGCATTTTTGAATATAAGATCTTCCCGACGATTCATAATATTTACTGTTAGCATAGCTGCTTTCACTGTATGGATGGCCTCAGCATTGTGTTTCTAATTTTTTTTTTTATGACAGCAATGGCTCTAATATTTTCTAGGATATTTTCCTCTATTCAGTCATCGTCCCGGTTATGCCATTTGCGCTGGAATCAAAAGCCAACGTAGCTCCAGATCGAGGCAAGTTTCTGTAGCTCATTCAGCAGATTACCAGACGGTGATGGGCTGACTGTGTGACTACAGTTCAATATTGGGTCAGTTTACTGGTTTCCGTTTACGGCGCTACTTTGCTTGCCGCTTCTCGTAAGTACACCAGTGTCAGAATCTATTCTTCCCAAGCATGCTCTTATAGAATTACTCATACAGCTTTCTGTGGTTGGTTTGCCGATCGTAGCACGACTCGTCGAGCACCACTCTTGTGGGGTCTTCTGGCGCTCGCTGGAGCAACAGTCATGCTCTGTCTCGGCTCCAGCATAGGTATCCTTATAGCAGGCCGAGTGCTTCAAGGAACTTCAGCTGCTGTAGTATGGGTTACTGGTCTCGCGTTGCTCGCAGATACAGTGGGCCCGAAAGGTGCTGGTAAGGCTATGGGTTGGGTTAGTTTAGCAATGAGTCTGGGTATTCTTGTAGGTCCGCTGCTTGGTGGTGTGGTTTTTGCAAGGTCAATATGTCCGATTACTGGAGAATGATCTGTAAGTCTAACTGTATATAGGGCCGGCTATTATTCAGTATTCGCCATGGCATTTGGTCTCATTGCAGTGGATGTCGTGTTGCGAATCCTGCTGATTGAGAAGAAAGCTGCGCAGAAATGGATTGGCGTGCCTGGAAGTTCACTGAGCCAGGCTGTTCCAGTAGCCAACGGCGGTGATATTGAACTAGCTGTCCATCAATCGGATTCGCAATCGAAACGAGTTGATGAAGGAATGGACCGCAATCAAACCTCCCAGACGTCTGTCCAGAACCATGGAACGACGCGGCTGCCGCCCATAATTACGCTGCTTAGGTCTCGTCGTCTTCTTGCTGGTCTTTGGGCCTGTTTGGTTCAGGCTAGTCTTGTGACTTCTTTCGACGCTACTTTGCCATTGTTCGTCCACAAGACATTTGGGTGGTCACCAATCGGTGCAGGTCTGATCTTCCTTGCGCTTGTCATTCCCACTGTGATTTCTCCAGTCATTGGAGACATGAGTGACCGTCATGGTCCACGTTGGTTTGCTACTTCTGGGTTTTTGCTATTTACGCCATCTTTGATACTTCTCAGGTTCGTGACGCGTAACACCCTGGCACAGAAGGTGTTGTTATGCTGTTTGCTGTCTTGCATGGGGGTGTCCGACGCGCTCGTATTCGCTCCAATCACGGCGGAGATCGCATACGTTATAGAAGCCAGGGAACAAAGACAGCCGGGACTTTTCGGTACCAACGGAGCAACGGCGCAGGCTTATGGGCTTTTTAACATGGCCTGGGCCGGAGGATGCCTTATCGGACCTATTTGGGCGGGTATGGTGAACGAGGCCGCTGGCTGGGGCACAATGGGTTGGACACTCGCGCTATTAAGTTTTGTGACTGCATTTCCTACGGCCATTTGCACCGGTGGGCCGATTACCAAAGCTGCACGTCAAAGGCATCTGGAGTAAGAGCATAACCCCACTCCATGCTGAGCGCAGTCCGAGGTCAGCCAACTGAAAACATGTGGAAAGCCGTTGTGCGTTCCAGAACCCGTAACGTTCATAGGTCGGGATTTCGAAGGTCGGGACCCCGAAGGATACATGCGAGTAATTTTAGTTTATAACTTTGTTGCGGTCAAATCTCCTCTCGTGAAACGGTGTGGGTCCATGGAAGTCTAGATTTCAAACACGCGCAATATTCCAGGAGGTTTAGCCGTGACGATCATTATGGCACTGTTCATTGGCAGCAACAGTCTTCCAACTCTGGGTGTGGAAACACTTCCATCCCATAAAGTATAACACCTACAACAGAAAGCTTGTTGGTTCACCGGCGTCTGGTGTTTGCTTTCTGGAGACGGAAGTCTAGAACGTTCGTCCAGTGCGGGACTTGCCACCACACCTGCCAAACGGACCGATCCGCTAACGATAACTGCCTAGTAGATAAGTACCTCCCTGAGTACGAATTACCAAGGTAAAATGCCCAAGCTGTCCTCTTACGGGGGTCATCGAGGTACTGCAATGATGGCTTGCGGTTCCGTATAATTTACTTTGTTGCAATTCGAAGACTGGAAAGTTTGTCATGCAGTTGATGCTTGGCCTATGCACGTGTGATGCGAAAGCTAAAAATGAAAAGATATATAAGAAGGATATAAGAAGGATATAAGAAGTCCCACAAAGTTGAGACTGCGGAAATAACGTTTGGTGTCTTACGATTTATCCCGGACGGAGGTGAGGGAACCTGACTAACGGCACTTCTGTAGAGAATACATGCGTAGACGAAGCAAAACAAACTAAATCTGCCTCGTAGATTGCTTACCGAGCTCTGGGCTAAATCCTTTGCTTGGCAACACCCGTCCTCTCAGCATTTACCACGGGTTTATTCAATGTGAGGCATAGGCGGTCATGGTGAGAGTCATTCAAATTGCGCGTCCGTAGTGAAGGGTTTTTAGGTATTCGGCGATGAGTGCGGTGACTGAGAATGCCTTCGGTGCGTGCTAATGAGTCACTCCAGGCACGCCGTCTGAGCCACAGCCAAATTGGAGGGGCCTCGTAAGGTGACTGCGACTCCTCTCGGCGTTTTTGCTTGGCGCAGGCCAGTAAGCGGCCTTAAAAAGCCATGCTGCCAGCCATGGTCACGTGCTGTGGCAATTTCCGGATAACGATTGGCGATCCCGAGATCAATCTCGATTCTCGTTTGGGATGCAAGGAAGCGCGAGGATGCGCGAACCGGACCCAGCCCTGTCCTTCAAGTTGTTTGAATCCATGCCGCTTTCCGTATCATCGGCGATGCTTAGGTTTCTACCCCAGATCGTTGATTTAATAGCCAAGACAGCCGCACTCCTTCCATCCGCTATTTACGCCTGCCCAAGATCAACGTCTCCTGATGTTGTCACAGACCATAAAGTCGCCATCTGCCCTAACCGACGCATCTACGCCTAACGCAACTTGCTACTTCTCCCTCTCACTCCAGACAAACTTCCACTTCTCAGACGAGACGCCTTGTGCATCGCCGACGTCGGTTACTTCTCCATCGACTGGTCCTTTGTCAGATCCAAACAACCCCCTACTGGCACTTCGTCGGCTTTCTCTCGAAATGACTTCTTCCACTGGTGGAAGCATTCTTCAGCTTCAAACGTCAGCCGCGCATGGCTCGCGTCCTCGACCTGCACCTCTTCAGGACATGCTTGTTACCAGTGACGATTCAAACGACTCTTTCTCTTCGTCAGGATCGATTAGCACTCCACTCACACAAATGGTCCGATGTTCAAGATGTCATCGAACTGCGAGCATTGACACTTCTATGCCCCAAAAAAGTGGCATGCTCCAGTACGGAGTAAATCAGTGGTATTGCACCCGGTGTGCGACCATTGTTGGCTATGGACGATGACCATAAAGGCGAATTCGAGCGACTGTCTTTGTTACACTCAACTATCGTTTCTCCGCACTCTGCAGAAACATATTATCGGCTTCTACGCACATCTCAGCAGATTCATAAGAAATCTAGCATTGGCGCATTTCCTTCAGAAGCATGTCTCATTACTCCAAAGACCACGAGGATGTGGTCTTCGCCAATGACGCTTCCACACCTTGAACCTACGAAAGCCTCCGTCGAGAACATGGTGTTGGAGAAAGGGTGAAGCAAAGGGTCTTGGGAGAGTTGGAGCGTGGTTTAAGGCTTGGATGATAGGTGGAGAGTTATGGAGGTTCTACTGTCTATTGGAACTAGAGGGCTCGTCCCTGCAGAAAGGGGAGAGGGGCAGAACACACGATAGACTGCCGAGTGGATTCTTATGATTGATGGAATGTCTTTCAGTCCTATGATACCCGTTTTGTTTGTAGCATGAATGAAATCAACAACATTGATGTTTACTTTTCTTCGCTCCCCTTATTCTGGTGCGAACAAATCTCGAATAGGTAGTATAGAGGCTATCGATTTCTCGGTAGGCATATCCCGAAAAGCCGCAAACCCCACCGCAAAAGATGAGACTCTGAGATGCAAAGCACGGACCATGTCATCGATCGGGTCGAGCTCCACATCATCGTCGATCTCCCGGCAGTGGATTGGCGCCAGATGCTTGTCCACGAGCCACAATCTCCAACAGGAACGCCTGTCAAAACGGTCATCGCTCGATGAACATGCGCAACATGCAGACGGGCGGATTGCTTTGTTGGCCTTGGTTTCGAAACGGAAACGTCTCCGGTCGCAAGCGGTGATATTATTTTGAGAATTTGTGCAGAACTCCGACGCTCAGAGTTCGTGCTTTGATGAACCATTGAAATGACGTCCAAAACCTGATCATCACGCGCCACTTCTCAATTCGAACCTTATATCCAATAGCATGAACCGGCAGCGTCACAGGAGCGCGACGCGTTCCAGCGGCAAACAGAGCCAGTTCCACGAGGAGAAGCGGATGGTAAGAGCGCGAGGGATGGGAATCGCGAATTGCGCGACATCGGATTTTTGCTCGCATGGATACATGGCATTTCTCACACAATGCAACAGGGATGGTGGCAAACCATGCGCCACGCGGAGGGGCCACTCTTGGTTCTTTTTTAATAGCCAGGCACCCAAGATCTTGGAACGAGCGGGATATCGAATTGTTTCGGCTCCGCGAGATATCCATACGTACTCCACATCCTAGACGCAGTCAAATTCCGTTGCTAGGTCTGACCTCTTTCTTTGATCGCGCTTGTTTTTCTCGATGCGGATTCAACCTTTTGCCTACACGCGGTGAGACGGACTTCTGATCGTCCTTTTTCGGTGTTTTTGCTGCACAATGCACATGCCTTACTGCACCAGTCGGTCGATTCACCCACGAGCTCCAACGGACACGCGCATGTCTGACCGTGGTCCGCGTTGTTGGCATGTAGTTCGTATCTGTGCAATTCTGCGCTTTCACCTGGTCTGGTATTTTTTTTCTTCGAATTACCAAGCACAACAATTTACCACGCGTTTGCCTCTGAGACACCAATTCTCGTTCATGTACAGAACACCTGATCCCAAAAGTGAATCCCCTGAGCCTGACACGATGGTTTCAGCTGTCTCGAGACCTTAGGCATTGCTCAGGTCAAGGTGTCCTTTTGGAACTATGGCGGCACGATTCGGAAACACGCAAATCGAATGCCTGCCTTGAGCTACTGCGCACGAACCTATGTAGGATACCTAGGATACGTCGTGTTCTGCTGAGATGCCAGTCGTTGTCTCGGCATTTATTCGGAAAGTTCGACACTCATTCAATGGCTATACTTTCTGACGCTCTTCTGCTGTAAAGATTGTCTACACATCTTACATATGGCTTAAACGTAATATCAACATGGGAAAGCATGCGCGCCAGACAAGAATTCCCGCTTCTAGCGTCTGTCTTGATTTTATCAAAGATGTTATCCGAAATTGGACCGAGTCTTTGTTCGAAATTGACGTGCCTCAGGAACGACTACTAGTTTTGGACATGTTTGCTAATTTAGGTTGCTAGCAAGCGTACACGCGGATTTTAAGCCATTTGCGACAATACCAAAGCCACATAGTCATTATACCGCAGAACAATCGCTAGCATGGTTTTCTTTTTCAAGCGCCTGGTTTCATTTCGGAAAATTCAGATCTTGCGATTAGCAGGTCAAGGACTGTTGCTTGCGTCAACCAAACAACGCTAAGCCATTTGGGGAAAGCGTGGCAACCAGCCCCTGACTTAGCACACCTATCCACTTTCTGTGGCATTTGGTATACTACCTTATTCAAAGTACATTTTCAAGAACAATAACCTCGCACAAGAGTCCATAAAGCAACAAGTGTCACAAATAGAATGGACTCAGCATTTAGGTAAGCACTGAAGGGTGTTCTGATCACTTGTGGGCTATTACCAAGCATCTATTTCGGTATTCTTGGGCTTCTAATCGTCTTTCCATCAATGCAAGCGTATGCCATATACCTTCACAAAGTGACTCTTACGTATTTCAAAGACCTGAATGTCCCAAAGCAGTTTGGATTTCTGCATAACTAGGTTGTTCCTTTCCACATCACTACAAAGACGGTATCAGATTGCATGCATGGCAAATCCTTCCGCTCACGGTCTACCAAAGGAATCAGGAGGATTTGTGCAAGATCTGGCCGGAACAGTCGAGGGCATTACCAAGACCGTTAATTTTCGTTTACTTCGCGATGATCCAGATGCGAGACTTGTTGTATACATGCACGGAGTATCTGGAACGATAGGCTCTACTGTCAGACCAGACTCCTACCGCAATATCTACTCCGCAGTATCTGAAAAGATCCACGTCCTAGCGTTCGATTATCGTGGGTACGGGCTGTCTGATGGCCATCCATCCGAGCAGGGCCTGCTGCTAGATGCTCTTGCGACGGTCCGATAGGCAACATCCGTTGCCCAAATTCCTTCCAGTCGCATTGTTATATACGGCCAGTCCTTAGGCTCGGCTGTCTCTGTATCACTGATTAGTTATTTGTCCGGTCAAAAGCCTCCCGTCTCATTTGCTGGCATAGTCATCAGCGCATCATTCGCAGATTTGGCTACTCTTACTGCCACATACCGCATTGGAGGATTCATGCCTGTATTATCTCCCCTCTCCAGGCTTCCACCGCTCTTCCGATTCTTTGTCAAGAGATTAGTGAAGGATGAACTTGCTGCATTCATCCGGCAGAGTAAGGAATATCATGTCACGCTCATTCCCTCCGAGGACGACACCGACATCCCTTGCCTGCACACTCAAAAGCTCTTCTGGCATGCAGTCAATACCAGTAATTCGACTCAGATCTCTTTTGAGGAATTAGAGGAAGAGAAAGACAGGAGGAAACAGAGTTTAGGTCCTGGTAGCTGGTTGGTGGATTGGCAAACAGACAGTGGATTAATCAGGCAAGTGATGCTGATTTATGGCGTGCACGACAAGCAGATGATATACCCAGCCATAGCTTTCGCAATACTCCGAGCCATCTAATCGAAGCATCCAAACTTTCCATCTTGAACTCGTTTTCCAATTTCAACATTGTTAGTGACCAGCCAACGCTCTTTTACTTTACTCCCGCAGACTGACGCGAACGCCCGTAAACCCCATTATAGAACTGCATTATGTTTCACTGCGCTGCGCGCTAACCACAAGCCATAACGCAGTGACGCCATGATAGCCTGCAGATTTCGGAATAGGAATGGCCCTCGACTCAGACGCGCACTGAGTCGGCGGTTACAGAAGACAAATATTTCACAATTCAGTAAAATGAATGATGAAGTTGGATCTATCGTAAGAACTTGAGACGCTATAGTATCTATTAGCATTTAACAAGTACAGATACCTGAAGGTTAGTAATGATAATGGGAACTTGGCGTCTGTTTCTCAGCAGGAATTCTGTTTCGGCGTTCAAGTCTCTGTATTCTATCATCAAGCGCTAAGTAGTAATGACTCGACTGCCAATGGTGTTTTCTGCACAGAAGCCTTTGAATGAATTCTTCACGCAACATAGATTACTCGATCAGGAAAGGAACCTTGCAACAAGTTATCGGGTTTGCATTTCATTATGCGCTTAAACCGGTCAAGACTAACCCACCACAAATCGCACGCCCATGAGAATACTGTGCTCCTTAAACTCCCCTTTCTGCTCGATCTTAGCATGACGCTCCGCTTGAATGCGCTCCTCTAATTCTGGATACTCCTCCTTTGCTTCCGGTCCATACGTTGAGATCGAGCCCACGCTCAGTACTGGTACTTTTGGTGGCTCGCTATGTGAGTGTGGCGGAGCCTGACGTTGGATTAGAGGGTTTGCTCGTGGAGGTTTTGTTGCAAGGCTCCTCGAAGCTCGAGTATCTGGATATGGGTCTTTGCGCGGGATTACACGGTTCGCTCGTGGAGTCTTTGCTGCACACCTTCTTGGAGGTCCAATAGTGCTTATCTCTTGATGCGTAGTAGGAGAAGGACTCGGTCCCTAACAAGATGCTGTTAGCTGGTTGTGTTTTGCGATGGCAATTGAAGACTGGATATTATCTCAAGACAATCTTGATTAGGGGAATCTGACCTCAAACGCCAATACCCAAGCGCTGAAGAAAAAAATTTAGTACTCTTTATTCTCTGGCCACAAGAGTCACTGAATCAAATCATTGCCAATTGGTCGTGAATCTTCCTGGTTCAGGCTTATACAAATGAGTCGAGGTTACCTCAAATCTCGCACGCTTCGCACGGTGAGTGCTACCTAAATTGGGCGAACCTCGGAATCTATTAGGTGTTGGATTCTTCCGAAGAAAGTATGGTTGCGCTACGACATCCTGGTTTGGTCCGGTCGTTGTTTTGGCCGCTTCGATTCCTGTTTCTAAAAGTGATTTGGTCGATGCCGGTTTGACCTTGAATCCTGGATGATCAAACCTTGCAGACTCAATATATGCCAAATCTCGGTTCGGTTGCTTGCCTTGGCCTAGACACAGCACGACATCGATTATATCCATTGTTCGCTCTATTTGGTATGATAGCTCAGACAATGGTTGTGGCATAGGGTAGTCTGCTAGTGATTTCAAATACTCGCCAACAGGCGGTCTCGTTCTGTGCTTGTCAAATCCTTGCAAGTCTGCTTCCTGCCTCAATGAGTCACCAATAATCTTCCAGCGTTCTTTGCGTGAGGACATTTGACTGGGCTGGTATTCCCCTCGAACCATTAGCCACGGTTGCTCAGTCTCATGAGTCTTCCGAAGGCCAGAGCAAAAGTCGACCGGTTGTAAAAGATTGTGGCTAGGCTCGAGTTTTGATCCAGTGAACTGACCGTTGTAGAAAACGTCAATCTTCACATCTTGTAGTTTGGCATGAGTATTTGGCTCATATAGTAGTTTTGCAAAATTGGCCTTCAAGGAAATGTACTGTGGACCTGGTTGAGAATCCAAACTTGCATCGACCACGAAGAATGGCATGTCTGTATGGAGGGCTCCCAAGAATGTCAAATGGGTAGAACCCCCTTCGTCGCTTTCAACAACGCCATTTTCGTTCAGTTTGGATGCGGGCTTGTCGAGCTGCTCGTCGAATAGATGCAGGGAGACCCCGGTGGCATGATATGTCGGCATTGTTGATGCCGAAAATTTAGATTGTGGTAGTTGAAAGAGACAAGGTGTCTAGTGTGATTGCGGATAGCTTTGAGGTGAAAATGGAGAATGACGACACTCGTATTTCTGCCTACGAAAGGTGAGGCTCCACGGCTCAATCACCACTTCCCATGTCCTTGGACAGCCCATTCCCTTGTCTGGCCACCAGCCGCAACCTCATTTATTATTTGATCTTCAAAACTTCTATCTCTGTCGATAAAAAATTCATTCGAGTGGCTTAGTAGTAATAATTAGCGTTTGTGTCTACTGAGTTTGAGTTGTTGGCGCTGTAGACTGTCGTTAAATAGACGTTAGTAATACTAACATAACGAGAGTTTAACGATAATTTGGGCGAAGTCGCAAGATCAATTTATCGTAGCTAGTCTTGATGTTGCAGTCGAGGTGGAGGTTATCGTGGTGAAGGTTGATTATCCTCACTCTATCTCAGTTGTTTGAGAGTAAACTTGCAATCGCTCCTTTTGACTCATTCTCGTTGCATGCTGATCCAAGAATATTATAACACGCTGATTGAGGACCAAAAGTTTCATTTCCTGTGCTGGCTGGAGCGAGAAGTGTGTTCTATGTTCAAGGACGAGGATCAAATCGTGCGGCAAGACCGTCCCTTGGGTAATGCAAAAGACGTGCGTCAGATTAATGAGAACTACCAAACAAATACACGTCTTGGTAGCTCAGCACTGGTTCTTCTTTCCTTCATCACAGACACGCTGTATCTCTGTCGAATTCGATGCCTACCGCTGGGCACATTTCCAGAGTGTTGGGAGACCATATGTCGGTAGGTAGACTTTTCACTCAAAAGGCGATATCTAAGCCTGCGTATTATTGCTTTCGCCCAGTTGGCCGCCTAGCTCAACAATTGTTCTGTCATAGACTCTGGCAATGTTCATGGCAAAGTCAGCCTCTTCAGGTGATTGGTCATCATCCATGGCGTTCTCATCCATGCTGCTCTCGGCTTCGTCCGTTTCTTCCGTCTCTAAATCTAGGTTTGTATTATTTTGACTCATAACGTGAACAACTGCAACCCGAGAATTGTCTGCAATGCTTTTGATTCGGACTTTTTCCGTTCCTGTTACTCCCCTGCCAGTCTCAAATCCAGGCAAAGGCTCTCCATTATCAACGTCACGGCCTTGGAGTAGAGAGGCGAAGGCGATATCGAGCTTATCGAGAAGTCTGAACATTGTCTTTGGCGAACGAGGCAAGTTTGAAATGTATGTCTGTATGAGGAAAGCAACAGATAAAAGGAAGTTTATCTGGAGTGAGGCTGTAGGATGTGTTTAAATCAGCTACATGGGCTGGATATATTAACAATTTATGAACGACAAGCTACAATCCGAGTTTTGAACCGTTGGAGAGCGGCACCAATGCATTACGGTGTGAGGAAAACATCCTTACGTGTGCCAGAAATCCATATCATATCTACCAGTCGTTCAAAGTCCTCCGCAGCTTGTTTGAAGCTGGTGTATCCCTTTTCCTCTAGATGTGGCTCACCTGCTCCACTTCTATTTGCATAGCGATTTTGAATTCGGTCAATGCTTTGGTTCACAAACCGAACAAAGGTCGCCTCCTTGGGACTTCCTGCAACCAAGCTGTGACTACGTGGGTGCGGAAGAGACGGCGTAATGGTTGAAGAAATCGTAGATAACGGAGGCGATGTCAGCCCTGATATGACGAAACCGCCTCCATCAGCCATCATGAGGCCAGATGCCTAAAAAGTAAGCCACGAAGAAAGAAGCCTTATCCTCTCAGTTCTCAGTTAACAGCATTACGTCGAGAGATGAGAGCTGAAGCGGCAGAAAGGGCACACCGCCTTTTGTGAGGTTGGTCTCTCAAGATACACGCTTTTGCACATCCACCAGTTTCATTCAAACAACGACCACTTACTAGACGTTGAGCAATACCCCTTAAACCTCCCAAATCATGGGTAATGATGGTGGATCAATCCCTTTGCGTCGCGAACTGGTCAAAGAGGCTGCCCGAAATCCGTCTGCAACCGAGTTGAAAGAATCGCAACATTCGCAGCAAGAATACTACTGGACTACCGACCCACTCTCGCAGAAACCACTCGCTACGCCGATAGTGTCAGATTGTAATGGTAAGCTTTACAACAAAGACTCAATCATCGAACATCTTCTCCCGTCTGAAGATGAGACCAGAAAAATCGAAGCCGAGGCTATCTTCCAGGGTGCAGTCAAGAGCCTGAAGGATGTGGTAGATGTAAAATTCACCGTCGACTCCGACTCTGAAACAGAGCAAAACGGATCTACGAAAACAGAGCAGTGGAAGTGTCCCATCACAAACGAGAGATTAGGCGCTGGTGCGAAAGCAGTCTATATCGTGCCTTGTGGGCACGTGTTTTCCGCGAGTGCTGTAAAGGAGGTTTCTGGAGAGTTGTGCATGACGGTGAGTTTGGTTGCTCTAGGTTATGTCAATCGGGATGATTAATGCGTGTTCCAGTGCAATACGTCTTATGCTTCGAACGACATAATCACAATCCTCCCAACAGCCGAGACGGACATTGCAAGACTCTCCCTGCGGATACGAAATCTTCGAGAGCAAGGGCTTTCGCATTCATTGAAGAAAGCGTCAGGGAACAAGAAGCGCAAAAAGAATCCGGAGGCAACAGAAGTCGGTTCCAAGAATGCTGCCGCTGGCAACACCGTTGACAAAAATGGTGAACGAATTGTGAGAACAGCCTCTCCAGCCCAAAGATCTAAAGATGCCACAATTAAAAATGCCTCTACGGCTTCTCTCACCGCCAAGGTCCTCCAAGAGCAGGAGCAGTCAAACAAGCGCAGAAAGCAAGAAGCAAATGAGAATTTGAAAGGTCTTTTCTCTTCACGAGATTCAAAGAAGCCGTCCGGCACGAGCAGCGATTTTATGACGCGTGGATTCTCGATACCCGCAGGCGCAAAAAGATGATTGTAGTCTTGGAGTTATCAAAAGATGGTTTTCATGACAATTTTGACATGTGTAAATATGACCTGATACCCAGGCGAAATAAAGCTATGAAGTAGCATTTTAGGCGTCTCGGTTAGCATGATGCGAATTGGCAGATCGAGAGATTAAAAATGATGAAGATTTTCTGACTTCATTCACATGTGACGCGAGGATTGAATACTTGATAGTGTCTCTTGATGCACCAGATCGGAAATGCATTGTATTGCCGTCTAAACGATTAGCTTGAGCCTAACCCAATTGGGCGCGCGCATTCCGGCGCGAAAGGTCAATTCAATTGTCTGCGCACACTACGCGACCTCCTTGTGACAATCACATCCACTTGCACCCACACCGATAGCTTTCGCCCACTATCATTCCTCTTCCAGGTTGCTCTGGATTTGTCTAGCTTTCAATTTGCCCTTATTCATACGTATCAATTCCTCGCCTCTAAGCAAACGCGTGGCTATCTTAAATCATTGCTAGCCTTTCCGGGCTCCCAAACCTGACACAATGGCGGAATATGCCAAAATGAAGGTCGCCGAGCTTCAAGCTCTACTCAAATCGCGCGAGCTTCCCTCAAGTGGCAAAAAGGATGAACTGATTGCGCGTTTGAACGATGCTGATCGTAAAGCAAAGGGGACAGCTGCTGCTCCCTCCACGACGACCACCAACGGAACCACTACCGCCGCTGCAGAGACCGCAGAAGTAGCCAACACCTCTACAGCATCTGCTTCTGCTACCAGCGCCAAAAAAGAGTCCGCCAAGAATCAAACCACTCCCAACCCAAACCCCGACACAGACAACGCTGCCACCGACGCGCCTCCCACAACATCCGACGAACCCACCGCCCCAGCAGCCGACGCTGACGCGCTCGCCCCCGAAGCCACAGGCGACGCACCCAGCACCACCGCCACCGAAGCCAAAGCGCCGGCCGAAGACTTCTCCGCCGGCCTCGGCGCCACGCAGCTGGACGAAGAGCTCGCGCGGCGGCGCGCGCGCTTCGAGAAGTTCAAGTCGACCAACAGCGCCGAGACGAACGCGGCGGCGCTCGAGGACATTGCGCAGCTGGAGCGGCAGAAGAAGTTTGGCATCACCGAGGCCGATGCGGATACGCTGAGGGGGCTGGATGAGGCGTTGCCGGAGCGGTCGGGGCGGAAAAGGGGGAGGGATGGTGAAGGTGAGGATGATGGGAGACGGAAGAGGGGGCGGAGAGGGTTTAGGGGTAGGGGTGGTAGAGGTGGGGGGAGGAGGGGTGGTGGTGGTGGTGGTGGTGGTGGTGGTGGGAATAGGGGTGAGGGAGGAAGGGAGAAGGTGAGGGGTGAGGGGGGGTATCCGAGTTGGATGAATGAAGGCGACAAGGCGGCGGCGGAGGCTAGGAAGAAGAAGTTTGGCTCATAGGTTGGGATCGTGGGCTGGGTTGCGTGGAGGAGGTTCAGTGGCTGGGCAAAGGGAGGAGGACAGTGTGCATGAGTTGCTCGATGGGTCTAATTAGGGGTAGGGCCGACAATGGTTGGGCTCGAATCATTGGCGTTGCGTGGAGAGCTTGCGGCGTTATAGTTCGAGGATACCAAGGGGATATTTTGCTTTTTTTTTGTACAATAGGAATAGAATGCGATTATCACTAGAATCACTGCATAGACCAAAGCTTGAGGAATGCCGTGGACTGCTTCCTTAATAAGCCTGTCTTTGACTGGATTGAAGGAGTGTGGAGGTCCATTTGCTTCATGTATCTATAGATCAACTTTTGGACAGCGTATTGACGTATAAAGTCGCTCCTAAGACGCCCATGTGCAAATCCTGTAAGATCTTGAAGTCATGAAAAGGGAGCGCTCAAGCAGAGAGCTGCCATCATTCGAAGCTTCGAACGCCAAGCAATGCAGCTTTTTTGAACAGGTCCAACAACCAACGCCTTGCTGCAATCCCATATAGTTTGTGACTATACCTCGCCTCATTCACCATACGTCGGTAGGATCGACCAAGTGCTTCTCACCGTCCTCGCGTATATGCTTTCGATCCTTGTCGCGCTTGAGCGGCTTTCGCATATCGAACGCATCGTCTTTGTCATTATAGTAGCCGGGGATGCGCCGGAAGACCGAGTATCTGCGTTTGTTAGATCTTGCAAAGTATCTATGACATTTAAGAAGAATAGCAGCGAATCCTCTTCCTGAATAAAGTTTTAAATGCGCAATTGGAACAGCGTACGTACCCGAGCTTCTTATAAAACTCAATTGCTACCTCGTTCTCGACTCTCACAAAAAGGTCCACAAACCATGCGTTTTGTGCATCAGCAGCTGTCTCGAGGGCGCGGACGAGACGTGTTGCATGCCCCATCCGACGATACTGCGGTGCAACAGTCACGGCGGTGATGTGAGCGTGCCATGGCAAGTAGCGATCATCAGTATTGGTGTCGGGATCGTAAGGCGGATTCGGCGGAGGAAATGGGGAGTCTTCGACTTTGCCAAGGACTTTTGCATTAAGATCATTAGCACGAGATGAAAGCCATTTCTTGTTATAAAACAAGTCTGTATCTAAACAAGAAATTTGTCTTGTAGAAAACAAGATCATCGAATCTCGAAAGGATAAGATACACGATGGATGGAAATTTGCTTACTGTAAGCCTCGATATTGCCTGTGGGACCTTCTAGTACGCGGCAAAACATGGGCCATTTGATTATATAGTCACAGTAAAAGCTATAGCTATAAGTCTCCGTCAATGGGTCCATGTTGCAGGCAGAGAATTTCCACAAATCGTCCACTCTCATCCTACGCAAAGCCATCCTGGCTATTAAAGTGTCAATATTATGAGGAACAGACTTGAGGGCCACCAGGTCGTGGCAGGCACAGCAGTCTGAAGAATTTGACTACCCAATTCACCAAATATAAGAGGAGTGATAATGGATAAATCGCAGTCACTGAAATGAATTTCCAGATTGGGTAAGACCCTAGGCAGGGATTATGGTAGTAAAATCACATGCGCTGTCACACTGGCCCCTAATTGACCGAGTTGTTGCATCGTATATGATGAACCTCATCCAAGAACAAGTCTTACCAATCGCAGGATCATGAGCAAGCATACGACGGTGAGCGACGCGTGGCATTAGACATGTGCTGCAGCCCGCCTATCGTGAATGGATGCGATAGGGAATATTCTGAAACAAAGGCCACCAACATGGAAAGCCATATCAAGTGGAGATAAGAGCAATTCGCAGACTTACAAAAGAGGGGCCTGCGACCCCCGTAAACCTGATTACCCTCCATATCACATATCATACAATGACTCAAAAAGGCACCGAGGATTTGGAATATGATTTCATTGAGCGTCAACTACATAGAGTATCACGAAGCACACTGCGCCACCAGAGTGATCAGGGAATTACACAGGATCACAGACCTTAGGAAGTAAATGAAGTAAAGGAAGGAATGCAATGAAAGATATCTCTACCAACAATCCAAGAGAAGATTACATAACCAACGCCAGGCTTCACGAATCCACTCTCGAAAAAAGTATCTAAGAAAGGGTTGACTGGTAGAATGCAAAAAACACGCCTCTCATTTCAACCATAAAAAAGAAAGAAAGAAAGAAAGAGGATAAATACCCAATCATCATTACCAAACCCTCTACCACACTTGGCCCCAGCCATACATCTTGTCTCCGGCTCTTCCACCTTTCCAGTACACCCGTTCTTCTCCAAACTCACCATTTTGGCGATACTTTTCGTATTCTTTTCGTATGAGAGCAGCACGATCACCATCCCGTATCGTCAACGAAAACTTGAATGGATAGGGTTTGGCGATGAGATGAGGCGAGAATTTGAGGGTTGGATCGGTCAGGGCCGCCTTTGAAGTAACTGTGGGCTCTGGAACGTTGCCATTTGCTCGGATGAACTCGAGAGAATCGTTTGAGGTACAGCGTTTATGCGACTTTGATGGGTTGGAAGGAGGTGTCAAAGGCCGTATCGATTGCGAGCTCATTGTGGTCGCCCAAGTTGGGAAGGCTCCGGGCACTAGTGACGACTCCTCTGTTGATGACTTTTGAGCGGCCGCATCCCATGAGGAAGAAAGAGATGCTTCGATGTACTTCTCGTTTGGCGGAGTCTGAAGGCCGATATCGATCGACGTCCTAGGCTTCTTGTTTGTTTGCGACTCAAATCCTTGGTCCACGACACTGTCGATCTCGCTTTCGTAGCCAGAGTCCAACTCGACCTCTGCTGCTTCCTTGGAGATGTTGAAAAGCCATGCCATTGAACCAATACCAACAAACATATCAGCTTCGGTAACTTCTTGGCCTTGACAGATGCGGCGTCCGTAGCCAAACTGCGAGTACCCTGTGATGGTGGGATGAACAGACAAGTCTTCCTTGAAAGTCGGATATGCCGGATCTAACCAGCGCATAGGATTGTATGCCTCTGGATCAGGATACATTTCCGAATCACGAGATATACTCCTGCAAAAGATTAACCAGTGAATCCAAGGACAAGGTTAGATCTACTTACCATTCAAAAGCATGCATCACACTACCAGCCGGTAGGTGATAGCCTTCGTACACATCATCTTGACTGAGCTCGTGCGGAATGCCTGGATTGAACGTCAGTTCGCATCACATGTGCTTAAACGAAAAGTAGACCTACCAGTTGGGACAGCGGGCCTCCATCTCATACTCTCTCTGATGAATGCTCGAAGGACCGGCATTTTTGGCATGTCCTGGAAGCAAGGCGGCCGGTCGCCGCAAACGCGATCAATTTCTTCATGAAGGAGATGTTGATATTGAGGGTAGTGTACCATAGCGAGGCAGAAGCTTTGCATGGGGGCAGCAATAGTCAGAGCGCCAGCAATGCCGTGCATTCCAACGGCATAGGCGCCCTCCAATTCACCCTTGAAGCCCCATGTCGATTGCTTCTCGAAGAAGGTGCGTGTCCAACTTGGTTTTTCTGACTTTTCTGTCATTTCTGCCCTTACATCTCCTTGCATGATCTGGAAGAATTTGCGTTCTGTCCTTGCTCTTCGCTTTTCCCATGCCTTGGCCGGTGAAAGCCAGTCAGGAAGGTTCATGACAAAAGGGATCTTGTTTCCGAGAGCACCGGTCGGTGAGACGCCAAGAAGAAGTTCGCGAGCTCTTTGTTTCAGCTCATCACTAGACTTGGGCGTTCCCCAAGCCAGGCGGGAAGTCACGCGAGCAATGTACGATTCCAAAGATGTGTTGTATTGCGATGGCTCCTCCATCATTTCATACAGCATGCGCTTCGACTCGAGTTCTGGGTATTGGTAGAAGCCCGCCTTCTCAGATTGGGACATGATTTGCTTTGTAAACTTGCGTTGTCTTGTCCAGGCATCTAGACCGATCAGCTCCTTTCTGAATGTGGGATCGATCGATGTTTGACATACCATTTCTGCTTAAAAGAGGTAGATATTGTGCGCTAGTTCGATTGTCATCGATAAGCGCAGGAATATGAGGTCGATCAGAATAGATGGCTGCTCGTTTCGACAGGAGATCATGGGCGATACGTTCTTTGGATATCCAAATATGGTTGACACCACCGAGGTTCACCTGATAAATGGGACCGTACTCTCGAGCCCAGTCGGCAAATTTGAGCCAGCTGCATTGCGCGGGCAGCTCGTGTACTGATCCAATGAAAGGAAGACCTATCGTATCCGTGTCAACCAGTCATTCAACAGAAACATGATCAGAACATTTCTCCACGACAGACACCTACCCTTGGGGCCAGGAAGCTGTTGAACACCTGCAGGCAGGCGATTACGACGTCCAGCGATGATCCATTTGAAGACTGCCGAGACACAAATGAAAGAGAAGCAAAAGAAGAAGGTATAGAATAGAGCCATGAGGAAAGATGTAATCGATGCTATAATAATCTGTGCTTGTATTAAAAACTCCAAGGACTTCACCGACAGGGTCGTGAACTGATATATATCTGGATATTCAGTTTAGGAGTGGTCATCGATGTCAATCCCTGGGAGACTCTACCACACTTATTGGGGCAGTGTCTAGTCTTCCCCAGATCCACAGCAGCACAGCTGAAAAAGATGGATGAATGATTGAACAAGAAGATAGTCCAGACTGAAGACCGTTAGGAAACGGTCAGCTTTTGTCTGGTAAATCTACTACGCCATGTCGAGTCCCCACGTCCGAAGTCCGGGGATCTGGGACATTTCAGGCCTGTTGATGGATCTGGGCGATACTGATTTGCTCTAATCTTCTTGCCATGCTTTAACAAAGGGTCTGACAGACGAAAGGAAAACATGGCTCACGGATGGCTAGACCCACTGCGGTAGGCAATGTAGGGACTGGGATACCGCTGGTCACGTATCCGGTGGCTTCTGCACCTAGCTACTTGATGGATCTGCCGCAACCGTGGTAGCGTTCCTCACCTATGCCGCTGTCATGGCAGGCTTGCCGTCACTGCTGGCAATGCAGGACATCACAGCCCTAACGACTAGACAACGTTACCGCTGAGCCGATCTGAGAATGCTAAGTAAGCTGTCAACACGATACGTGCTCTACATTGCTACAGCTGAACGGATCCAGCCGGCTTGCTCCATAGTTTTGCTGTGTAATGTATGCCGTGACAGCCGTAGAAAGGAAGGGATGTGTACGACGTTGAGCCTGACTTATGCACTCGGCGGCCGGAAAATCTTCAATCGCCGGCCTCTTCATTGCGGCCATCTTCCCAAACACAGAAGATGAATTGCAAATCCACCCAAAACGGGCACGTTTACGACCGGTCACTGCCACTAGCAACAGGCTTTTGACTTTTAACTGCCATGATCTACATCAGAACTGCTGGCTACTCATTGTTGCAGCATTATTGTTGGTCGTTTGCAACATTAATTCGCTTATGTACCTTATCACCTCACTACTTGACCTCCCGAACTGGCGTGGTGTGGGGAGCCGACGATGCAGCAATCTGCTCGAATTATGCCGCGCTCATTAACTAAGGTTTCGAAACTTAGCATTCAAGCGTTTTTCCTAGACCGGAGCCGCTCTTGGCTGTTTAAGGTGATGATGTTCACGACTTTGTGCGCGGATACTCTTGGACTGCCAATAACGTGGAAGAACACAACAGCTATTGCTCCGCTCCAGCCATCATGCTCCCTTTCATTTCTCGCAATCAAGCACTCGACAGTGATGACTATTCATCCAGCGCTGCCACTTCATCCGCTTTTCTTTTCTCCATATCGACCGTTCGTTGGATCAGTGCCTCACTTTTGCGCACAGGCAACGCTTGGGGAAATCTCAAACTACTTCGCGACACTTGATCAGTTGACTATGAATGGAGCTTCTGCGCCACTGTCTGAGGAATGAATCTGATCCTCCGAGCTGAGAAGCTCTATTACTCATCTTGCGTGCCGTGGAAGCACTGTCACAAACGTTATCTGGAAGCGGCAGAGAAGCCTGCATTTCTATGAGAACGCCATTCGGCGCGCAGGCCGAAGTGTTGCCAACGTATCACTCGGCAAGTTGGATAAGGATTCTATTCTTTTGCTTCCTCCATCCTCAGCGTCCCGCGCTGAAAAAATTGATTTCGGCTGAAAGTTCCGATAATGACGAGTTGATCAAAACAGCCGGCCTAGCTTGTGGATGGCAACCAGTCTTGCTCCTGTTAGTCTGGCATGAACTTGAATGGTTCTCGACCTTAAGCCTAACAAAGTAGCAGTTTCTGGAGAAATCCAGTATTGTCATATGCTGTGAAGATGGGAGTCTACAAGTAGAGGACGTTGATGGTGCATCATCAAATGTTCTTCGTTGGTGCCTAACCGTACTCACCGGGTCCATTAAGCGCGCAAGGTTCCATGGTAGAATTAGCCAAGGCGGGCAGCGTCGACAAACTTGCGCCCTGCTGGCCAGTCTCGCCGATAAGCGAGAACCCGAACATCCGGCACTCCAGATCTTCGACTGTGATTCGCCATAGTTGGGAATCCTTTGCGTCTCGTAGGGTAAGCATGATTTACAGTAGCTGTTCGTGTGTCAAATTTCCCCTTGCTGATCAATGCCTTATTTTGTGACTGACATTCACATGTATCAACTTTATTTACACGTTTTCTTTAAACCTTGGTACTGTATCCGACCAGGCCGAGCCTGAAAGATGCCTTGGTAACGCACAGTTTGCCAAACGCGTCAAAACCGAGGGTCAGCATCCACCACAGCCGTGGTGGCACAGGCGACGTCTTGTATGGAATTGGCGACTCAAGCCCTCGAGTCATGTTGTCTCCCGCCCGCCACTTTCGTTGTATGACAGCTGGGATGCGTCTGGCTTGGGACCCAAAACTTCAGTGCTGTGCTAGGAATTACGGAAGTTCCCGAATTCAAGCTTTCTGGTAAATTAGGGCTCCTTTCATCAACAGCCACTGCCGCTTGGGTGCGGAACTTGACCGCTCAACACGACCATCCGGCAGTGGCGTTCCAAGAACGTGGCTTTGGTGAACCATCGCTATAGATAAAAGTGGCAGGCCGCTTGAAACCGCATTTGTTCTATAGAACTTAAGACAACGATTGCGGGAACGAAGTACCGCCGACGAGAATTGACGAAAAGGGCGTTGAAAACCTGCGCAAATTTTGTGGCACCTGGTGGCATCCCCAAGCTTGCCTCTACATCCGGAGTCTTGACATCTTACGCCAAGTTGCGCTCTATATCACATGAAATTGGCCAAAAAGACGTTTACTCGTGTATCCAATGCCCCATCTTGGCAGCTGAAGGTTGGTAATCACCTTATGTACGCGCTAGGAGCTGAGCGAAATTGGCTCTCTTATCATAAAGGTTGACATGGAATTAAAAACAAGAGTTTTGGAGACTTGAGAGTCCACTCTTCTTCGTGACATAGCCTTGACACGGTGTCTAGACTTGGTGATGGCGGAGGAAAAATCTCGGAGTAGGTTGATTCTCCTTCTTTCGAGTATTGACATTTTGGGAAAGTTCAAGCCGTCCCTCGAGACGTACAACTTGCAGTCGATGAAATTCGCGCTTTCCTCCATCTGCACAGCTTGGTCGTATTGCATCAGTATTGTCACATAATGCTGACAGATTAATTGTGCTACCTATTCATTGGTCGGTTCCTTATTGAACTGAGGGCTGGTCGCTGTTTCGCTGCATATGTTTCTGCGAGAGGCACACTCCAGACTCTTGCAGTTGACCTCGGCACCAGAATACCATCATCGTAACACGGCTTCGATTACGGGTTTTCATTGACGTCTCGGCAGCTTGCAGATAACGTGGCCTGCTTGGGGTATCACGACATGGCCTGTTCCGAGCTCTTGTGCTAGGCCGAGTAAGCAAATGATGGCATAGCTGCGTAGTCTCTTCATCCGTCAATACCTGCAGCTTCTGGTCCTTCAAGGCCGCGGGTTCATGCAGGAGAAGCCTGTGAACGGTTGACTTTCTTTGTTTTCATGACCAGATGCGAGACACTATTACCCTTTGGCGTCATGTGGGGACAGCAGGCCCGATTGGCGGCTCGGTTCTGAGCAATTGAATACCAGAGATTCTCGGACCTGTGATCGTCTCTGGCAAAAGTCCATTTTCACTGCAACCATCTTCACCGTACCCGTAAACTTGCAGATTGCAGGCGTAAATGACCACCACACCAGTTCTGACAGTGAATGGTCGAGAATTAATTGAGGCAAACATACCACATCTCTGTTCCAGGAAGGAAATTGCAAACTCGAGATGGTGAAGTGGCACAGCATACTCAATACAGACTAGCATGCTCCCTCCGAAAGCACTCCTTGCATATCTCGTTGTATCTTCGGACGCAACAGACTGTTCCGCTCTTTTCAGCTCAAGACTTCTATTCGAACTGAGTAAATGCTTTCCTTCATGTCGCCCTTTCTTCATGCTCCGCGATTCCTGCAGTCACATTCTATGTGTCTCTGACGTGTCGCTCATGATTCTAGACTTTAGGCGCTGATGATTTCTTTTGCTTACTATCCCGGTTGATATATTCGTAACGTGCCAAACAGGCACGGCCCCCAGCAAGATTCATCTTCCTCAAACAAGTGGTCAGCAGTGCATCTACTCATTGTAGGATGCGGAGGAACCATGTCCTTGGATTGTGTAGCAATCTACCCGAAGCTTAGAGGCAGCTACGGGACAATGCAGGTAGCCTAGCCTTTTCGATGACCCTACAGAAGCTTCTCTTGTAGGTCTAGAAGTTGAATCCAGGGTCACTTCATCAGACAATAGATAATGTAGGAGGCCCTACATACCGAGGTCCTGCAAGGCTGGAATGCTTTCAGCAATAAACTCGTGGCCGCCTTACAGACGGAAGAAGTGGCAACAGTAATGTAGGAATGATCTTTCGTACGTGAGACTGTTAGATATGGTCTTTGGATAATTGCGGTGAAAATGGACATGTGGTGGGCTTTCGGTGCAAAGATAAGGCGTGCATTTAGGGTCAATACCAGATCTTTGGCGCTTTCCAGACCGGAAATAGAGGTACAGATGATTACATACGCGTTCCGCTGTGATCATCACTCGCGTGTAGCAGCCTAACGTGGCAATTGACCAGTCTTGCTGATCCCCAGCTCAGGACGCGTCTGCACGGGGAAAGGAAGGTTTCATTGCGTGAGACGTCACGGCATAGAGCTGGGATTGGATACGGGATCAGTAGAGTCCTGACAAGGATTGACTCTGAGTGATCGAAATCAAGGATCGAAAATCTCAGAACTTGTGGAGATGAGTCTCTTCGGCTTACAACCGAAATTCGGAACCGATGGAGGCTGATGGAGGCTGGTGAAGGCACCAGACAGAGCTCTAGCTGCTGTGACGTGAGATTCGGGGATTGCCTCAGGGATACAGCTTAGCATCGAATTTACCTCTTATCCCGTATGAACCTATCCCATGTCCGTCATCATCGCTAACGGGTTTGGACGATATCATCCCAAATGTGGTACTCAGGCGACGCCTCTGCGTCAGCCGTTAATTCTGGAGAGGCGAAAATATGCTTGAAACTAAAATCCTTCGCGGAGCAGTGGCTAGCTATTGACGATCATTTCTAGGTCCGACGATTTTAAGCGAAAACGTTCGAAGAATTTCGGCCTCTGACTCAGGGTGCCAAACGCATTTACCGTAACTTGGACTCGACAAGAAGCTTTTTCGCGGCGAAGGTCAGCTCATGAAAGCATTTGCCATCTGCTGAACTGATCTTCTCAGAACCTTGTTCTTTCTTACAAAGTCTAGTCGAGGTTCAAGTCGGAGAATTACCTCCAGATTCAGGATCCTATCGCCAGGCTTAGGTAAGAAGAGCTCTCCCGTGGGTCTTCTTATATAATATTCTCTGATTGGATTCCATCTCCAAAGCTGATAACCTGGAAAACGATGTTGCTTGCTTGATCCTGGTTTCTCGGACCGATTGACACTCATTTCTGCCCGAGTCTAGATGTGTTGGCCGATGATGTGGGTCACTTACTGCGAGGCCCATCTTTCTATCACAGATACTCCGGCTATCCAGCTTATGCCGAGATCTTTTGCTGTATCGAGAGCTACTTAATTTAGAAGTTTTGCCTACGGCATACGGAAATACTCGAAGCAGAGTTTTGCCTACAATTTCGATCTGAGAATATATAGGTACATGATGATAAATCTGAAAAGGGAGAACCACCAGAACCTACAGTGCGACTGCCTTGAGGATGGCTAGTCCAGCTGTGTTGCTTAGCTCTTGTTAATTTCGGCTCGAGGGTCTTGCCCGTAGTTCCTTGGTAAAATTCGTTGTTTGCACGTTCAGAACAATCGCATATCAACATGTTATTTATCGCATAGATTTGCAATGCTAATTCGCAAGTTCATTCATCTTCTGCCTCGATATCTACGCACCAAGTAAAAACCTTCCCTCGGTGCTACCTTGCGTCTGGAACTGTAATGATATTAGATCCTCCAGAAACCTTGCCTGTAAATCCTGCGATCCATGCCGCTCTCCACATCAACAACTTATTCACCATCTCCCTGTAGTATATCCTCTGTTTCTATCCACGAGCATATGACAACGGCCGCGCGCTCAAATGCAATAGCCATCGCAAGATGAGAGCGCTAGCCACCGATGTTGTCGTAAGAAATATGCAGCCGAAATCGTGACAGAACGCAACCTGCCAATGTAATGAAAAGCGAAATATATACAGAGGTATCAAGCATGGACGGAAAAGGCAGAATATGAGCAAACGCGTGCGCAAAAAAATCAGATAGCCACCGACATTACGAACATCAAGGAACGAAATGTGAGAGTAAAGGAAGAGGAAAAAGAAAAAGGAAAAGAGAAATTAGCAGTCCAGATTGAAAGAATTGCCAGCCCAGAGATGAAAAGAGTTTTGAGCAATCCACGCCAGACGCACCCGGTAGCCCCAAAGAACACCGATGGAGATTAAAGATGGAGAGAACTCGCGACCCCCAAACCACCCCCCACCTCAGATAAATAATGAAAAAAGAAGAATGTGCAAGTAAAGAAGCAAGCTCAAGCCGCCTCAGCACTCGCGCCCTCACCCTCGCTCTTCCCGTCGTCACCAGCAGCAGCAGCAGCAGCTGACGGACTCCCCTCCTCTCCCTCCCCGTCCACGTTCCCAGCCAACCGCGCCTTCAACGCGGCAATCTCCGCGTCCCGCTCGGCCGCCTCGCGCTTCAGCAGCTTGATATACGCAATCGCGCTCTCCACCGTGGCCGCCTTGCTATTGCTCGCTTGGGCTCCCGCCGCACCTCCTGCCCCACCACCACCACTACCACCACCGCCGCCGGTAGCATTCGCTCCCTTTCCGGCTCCTCCTGCCGATGGCATCGGCGTCGTCGGGGTCGCTACGTCTGCGGCGGGCGGGCTTGTGCTGTCGGTGGTGGGGGGCGTGCAACCGGCAGCTGCCGCCGCGGCCGCGCCGGGCAGCAGGGACTGCATCTCCTGCAGCGCGGTGTTGATGCGGTTGCGGCGGCCCTGCTCGGCGATCTTGTGGGAGGTGCGTTTGGAGGTGAGGTTGGTGGAGAGCTCTTGCGGGTAGGTGACGCCGGGGAGGCGGGTGCCGTCGAGGAGGTTTTGGTAGTTGGATTTGGAGGCGAGGAGGAGGGCGTGGTGGTCGTCGGTCATGTTGGCTGGAGGGGGGTTGTTAGAGAGATGAGGACGATGATGATGGGAGTTAGGGGGTGGGGAAGAGGGGGGAGGGGGTGGGGAAGAGGGGGGAGGGGGTGGGGAAGAGGGGGGAGGGGATAGGCTTACCGCCTTCAGGAAGGAGAGGTTTGATGTTGGGGGAGATTTTGGGCCGCAGGGCTGGGCTAACGAGAGCGGAGCCGGTGCTATTGCGCTTTTTGTTGGTGCGACTGGGTTTGCCATCTGCTCTGCCGCTGACGCCAGAAGATCCGGGGGTGCCGGTGGGAGATCGAATAGCGTTTGCTCGAGGACTTGGCTTTGTGGAAGCACTTGCAGTGGCAGCAGTCGGTGTGCCGACGAGCATGTTTCCAGAAGCAGGTGTTTCTTTGGCGGAGACTCGTGGTGTGGCCTGATCGTTGTTGGGGGAAAGAGACGTATCAATAGAGAGAAGCTGTGGACGATTTGTTTTTGCTGCTTCAGGGAGTGAGAAATTGTCCAAAGAAGATTGACACTGTTGATCTATGGCAATTACACCATTCGACCCGCCGACTTGCTGCCCTTGCTGCTGCTGTATGCGCATTAGTGAGGCTGGTGTCGCTGGTGATCCAAGAGAGTGATTTTGGTATGAAGGCGAATCGTGATTCTGTGGGAGTATTGCTGGCGATTGCGTCTTCGAGCTTGGCTTCGGAGGTGGTGGCATTACGGATTCAGACAGTGGCTCAGGTGATATGGACTCTGCTTCTGAGCTATCTTGAGCAGATGCTGGATTTAGACCGGTTGCTGAGGATGGTCGGGCTAAAATAGCATTAGATTTTTGCAGATCGGTTATTGTCGCTGAGGTCTCTTTAGCCGGCGTGACACTAGACGTAGCTCCCCTCTTGCGCTGAGCTTTGGAAATTGGAGATGATCTTGCTCGAGTAGCATTGGCTACTGCGCGTGGACCAGGATTGGAAATCTTCTTTCTCAACTTTTTTGCAGGCTCTCCCGTTGATGCATCTGTCATCTCTATGTCCGGATCAATAGGAGAAGTTGCAGCAGGGCTAGCAGTGCTCCGAGGGTTTGAGGTGACTGATCTTTGGGAATTGCGCTGAGCTTCTAGCATTGGTGATGTCAAAGGGCTAAAGTACGCTCCAGGCACTGTGAATTCAGGAGGTAGTTGAAAGGTGGTCTCGTGGGGTGTCACTGCGGGCGACACTAACGGAGTAAAGGCCATCTGGGGAAAGTGGTTAGCAACTTGGAAAGAATGAGACATGTGAGTATTTACTGGGTCATCATTTCTGAGCTGATATCGTCGCTCCATGGCAGCTCGTGTTTGAGGGTCTAGGCTTGCCAAGTATTTCCCCGTCTCGCCATGCATTTCCATGCTATTTGGTGTCGGTGGGACAACATGATGGTATGGTTGTGGATGCTGTTGCGACTGAAACGGCAATGCATAGGGGTCGTGAAATTGGTGAGCATGTGGCTGCTGCTGTTGAGCGAATGGGGGGTGGGCGCTCATGGGAGGAAAGCCATTGCCTGGTGGAGGTGGTACAGTCATGTTTTGCATGTGCTGTTGCTGTCGCATACCGTTGGCAAGATGTTGCACAAACTGCTGCTGTTTGTATGCATTTTCTGGCGCACGGTTTGGTTGAAAGTGCTGTTGTTGTGGAGTTTGGGCACTGTGGTCCACCTCGGCAGACTGGCTATGATGCTCTGCATTGTCCCCGTTGGATTCGAACGAGGGAAAATTTATGTCGAGATCAAGATCAAGGAGATTGGAAAAATCATCATCTCCGCTTGTAATCATGGGATCTATCTGTTGCTCGGGCTGCGACCATGGCAAGTCGTTCGAACTGTTCATAGTCCAATTGCGATGGTGGGGTAATTTCTGAGGCTGTAGATCAGACCGGATCGGTCACTAGAATTGGAGATTTCAAATGGCCGCGATGCACGCCGTAGTCAACATGGATGGGCTTGTTGAGGTCGAAATGCAAAATTCCGATGCTCAGAATTGGGTGGCCGCGGGTGGCACGACACCCGCAGAGATGCGAAGCCGTGGTGTTGAACGAGCAATGTTCGATAGGGGGGAAACGGGTTGGGTTCGGTCGTCGGCGTCGTAATCCACTTTCGCTCATCGACTGGGCGAGTGGAGTGTTCGTTGTACGACAGCGTTCGAAGACGTCTCTACCTTAATGACTGAGGTCGAGAGCAGCGAATGGAGAGGAGAGAGGGGTTTGACGGTGCAGATCCAGATGTGCTGCAGGCGGCCGGGATGGCGCAAAGTCATGGCATCGACTCGCTCTCATCACCGGCCGCCTGACGCGAGGGGCTACGCGTGGGGGCAGGACGCCACATGATGGTGTGTGGGAGCAGCCAACACTAGGAAATATTTCACCAT
The DNA here is from genome assembly GCA_021030915.1 of Astrothelium macrocarpum. Classification (NCBI taxonomy): domain Eukaryota; kingdom Fungi; phylum Ascomycota; class Dothideomycetes; order Trypetheliales; family Trypetheliaceae; genus Astrothelium; species Astrothelium macrocarpum. Next base: position 213,798 of record JAGEMR010000014.1, on the reverse strand, counting down.
GTATTGTGGACATCCAGGGAGCTACGAGCCTGCTATCAAAGCGCTCGGCGCAGCACTCGGCCACATGCTGTCGAGCGGCTACTGCATCTCACCGGGGATGGTCTTTGGTGTTCCCTGTTACTTTCGCTTGTCCTGCATATATTGGAGGGTAGCGTGGGGGAGCCTCCGCCCGTCTTCTCACGAGCCGCCAGACGCTCTGAGATGATACTCATCAAGTAACAGTAATCCTGTTGTGGGGTCATCGTGACTGTGGATGCATGGACATTTCCTTTCTTTTTGATTTGACCGATGACGCGCTATAGCCCACGATACATGACAAACTTGATACCTTTGGCGCCCTGGACTTTGTAAAAGACGAAATTTTCTGATCCCAGATGAAACACTTAAAGATTTCTATATGATGGAACGCATGCTGGCATGTTTGGATGACGGTGTGGCTGTCAGACGGACAGGTAGGATACACTCTCTGGAGTGTCACTCTCGTGTCGCAGAAACACGCCTACTGAAGGATAATTTATGCACTAAATATTCCAGGCAGGTAGTGAATGTAAATGGATTATGTACTAAACAGGTCGTCATAGCTATCTCTGCCAAATCGCACCCATCCCCGGGCTAGCCACAGCTAGTTCTGGGTATCTTACATGTAGTGGGAGAGGATGCACAAGCAAGATATTGCCTTTTCCAAATCCTCTGCAAGAGAAAAAAATTCGAACAAACGAGAGGGCAACATCGGCACCAAAGGGTTAAGCAAACAGTTTGAACACGGCCGGATTACATTATGGTGCAGCATCCATTCGATGAAGGTGGGGCGTACGGGTCGTCGTTTTTGGGAACCTGCGTGTAACTTAGCCATCTCCCACCGAGCCTGACGAGTACGAGATGATGTTGCACCTACCGTTCCCCATCGCGATGGTACCATAAAGTCTTTGGGTTCTTTGTCGGTGAAAGCGATCAAACTGTAGACGTTCAGTGGATAAACTCTTCTCGGCCATTTTGGGGTTGATAGCCTTACTCCATGGCAGCTTCAGACACTGGTATTCGGCGACGGTCAAGATCTTCCCTCAATCGCGAGTTCAACTCGGTGAGGCGACGTAATTTCAGTTCGGCCATGCTTTGCTTCTTGCTTTTCCCATCACCCCCCGTCCGAAGCTCGTACGGTGTGGACATCATCTTGGCGGTAGCGAGGCGTGAACAATTTCTGGTGTCGCGTTACGATGGGAATCCGTGCAGGAATAGCTCTGGAATATGAGGCGAATTAGTGCTGAAGTCGTAGAAGTGGTCAAGCGGATGAAGTAGGCGAGCTGTCGATTAAAATGAGCAATGGCAAGGTCTCACCGTATAGAGGTGTCTCCGCACGGGATGCCGCCACAGGAAGGGTCACAGACAGCGGAAACAGCGGGAACAGACTGTTGCTTGCGAAGAGATTCGTTCGATGGAGAGCGCGATTTGAGACGAGGTGAGTGGTGTGGTGGAAAGCTATGGTGAGTGTGGAGTGGTGGATGGGGGGAACAGGAGGTCGAGACGCCGGGTTTGCTTGAGCAGAGTCGCGCACGGACTCGACCACATTTGATTTGCGGCACTGGCCAACGAGAGAGCTTGCTCCGAACCTCCATCCACCAACAACTGTGATATGCAGTAATTTACCATGTAGCATGGCTGTCCGTGCCTGATCAGCAATTCATTTCATTTGTGTCGCTCATTCAGTGAAAACATTGGTATCAGGTCCACACTCACTGACTGAGAGAATTCCCGTTCGTCGTACGCCCCGCCTTGGTGATTTGTGCGCGCCCGTTGTGCTAGATTTGTGCTGTGCACGTATGCGCGCACAACCGACGATCGCCGACGTCAAATTCGGCCACTCATTGACTCCTTCCGCTCAGCTCCTTCATTCTCCACATCCGAACACTCTATCATCATTATCCACTCCCTTGTCCTGTCCTGATAGACATCATCAACAGAGAGACCGCCTCAAGGGCAGCGGAGTGCTAGGCGCTCAAATCACTCGCCCAACATGCCTCCACCACCCCACGCAAAACCGGAGAATGTTGCCAAGGCATGTGATTTCAAAGAACCATTTGATATCCCATCTCCATCTCCCTGCTGTGCGCATACTAATACATGTTGTCAACAGCGAGCTCAAGAACTCATCGGTGTTGGACAGTCGCAAGCCGCGCTGTCTCTCCTCCACGAACATGTTACCTCGAAACGCACTCGCAGCAGTCCCATCGCTTCTCTCGAACCTGTTATGCTCCTTTTCGTTGAACTGTGTGTCGACTTGAGAAAGGGCAAATCCGCCAAAGATGGCCTCTACCAGTATAAGAATACAGCACAAAATACCAATGTTGGAACTATCGAGGTACGTCACTAAAATGGGAGTTTCATCTGGTTGTGTGTTGCTAACATCAATGCCATGATAGCTCGTTCTTAAGAAATTCATCGAACTGGCCGAGGCCAAAGTCACCGAGGCTCAAGCCAAGGCAGACGAAGTTCAATCAAGTCTTGAATCAACCAATGCCACTGCCAACGTTGAAGATTTGGAGGCTTCCGAAACACCAGAGTCCATCCTTTTATCTACTGTTTCTGGAGAGCAGTCAAGAGATCGCACTGACCGTGCAATTGTCACGCCCTGGCTAAAGTTTCTATGGGAAACTTATCGAACCGTGTTGGACATTTTGAAGAACAATGCCAGGCTCGAGGTCATGTACCAGACAACCGCTCATCAAGCCTTTCAGTTCTGCCAAAAATATGCCCGCAAGACAGAATTTCGACGCCTGTGTGAACTTTTACGAAATCACCTTCAAAATGCAGCCAAATACTCGGCACAGATGCACGCTATCAATCTGAGCGATCCCGATACCCTTCAACGTCATCTCGGCACCCGTTTCCAACAACTGAATGTTGCCGTCGAATTGGAACTCTGGCAAGAGGCTTTCCGCAGCGTTGAAGATATCCATACTTTGCTGAACCTGAGCAAGCGGCCTGCCAAGAATATTATGATGGCCAATTACTTTGAGAAGCTTACTCGCATTTTTCTTGTCAGCGAAAACTACCTATTCCACGCTGCAGCTTGGAGTCGATACTTCAATCTCTTGCGCCAATCTGCTGCTTCCGTTGCCTCCGGAGCAAGCTTAAAGAAAGACAATCCGTCCGTCACGGAAGCAGACATGACCAAAGCTGCCTCTTTTGTGCTTCTCTCGGCACTTGCCATTCCTGTCATTAGCACTTCACGTTCTCGTGGTGCCCTACAAGATGTGGACGAGGCTCGCAGGAATAAGAATTCGAGGCTGACTAATCTCCTGGGTATGCAACAAGCTCCTACTCGTGCTTCATTGTTCAAGGATGCTTTGAATAAAGGTCTTTTGAAGAGGGTCAGACCTGAGATTCGTGAGCTTTACAACATTTTGGAAGTCGATTTTCATCCTCTGTCAATCTGTCGTAGGATATCACCAATTCTGAGCCAAATTGGTGCTGATCCAGAGATGGAAAAGTATGTCTTGCCTCTACAACAAGTCATCCTCACCAGACTCTTTCAACAATTGTCGCAAGTATACGAATCCGTCGAGCTCAACTTTGTCCTTGATCTTGCTCAATTTCCCGAGCCTTTCCAAGTCAATGCCAGCACCATTGAGAAATTCATCATGAATGGTTGCAAAAAGGGCGATCTTGCGATCCGTGTCGATCACGCTACTGGAGTCTTGACCTTTGATTCGGATGTCTTTTCATCTGCCAAAGCTCTACATCCCGGCTCTATTGCTGGTTCAGCCGAAAATGAGACTAGTGCTGTTCAACGTCTTCAAAGCACGCCGGCCGAGATTGTTCGTTCACAGCTTACTCGTCTTGCCAAATCCCTATTCGTCACGTGCCAATACGTTGATCCTACATTCAATGAAGATCGTCAGAAAGCCAAGGAAGTCGCTCTCCTAAGAGCTCGTGACGGTGGCGAAGAAGAACATCAAGCTGCTCTCTCCCGCCGCGACATTATCCAGAAGAAGAAAGAAGCTGCTTCGTCTGCCTTGGCCCAGAAAGAAAAAGACGAAGCAACACGCCGACGACTCCGCCAACAGCAACTCCAGCAGGAAGAAACTGAACGTCTTGCTGCTGAACAACGGGAACGTGATGAACGACGTCGTGCAGCAGAGCGAGAGCGCGTACAACGAGAAGAAATGCAGAAGCAGCTTAATGAGCTCAAGCAAGGCGTCAAAGGCGTCAATCTCGATGAACTCGATCTCAATGAGCTGGACACTGGTCGTATTCGAGCACTCAAGATCAGAGCCTTGGAAAAGGAAAAGAACGAACTAGAGAAGAAGCTTGAAGTCACTAGCCGTAGGGTTGATCATCTCGAGCGTGCATTCAGACAAGAAGAGCGAAAGCATCTTGCCGATGATTATGCCAAGCAACGAGAACGAGATTTGGCCATTTATGAGAAAAAGACAAAGGAAGATCTCAGGGAGGCAGAGCGCAAGCACACCGAAGATGTAGCATTGCGGGCTAGAGTACAGCGTCTGGTACCGATATATGAGGATTTCAAGAAACAAATTACAGCTCAACGCGCCGCGGAGTTCGAAAAGCGACGCCGGCAAGCCCAAAAGGAATTGGAACAGAAGATGGATGCAAGGAGACGGGAGATTCGAGAACGGAAGGCCAGAGAGAGGCGGGAGCAAGAGGAGAAGGAGCGTACCGAGCGGGAAGAGGAAGAGAGGAGAATCAGGGAGGAGGAGGAAAGGACAAGGGCAGAAGAGGAGAAGAAGCAGAAACAAGCCGAGGAGAGAGCCAAAAGAGAAGAAGAGCGGAAGTACGTCTTACCCATTTACTCCCATTCACCCCTTGCCTTTCAATCTTCCACTTCCAAAACTAACTTTCTCCTCCCCATCCAGACGCCTCGACGAAGTCGCCGCCCGCCAACGCCAACGCGAAGCCGAAGCCGCCGAACGCCGCGCCAAGGCCAAAGAAGCACCGCCCACGCGCGCCATCCTCGAACGTCCCACCGTCGCAGGCCCCGAACCCATCGAAGCCGCCCCCCCAACGGCCACCGCCACCGCCGCCGCCGCTGGTGGTCCTCCCCGCCTCAACCTCGCAGGCTCCACCAACAAGCCCTCCTGGCGCGATCGCCAGGCCGCCAAAGACCGCCCTGACGGCGCGTCGCCCGCCACTGGCGCTGCCGCGCAACCCCCGCCACCACCAGCAGCAGCAGCGCCCCCCTCCGACGTCCCCACGCAGGAAGCAGACCTGCCGAAGCGCACGGGCTACGTCCCGCCGCACCTGCGCAGCGGCCGCGACGGCGCGGGCGCCGGTGCTGGCCGCTCGCGCGAGCCGGAGCGCAATGGCGCCGCGGACCGCGATGCGAGTCCCGCGATGGGCGGCCGATGGCAGCGTGGTGGCGCGAGGGATGAGAGTCCTGCGGGCGCCGGAGGGAAGTATCAGGCCCCTGCTTCGCGGGGAGGAGGAGCGTATCGACCCGTGCAGCGGAGAGGCGAGGATGCTGATAGAGAGCGCGATGAGAGTCCTGCGGCGCCGCCTCCGTCGTCGGCGCCGGCGGCCGGGGGGAAGTATAGGCCGGGTGCTTTTGCGCAGAGGAGGACCGGGGGCGCGTAGATTGAGGGGGTTTTGAGGGAGGGGGGTGGGGGAAGAGATTGGGAGGGACTCTTCTTATCGTGCTTGTGGGACTGGACTGCACTGGAATGGGAATACTGCACATAAGTTTCGACGGCGTATAGGGCTTGACATTCTATGCTTGTAATTATGTAGATAGGTTGCAATCGCCTAATGCTTGGAGCAGGATGTCCGTGTTGATTGTTGGTGCTGTGTGAGATCCGTTGCCTTTTGTCCATATTTTGACTTCTCACGTTGCCATGCCATTGGACTAAAGGTTTGACGATGAGTTGACACTGCTGTATAAAGTGGTGAGAGGCTACGTGCTTGAGGCGCCTAGTGCCTCAATCCTGTCAATGTGTAATGCAAAGGAATAGATGCTGCAGCGCAGTGAACGAAGCATCAGCCCCATAACATACAATTGCTACATCATTCACTTCAAAGGTTAAATAGTAAGGTACATAACAGCATAGATTTAGCAATGCTTGAGCAGTCCCAGGTCCCAAAATCTAGGCAAAACCACTTCCGCCCCCATTTTGGAAGCTAAAGGGTTTGCTAGTTGTCCTCAGCCATGACGGAGCAGATCCGGGACGAATAATCGTACCGGCAGAATCGTTAGAGCCTCCTAAAGAGCTTTGTAGTGTGAAAGTTTTTTGGTTGTTTTCAATATTCAGGTTTTCTAGTCTAGAGCTACTAACATCAAGAAATCGTCAGATCCCCCGTGAAGATACTTGCCTGACCACAAACCATCTACACACAAGATAAGCCCACCCAAATGAAAAACTCATCATACCGTAACGCATAACGCAACCAATTCCCCTGGCACGAATGCCTCCACTCTCTCAGCACCCTCAGAACCCATCCCCACCACGCCTTCCACACACTAAGGCATACACCTCCCCATATACCTCGGATACAGACACGCCTCCCTCACACTCCACAACTTCAACAGCCACGCCAAAAATCGCTCGCTCCCCAGGCCATACCCACCATGCGGACTGCTCCCATACTTACGCTGATCTAAATACCAAAAATACGGCTTCGGATCGATGTGGCTGCGCTTGAGGCCTTCGAGCAGCTCGTCATGGTCCCAGATACGCATGCTGCCGCCGACGATCTCGCCAACTCCCGGCATGAGCAGATCGACGGATTCGGTCACGCGTGGGTCTTCGGTCGCGCGCTGCATGTAGAAGGATTTGATCTCTGCTGGGAAGTGGGTGAGGAAGATGGGGCGGTTGATCTCGTCGGTCATTTTGCGCTCAGCGGCTTCGGCGCTGGGAAATTGGAAGTGTCAGTGGTGTGGGGCTTGTGCAGAGCTGAGAGAAAACGGAGTAGGAAGAGTACAGTGGAGGCGAGAGAGGGGAGGGGGGAACTTACATGTCGTCTCCAAAGGTGTGGTCGTTGCCGTCTTCGTTTTTGATGTCCTTCTCTCGGAGCCAGTCAATTGCATCGGTGTATTTCATTCGAAGGAATGGCCGGGAGGGTTTTTGGAAGTCGGGATTGTATTTGTTGATGAGTTTGGCGGCGATCGGGTCATCTAACGTGAGATCGATGACTCGGCAGATGACTTCTTCGAGATGTGTTAAGAGCTCGTCGAAGGTAATAAAGTCGAGTTCTGCTTCAATGTGGGTGTATTCGGAAAGCTGCGCGTCCGTCAGAGTTAGATATGGAGATATTTCATCGAGCTTGTGCAGCGTTGCTGTGATGAGATGATAATGATTGACGAACTTACATGACGTCGTGTGAGCGATTTCTCGGCACGGAATGATTTTTCAATGGTATACACATCGCCAAGAGATGGAAGGACTGTTTCGAGATAAAGCTGGCTGGACTGCGTCAAGTATGCCGTCTCGCCGTAATAGTCGAATTTGAAGAGTGTACTGCCGCCTTCGACTTGTGACTGGACCAGAGCTGGTGCGCTGACTTTCTTCAAGCCAAGCTCTTTGTATGTGGCATTAAATGCAGATTCAACAGTATCACGAACGAATATGACTGCAGATGGCTTATCATGCCGTAAGGAAAGATGGCGCAAGTCGTATAGCATGGAATCTTCAGCGTCTTCTGGTACGCGGTTCGTGTAGGAGTCGTCCCCACCAGGCGCTCGAGCAATCATTCGGAAGAAATCAGCATGCAGCTCTCGATCCAGAGGAGCATGAGCACCAGCCGGAACCTCCCACAGTTCTCCAGATATCTCCATCGAGCTTTCTCGAGTAAGCACCAAGGCATCGTATGTCTTTGATAGAGTCCCAGCCAGTAGGCACTGCATATAGTTCATACCTCGACGCAAGGTGACAAAGATGAGGCCTCCCTGTTTCGCGACACGATAGACGCGACCTTGTACTCGCACTCGTTTGACTCCTTCTTTGGGCTCGTCGTTGCTCTTCCGAAGATGACCGACGATCTTGGGATCTGTCTCGGCAATATTGATCAAAACAGCTTCTGGTAATGCAGGATCCTCGGTGATTTTGATATTTTTGGCCTGTTCTAATATTGCTTGGCGGGCAGCCTCTTCTTCGGCCTCTCTGTTGGCTCTTTTTGCAGCATCATCTGCCTTTTTGCGCTGCTGGCCCGCATAATTGACGGCTTTCTTCAACGCTGCTTTTGCTGCAGGCTTGTATTCTTCGTTCACTTTCTTCACCTGATATTCGTTTTCAGGACCATATTTGAGGTATGCTTGTGCTAAAGACTTGAATGGAGCGGTCGTGGTGCCTTCAGTGCTGTCTGTGTCGACGCCTTTCTCCTCGTCGACATAGATGATTGCCATGAGTCAAGAGCAAGGCAGGTGGAGGGAGGGACGACGCAAAATTCGCAACACACAGCAGGTATGCGTGTAATTGGTAGCTAGAGATAGTGAGGTATTCGAGGCACGGAATTGATGTGAAAGTGGCAAATCAGGTCTCCTAAAAGATTCAGGTTCACTCTCAATGGGAGAAGCTAGCGAGTGAGTTGCAAAGGACTTGGTCCTTTGGCGGCTCACTTCAAGTCAATGCAGCAAGAGGCTTATCGATAAGATATCTGGTAAGTTGCTTCCACACACCTAACTTACCACCACGTCTCGTTCATCAGCCTTCTCAAATCAGAAAACCTTTACTTTCAATAAAAAAGATAAGGCCTGTTATTTTCAGGCTAAACTTTAACACACCACCTCCCTATTTGAGTCCCTTTCTATTTCTCCATTTGTACAACTCGCTCTTCCCCAAATTCCCCTTCTCATCAGCAGCCTAAGTCATGTCGCTCTGGTCCTTCGCTCGGAAACCGCTGGGGGTATCCCTGGTGTTTGTACTCGGGGTGCCCCTAGTAAGCGCGTATGGGGAAGCCTGTGGACGTCTTGGGCTTGTCAAGGCGCTCGCGGATCGTATGGAGCGATGGATCCCGGGGCCCCCCAAGCCAGTCGGGCTGCGGTCTGGAGATGAGAAGGATGGCCGTGGCGAGTCCTCATAATATCGTCCGCTAACATATTTGCATCGATACATCGTCAAAAAAACAAAACAAAAAACAAGAAGCAAGCATTTCACTCCAACAACTGGCACTTGGGTGCGTAGTAAGAGATGTCACGAGCTGTAAGAGAAATAATTCACTAATCAATTGTCAAGAGGACCTCCGACGAGGATAAAATGCGCGAATTTAGTCCGCATTAGTCGATGAACAGCAATTCCTTTTCCTTTCGGAGATATCGAGGTATTGGAGATAAAGGTTCAGTCAGAAATTGTGAATTGTGACTGCCAAGAAGACTCAATTAGACAAGAGATTTATCGGCAAGGTAGGATAGTTGGTGCGTCCTCCCCCAATTCACCACTCGCTCCGCTGACACTAAAATTGCTGTGGATAACAGAGCCGTGATCCAATGGCACCCCGAGTAGGGGATTGAATAAGTCACCATCCTGAGCCTCATCATTGTCATATGGACATAGATACAGAGGACCGAATGTTAGACTATTGCTCTTTCAGAGCGCTTCATATTCGCTTGATATGATGTTCTGACATTCGACAACCGAATGCTTGCCAATTGTCATATCCAATTCAAACATTCTGATTGTTCATTATTTCAGCATAGCCTTATTGGAAATTTCGGTGCATCTGGGTGTTCATGATTTCATAGCTGGATCTCGCGTAGATCGAAGCGAATTTCCCCCATAAGATCCGATCCTCTCAATCTGGATGGCTCGATACTGGACATCACGACCTATAGAGTATCAGTGCGTGAGCTCACGGCAAGATAATTGATTGGCAATAGCTGGGATTGATAAAAACTGGGGATGCGAATGGAAAGCTTGTTCAGTTAAGTCTTCAAAACAGCTCCGACTTGATTAGCTTGCTCACTTCCTCTATTTAAATCACCTAGCTGCTCCAAAGTTTCTGCCAATCCTGATGATCCGGTTAGTTCTTCTGCCATTACTTCGTACGTAGCTCCTAGCGTTTGCCCAATAAGCCTCCATCCTTCCTCATATAGACTTCCGAAACGGCGCAGAGCATGGAGAGTAGGTGGTACTCATGGTACACCAACCGAAATAGGAAGATAGCCATGAAATGAACAAGGTTAATGAGAAGTGCAATTTGAGCTAAGCCGGTCCTTTGTTCAATCTACCTAATCGCTCCATCTAAAACTATTCTCGGTTCAAATTAGTATGTCTTTTTAATTTTGCTTTCAAACACTACTCTTTCCCAACAAAGTAGACAACACGGCCAAGTCAGTTCCACGTTGTTGCATATCGTCGACACAGCTATGTCGCAGTGCACGATAACGCAATCGGCAACATTTCACCTCGCAAGAAGCCCTGTCCTCAACGATAACCTATCCCTCAAGAATGCCGCATGTATAGACGTCGTGCCTCTACCAATTCCATTGTGAACATAGTATCCCAGGCCTTCACGCCCTTCCACACTCCCAACTGTGATTGTCATACCTTCATCTGCCTCAATCACATCTTCAATCGGAGTCACGCTAATCTTAACTCTGCTCTTGATAATGGCCGCACTTTGTGAGACCAGTGTCGGCTTATCGATGACCTCTCAACTCACTACTGTAATATTTAGCGTCAACACAATGCTAACCAAATCCGCCAACAGCTATTAATCAGTCACTAAGTTCTGTATTACGCCGTTTACAAAGCTGACGTAGCCGTCGTTTGTTAGATAATCTGGAGGCGTAGAGGATTTTTGCATTTGACCGTCTTACGTACTGGTGGTAATTGGCTGAGGAACAGGATTTAACCGTCGATAATGAAGATAAGGCCAATAGCGATCATTGCAATGAACATGGCTGTGCCGAGTGTAGATAGACTTGCGGCGTCAAAATTAAAACAATTATATTTAAAAATTCGAGGAAGAGGGAGAAAAGTGTAATTGTTGAAGATCATTACTTTTAAAAGGGGGGGTTGGACTACGTTCCAGACCATAATAGGAGCATTGTCAGGATTGAGCGCTTCGCCATCGACCACGCAGACATTCGGGTTAAGAGGGGTGTGAAGACGGCGGTACTCATCTTGATGGGGGTGCGCTTGGGTAGTCAGAAAGTTCAGATATTGTGCGACTGTTGATTGCCACAGCCTAGATGGACCCAAAGAATACGTTGTCCCTAATTCTACCAACGGCGCTCCGTTTACGCTAAGTATTTGTCCGCCGATGATGATAGCGTTGATTACAGGTCTTCATCCGGCCTAGTGAACTGAGACACTCGGTCCAATTTGGCCATTGATATCGACTGCTCGTGACACTCAAACGAAAATGCTTTTCCTGCTATCATGACTAGAACCCTGCATATACTATTAGTCTGAACGCGTAAAATCTCATGCGCCAGATGCTGAAGGTGTGAATGTTGCACGCTCAACGACGACCAATTCTGACGTTGTTGCTTATGCTTGCCAGAGACCCCATCGTCCGTACCCGTCCTCCTTGCTGCTGCTATTCTCTGCTTGCTCACTTGCGGCTGGACTCCCCCAAAGGAGGAGCAGGTCTGGTTGACGGGCCATGAATAAGAGTACGTGAAAAAAGCTGTCTCGCTTTGGGTGCGGATGGACTTGAGAATTTCGCCAGGCTATTGAAAGGTACTCCCTGGATTGTGATGATCCTATCGGATCAAATTCAATACTTGTTTAGAAAGCTTTGAAATGGAGAGAGCCATGCTCTTCCGTAGGGATCAGGACATAATGTCGGTGGAGAATTACCTGGTTGAGGAGGTGAACTTCTGGATCCCTGTTGTCAGGGTATACACTTATACGTAGTACCTCTTGATTGGTGGTCTTTCTCCGATTTGTGTAGGTAGTTTCTTGCAGGTGTAACAAATCTTGCGTATTTCCATACCCCCCGCCTACGACGCTTTGTCCTCCATAGCAATATACCGCCTCTGTTTGCCTTCACAAAGCTACACATGCTTTCTCCGCAACCTTCTCTTGACATCCCCTATCAATATAGCATGCAAAATACCCACTTCAAGTTCCAGTGTTAGGGTGAGTAATACTAACACCCCAGTTTCTGCATGAAGGGATATCGTAGTGATCCTCAGCTTTCCAGACGTACCCGGCTCGAGAACGCAGTTGTGCTCCTTTGCCGTAAGGACCATCCTCATAGTATGATCATTAATGAAATCACTTACCGATTGTGGCGACAAAGCTCCTTTCGGGAACGCACACTGACTGGCCATGTCTCGGCATGACATCAATGGACCAAGTCTACCCGGATGGGGGGACATTGAGCAGGAGCCGTCTATGAGAAACGGCACGGGAGACGACGCCTCAGCGGGCCCTTCACACTCCGTTTCGCCCACCACGCGTCTTCTCCCAACAGCCGACTTGACGCCCCGACCTCGTAGACAGCGCCTCGGAAAGTTGGCTACTATCTGGACCAAGGCCTCGACTTTTCTCGCAGACTTGGGACGGAGCGCAAGACGGGGTCTGGGAACAGTAACTTATAAGTTTAAGTCGAAGTCTCGCGATAAAGATGTAGATACCAGTGAACATGTGGATATTGGTAAAGACGTGGACACCAGTGTAGAGGCATACGTTCGGTTCATCAAAGTTGAGAAGGTGAAGGAAGATCATGGTACGAAACTTGCAACTGGCAAAATGCTCTTTGACACGGGCTACTCCGGCAAAGGGATTGTTCTTAACAGGAAATATGCCGATTTAATTGGCCTTCCCGGCAACGATCGATTGAACAAGTTCCAAACTCGGAGTTTCGACGGACACCCCATCGACGTGTTCACGAGTCCAGACTGCATGATCCGCTGGAATGAAGATCATGGGCAGAACAAGCTTCGAAAGCCAAAGTTTTTCTTTCCAAAACAAATGATGGAAAGCCAGGCTTCCATAATCGATAACTTTCCTTACGACGCGGCCATCGGTCCCGAGGAAGTCGCGCAGCAGGATCTTGAGAGGGAAGACCCGTCAGACCTTTTAATATATCCTGAAAAACGAAAGCCCAACAGGGGTACGTGAATGGTTCCTACATTATTGAGTCTACTATCTTACCGATTGAATAGACCAAGAAGTTCGTAACCGACAGGCACGGGAGAAAAAAGAGCAAGCGGACGAAATAGAAAGGCGAGCGAGAGAGAGAGCACGCAAGAAAGCACAAAGACAAGAAGCCAAAGCGGGGTCGGCACAAGACAATGAGAAGGCGAAACAAGATAGATGAGGTGCAGCTAACGGAGGATAGACGTCTCTATCCATGGTCGGCAGTCCCGTGGTGCTTCCTTGATGCGTTCTGGTGATATCCTTCTCTTTTAAAAGCGATAGGCGACAACTTCAATCCATTTCTTCGGAGGACCCAAGCCTATAGGCATCATAGCAACTTCAATCTGTTTCCATTTTCATGATATGCGGCATTCAGCGTTTGGGCACATGGAAACAGCTGGGCGGAAGTTGGACACGGGAACCGATTACGTGTTATGTACGGGAAGGAGGACCTGGATTTATAATATGTGTTCGCATGCGCTAGCATGGAAACAGGGCTTTGACTACGTACAACTTGGATACAAGAAGAACCCGGACTTGGGTATTTTACAGGGGACCAAAAGGGCATGGAGTAAGCATGGACGACCGGGAACTAGCACGGACGGTTGCTACGATCAAAATCTCTTAGTGTGTGCTTTCATGCTAGTTCATTTTGAGGAAAACTACCGGCCGGCTTCGTTTAGCTGGACTTTTGAAGGTGTTTTCCTGCTCATCAATTGGTTGTGATTCTCTTCTATGTTTCTTACACAAACCTTGTTTCACGTGTCGATGAGGGTTTAATGATCCATGTAGGGTGCCTGGCAATGTATGTCCACCAAGTTTCTGATGAGGGTCAATGTCGTGCTAAGACTGTCTGCGCTATTTGTTCAGTTGCTCTTCTGACTTTCAAAGTGGCTTTTCTTCGATCATCTCTTTTATCTCCCTCTAGTTCCCAGTACGTCACTCCAAATACCCAACTTTTAGCCAAACGAATAGCTGGAATAAATGATCATGCCTTCAAAATGGATGTAAGAGCGTATTCTATGCCTCAGGAGGCTGTCATTAGCAGCTTCGCGTTCCTTGGATATACCACATCTTTCATCTTCACCCCCAATGTTAGCCGACACAGTGGCACAAGGTATGGATGTCTGCTTGTGTCCCACTCGAATCTCACCGCTTTCCAATAGCGATGTTCATGGATATTTTATATTGGTTTATATGCATGCCTTAGAAAACCACACAAGTCATGGCGCTAATCGCGTCATCGACATCACCATTCCACAAATTAGGATGTTGCATGTTGATATTTCTCTTATCTAATTGCTTTTGGGTTCATGCTAAGAGAAATCTACCGTGAATGGGAACTTTGGTCGCATAGGCATGTGCTTAGGTGGCCAGATACGTCGAAAACTTAATGATGTGATTGGTCCTTGCAGAAGACAGGTACCTGCTAAGGTAGGTATACAGATGAAAGAGTGTCTAGTGCTATATCCTCCGTTCTTTTCTGCAAAGTCTCCATATATTTTCGCTGCGGGATTTGAAAGGCTCATATAACTGAGAATCGTTATGATACGTTTCACAAATGTTCAATAGTTGGCGAAATGCCTTTCGAACGACGTGGCGGAATGTTTGATCAAAGTGTTCATTTACAAGATTGTGCACGTGCACCAAATGTCTGTCCGCGATGGCACACCAAGTGCTGTCTTATGCAACTGCAAGTCAACATTCCACCGGGTCACGTAGCAAATGGCTCCTTTAGATCTTCCAGTCACACTATTGTCACTCGGACTTACTTTACAGGAGCGAATCAGGAGCGTGTTTGATGTAGACAATGCAAATGTGGGAATATGGATAATAGCCCCTGCCAATGCATGGGACATGCTTTCTATTCTATCAGAGCCACAAGCTCCTGCGTGATAGCGAAGCTTACAGTGAGCTAACTACTCTGGAGATCTTTGCTGCTTTGTAGCAGCTATCGCTCGGGCCTCAATTCCATAAATCCCATTGTCACTTCCTACCTCAGTTCTTCTCGTGTAGTTGTCTCCTCCATGGCATCACGTAGATCTCGGACAAGATCTATTATGTGGTTTCACGGCAGGAAAGCCACACGTACGAACAAGTAGCACACACATCGCATTTGCTTCTGGTCCAAATTCATGTGATCTAGATGTGGTTTCGCAGAGTTGTGGGTGTTTCACCCCCTACGGAAGTATCGCAGGGTCCTCGTCCTTTGAGTGGACGACAAGATAGGCTATAAACACTGGTAGAGTTTGACAGCAAGGGGCTCCTAGTCAACAAGAGTCCAGCGGCATCTCACTTAGCTTGTGCATAGGATTTGTGCTCAGCGGGGTGAAGGGGCGCTCCGGGCGAAAGGCACTCCGGGCTAAAATTAGATTGAAGCTTGGCCCCTTTTCTTTCCCTGTCTTAGTGTTTCTCTGACACTCCCAACAAACTTCCAAGATCTGAACTCCGTACCTTTCCAATCAAAAGGAAAATATGATTCGGAATCCATTATGTCCTTGAAGTCACATCTTCGAATGTGACCGAGGGGGTCGAGATATCATGTGGTAAAGAGAAGAAAGAGCGTAGGAGACAAAAGCTATCTAGTCCCATGGTTGCGTGAGTTGAGCGTGGAAATTACAGCAGAGCCCTGTTGAGCGAACCCTTTTTCCAAGCACAAGTCACCGGGTACTACCTCCGACTAGGAATGTTGTCTCTGCCCAGTTCTCCCAAGATGGGCTGCGGCGGCACTCATCATAGGACGATGATATTCGAGTCGGTACTCTCAATTCGCGTATCCAGTTAGGTATGGTCGCCGATGTGACCATGTGCATCGCCCTGAACTTAGGGCGCCAGCTCTCAATGCCCTCCTGTCACACAATGAACCCATGATGTGCGTGCAAGATGCCATGACATAGCTACAGTAAGCGCCTGATGAGTATCGCGTATATCTGTCATGCATCCAGCAAATCATATTGGATTGCTAATTTTCTTCCTAGAATGACGTCGAAGAAGGAATCTTCTGGCGCTGCCACCATGAATCGAGTATGAAAGACACGTTCAGTCTTGTCAACTTTCCAGTCCAAATCGACATATCCCAGAAAATGTATCATTCTTTCAGCGACTTCTACTGGAGTCGGCAGCTCTTCCAGAGGTTGTATCTTCAGGTTTAGCACATCAGTGATGATGTGTTTGGCGACGACATTAACGTCCCAATTTCCTCGCGGGCTCCATAGAATCGCTATTCTGGAGGCTCTACGGCTTGTCTTCCGACCTCGTCCTCCAATTGACGTGGAACCTATCCTCTCCCCCTTGTGAATGGAAATGTAAGCCACAGGTTCGTCATCGGGAAGCTACAATTTTTTCATTAACAGACTAGACCTTCTTTGGTTAAGTCGCACCGGAGACAAGGACAAGGTCAAGAGGAAACAAGCGGAAGGGATAAAAACGGACGAACCTTGAGCTGGTTGTGCACTGGGCGTCGAATGGAATTTCTCAAGAACGAAAATCTCTCCCCACAAAACATGGCATTACCGCTTCACAGCTCTGTTTTCTTCCTGAAGAACGAAGACAAGGAATATGATTATGGCATCGCCAGAACGCTGAGAAAGGAAATCGATGTGAGACCTTAGCCTCGGCTGAAAATAGGTCCGTATTTATATTGCATGGACGCAAGGCTACCTTGGATCGCCTACAATAGGAGTACACTTTATCCAATGATCGCTCTATATGTGCGCCAATGCTAAAAGGGCGAATCCTTGCTCGCCACGTATGTCACATGCATTGTTGCTTTCCGGATGTCGAATCTTTGGCCCAGAATTCTTCAAAAAGCTATTTCTCTTACTCATTATCTGGAAGCTAACCCTCTCACGATAAGTAGAGGCCTGGTGTGTTGAAAGTTGCCAGCCAATTATTCAAGAACACAAATTTACATTGAACTTCACTTCCTATGACGACGCCCAACCATGCGCCAGTATGTAAGAACCCTGAGGTAGGCAGTTGGCTTGAGTCTGATGTGAAGCACGGCGTCCGGGACCGAGTGAGATCTGACCAGCAGAATCGCTTTTCACAGATGCATTGGACGGTGCCCCACTTTATTGAAATCAAATCCGGCAGCTAGCGAATAATTATTACGCGCGTACGCATGAGTGGCTTCGAAATGAGGGATAAACAACCGCTCAAACCAACGTCTTGCCGAAGTCTTTTCACAATTATGCACTTTTGCTACATGTAGTGATCCAGTACTTGTCACAGTTTCGAGCCAAGGCTTATGAGAAGAAGGGGGTCGAATCTTGAGACGAAAACCCCGGAGTTCTTAGGCTCTCCTTTTGTGATCCAACCCACATCTTCCATCAGCAACATTGGTATAAGATCGTAATCGGGTTCTGATACGGTGCCAACCCGGTTCGATCAAGCCGGCACCGCCGGAATAAATTCCTTGCGTTATATCTGCGTATGCGCCCGGAAAAGCTGACCAATAGTTTATATTGTGCGACCCTACCTGCGTTCGCTATCGGGTAAGAGAAATGTGTAAAATTCTAATACGATTGGCCATCAAATTTTAAGGGGAATTTCCGCTTTGCCAAAGTCGATTTATCCGTGCGGTATTCGTTTGGCTGAAACTTGTGCTCTCACGAAGAAAACTTATTCATTAGGCTCACACATCCCAACTTCAATAATCCTGAACATTGCATCGCATGTGAGAGCATATATACCGCTACCTGTCGGTATGACCGATTTTGAACTCTCATTTATCGAACCACTCCGTTACTCTAGAGTCTGGTTCTACTTACCATGGGTCTTCACAGAGGTCATTAGCACGACGGAAGTAATTTTTAATCCTTGTGGAACGACACCAAATACCCGTCGTAGCAAACAAGCGCACATCAGGCGAGAGAGACAGCCTATGCTAGCTATTAGCAAGATAATCGGGAATACTCACCCGTACTTAGCCGATCGAGAGCCTACCACAAAAGCTATGTACGGCAAAAGGCCATCGGGGTTATTGCCTTGATGTGCCAGGCCTGTCGCAGGTTACAATATCCGTCCAGCGTACCCGAACGCCTTGGGCGTAATCTTGTTGCGAAACTGTATTGAGCTGATGATCAGGCAGGAGCAGGGTGCCATTTGGAAATGCGAAAGTACTGACATTTCCAGTCTCATACTTTATCACTCGTCGATATGTTACCAACAGACAGGGAGCAAACACCATCTCATCATTGATAGAGCTACCATATAGGTAGCCGGTCGAGACGAGGCGATCTACTATGCATATATTGTACTACAGAATATGCGGCTGGCCGGACCCTACGCAGCTTTAACCAATCACTCAACAGTAAAGTTGCGAATGATACCTCAATTCAGCGGGATCTTCCGTCGTTCAAGCCTTCTAACCATTCTCTTGTCAAGTCAAAATACTCACCAGCTGTCGACATGGGTAGCCTAGGGTTGCTAGAGCAACACGCCCATGAAGTCTCCTGCTGACGCGGGAGTTCACATTTTGCGTGCGTCAAGGCGTGGAGGCGTTGGCCTATCGAAGACGAACGTAGGGTCTCGCACACTGCAAGGCTTTGTAAAATATCACTCATTGTCAGCTCTGGTAAAGAGAATACTAGAACAATTCCGGCGAAATAGAGTCGCTTGCAAGGCTATGACGCAGGTTGTTATATCTCTCGATCCTTCTGCGCTGTTGCCTTCGCCGATGGCACTGCCATCCCATACAAGTTCCTCAGCCTCATCCTACTCTAGGCCTAGCCATGGAACAGCCCTTGAGTATCCCTCTGAAAAGCGTTTCAAATGTTCCGCGTACAGAAGGATCAAATAAATCAGGAGGATTGGACGGATCGCAATCTACACGCGTCGATTCACCGCATTCACATAGCGATATTCCAGCAGGGTACCCTAAGCTGGCAAAATTGATGGGGCTTATACCGGAGACGGCTATTTTCCGAAGATTCGGATTTCTGAATAAACTGAATCTTTTATATATACAGGCTGACCTGCAGGATTTGGAGGAGAAGCTGATGAAGGTACAACGAAAGGACCACCAAAGCCATGGAGATGAACGGCTTTATGCAAAAAACTACTCTTTCTTGAATGATACGGAAGAGGGCGACAATACACAATTGGAGTTGATGACAACTATTCAGGGGCGATTAAAGAATTACAGTAAGCGAAGGCCCCTACCTGCTACTCTCTTTTCGAGGTGATCCGATGGTGACTTGAAGAAGATTCAGCACTTATTCAACAAATGCAAATCCTTCGGTTGAGTTCTCCTGGTAGCTATGACCTTGACTATATCCAAAAATATATGGCGTCCGAGGAAATGGGCCCACTTAGTCTCTCAGGGGTCGATTCGGAAATCTGGGGTTCGGTGGATAATCCGAAAAATCACGAGGCAGATATTATCACATTACTGTCTCGTAAAAAGGCTGATATGTTCACAAAAATGCTCATCGAGAAAGGGATAGATAAGTTTTTCGATTGGGGTCTGGGCCGATTTTTAAAACCTTCGCCAACCCACGGTTTAATCGGCTGGGAAGAAAGCGCTTTATTTCGTCTAACATATTTGGTGACAACAACATTGGCATCGCTCCTCCCGATAGCCTCCATCGTTGTGCTTTACTTTGTTCATTCAATAAGGATAAGGCTAGCTGTCATCGCGATCTTTACTGTCTTACTTTCTTTTGCCTTGGCATTTTTTACTTCTGCTAAGCGGACAGAGATATTTGCATTGACAGCAGCATTCTCTGCCGTCCAAGTTGTTTTCGTTCAGGTCGGCAACGGTAGCAATGGAAGTTAGGCGTTCAATATCTGAGCAAAGGTTGCTTTTTGAATTGGGTGGGGGATAATTGGCGAAGTCTCTTCGATTCGGAGCCACCAGGTCGTGGTGCAGATTAATTCGGTAGACAATGACATTCTAAGAGCCATCAGCCTGGAAAGCGTAGGTACTTACAGAGATGATTCATTCATCCACGGGCTTGAGTCTATCGTGCGTCGTGAATAAGCGACACTTCTGGGGATCTCTGCTAAATTTTCGAGTTAAATTGATGAAGATGCTCGTAATAGGTTAATTGCATGAGGCTCTCCAGCAAAGTGAAGTTCAGCTTTCCTGGAGATCAAAAAGAGACTAGCGTAGGCACATGATGGGCACGGTTCCGTTGTAAGGCTGCGGATCTCTTAAACCCAAGCTCAACCCATTGTGACCTCTACTGACATCCACCTTACTCATACAAAGAAAGCGACTACGCTGACGAAGATGTGATTCTCTTGATCCTTGCATAGAAGTCATCATGTGTCATTTATTGGTCGGGTCAGATCAAGAAATTCTGGAAAAGAATGTCTCTTGTTCTCAGGCTAAACTTTAAAGCAATACCTCTGTATAAAAATGGAATTTTCCATTCCCCAGATTTGTAGTCGCAGTCTAGAGACTGAGCAATATATATCCTCGCCTTTTGTTTGCTTCTCTCACTAACGTGGTTCATTCAAAGATATCTCAACTGTCCAGTACTTCCAGTCGCCTCTGACTACACCCTGCTACCATCTCCGCCGTACCCTGGTGCTGCCGAATCCTTTTCAAAATGCTGCGCAGCGTTCAAAGAGCGATGGCTCGCAGCGGTCCAAGACGGCCTACCTATTTCAATCCGACACTCGAAAACAGATATCCGGCAGTCCTCAGCAGCCGAGTCATTTCGGGTCGAACTTTGTGGGCTCCACGTATCCCACCTATTCATCAATTTTCAACGATGCAGACACATCCTTGGTACGCGTCGATATTCTGTCACGATTGTGGAGAAAAGTTTGTGGTGCAAAGGATGCGCCACCGATACCGGCCCAGAGGACCAGATGTTACTGTGATACGCGTACAGCCCTCGGTCAACTGTTGTCTTACGCAGACCGGTGTTTTTAATACTAAACCATGGTTCGCGAAGACACACACTGGCGATTTTTTTGCCGTGCTTTCGATACCATTTATAGTGATATTAGAGGGCATGGTTTTGTTTGGAAGTCTAAGTTGGATTTGTGAGCACCTACTGGAAGATCCTACACCCACACAGCAGAGCGGAGATGGTAAGAAGATATCTTCCCCACAGCAGCGCAAAACACAAGGTGGCAGATCCGACAACCCACAGCAGAGCGAGAAAAATGGCAAGGCATCTCCTACGAACCAAGGTGAACCAGTACGTGAGAGATCTGGTGTGCGCTTTTGGGACGGACTCTTTCGAATGTGGGCACCAAGGACGGAAAAGCAGCATGAACGCAAGGAAGAAGGCTCCTAGACTATCTCCGAGGCTGGAGAAGCTTTAGGCGTAAGCCTAGTGGGCATGCTCAGGACATCCATAGCGAAGACCTACGAAGAGGTGTGCAGGCGCCTCCTTGTGGCGCTCTGGGGGCATGGAGGACGAGATGACGGAGTAGTGGGAGAGCGAGGCCACTGAGGATTGCAAATGGGCCATAACAATAATGATTCGCCAAATATGTATCGGAGAGACTCTCTCTCCAAAGACAAGACCACACCAGAGACATGAATATCGAAAAGAAAGAGATATTCCTAGCATGAAAACACAAAGACTATGAATTCTACCAGGCACAAAAGTACCATCAAAGTTCTGCCAACTTTTAACGACTGCAGAAAATTGTGACGCTACACGTTCTCAGAGTTATGCAAAGGCTTATATTCCAGTGATGGCACAACCGGCACCGTATGGGAGGAGTTTTTTGTATTCTTCAGGAGAGAAGCCATCAGAGACATTGAAGACCTTCGGAGAAGCAGTCGGAGGTAAGGAGAAGCCAAGGTGTGCAGATAAAGCTGTGTTGACAGCTTTAGACAATCGAACAGCAAAATTGACCTCTTATTCAAGCGATAAGAATCGCGGTGTTTTTACAATTGATTCGCCAAAGGCGATCCGTTGATCTGCCCTATCACTATCTTTGCTGTTCACACATCCTTGACCAAACGATAGAAGCCTAAATCTAATTCGAGACACACTCAGCGCGTGCTGTTTTCTTTCCTCCACTACAAGGCTCGCCACCAGCAGAAATGTCAGGATATGATAGTATAGCCATCGCGTATCAACCATGTCTCTCCCATATCCAACAATTTGAGAGCTGCGCTCTTAGATCTGGGTTTCCACCTGTTCCACTTTATCCACTCCATCTCTATCGGCAATATACGACGACATCGCTATGCACTCACCATGCGTGCGACAGATATGAGCGTACTTCGCCGTAAGCTACGAGGAAATGGATCAACCAAAGTCAATGTCCGATCGAGGTACGGCTCGTATGGTGTTTCTTCGGAAACAAAGATTGTTTCCGCTTGGCCGTCTTGTGTAACAGTGAAGGCATGGTCAGGAAAGACCGTCTGGCCGTCGATGATGAAAGCATAAGCAACAGCGAGTGTTGCAGCGAAGAAGACGGTGCCGAGTGTGAGTGCAGTAATGGAGCCGGAAGCGAGATAACCGTACTCAGAGGCAAGGATAAGAGAGGAGATCGTCTGGCCATTAAGGGTAACAGGCCAAAGGAGGCTGGGGAGTGAGTCATGCCGCACATAGTGTAGGAGTTTCTACCAGGGCTCAGGGCGTTGCCGTCGATTGCCTAGGTGTTGAAGCTGAGTCGGGTGGAGACAGCGTTGCTGATGGTGATGGGAAGCGAGGTTGGGTAAGTAGGGGGTCAAGATAGAGTTCAGCCGTTGTCGACTACAATGCTGAATGGCCACGATGGATATGTTGTTCCTGATTCTCCTATTGGTGCTCTATTCTTGTGGTCGAGCTTGCCCTAAATAGACTGTCCCTTTGGTGAAACCCTTTGTCAATTTTGGCTTCTTCTCTTAGCGGAGCAGTTGGATCGATGAAGCTTGTGTCCATAGGTAGAGTCGAGCTTTTGGACTGGACTCATCATTCCGCAGATAGGACTGTGTTTGAGGGACAAAGGTTTTCTTCCCTTGGAGATAAGTCAGCAGAAGAACAGGGGCATATCAAAGATAAGGGCACATCAAAAACAGGAATTTACCAAAGATAGGAACATACCAAAGACAGAGATGCTTCCAACATAGAAACACAAGACCATAGGTACCGTCAAACACAGCTGTGTTGCCACCAAGTACGAGCATATCAACAAACTTTTACCAAGGCTTGGGCCGGACTTGCGATACCACAACAGGCGCCGTATGTTGGAGGAAGTTTCTAGAAAGAAGTCAGCAACAAAACAGCAGTACACCCGACACATGTACATACCATAGATGAGAACACACAAAGACAGAAACATGCCAAAGGTAGGTACACATTGGATGTAGATACCAAACACGAATGTATGGTCGGAATCCTACCAGTTTCGGGCCCAGACTTTCGATGCCGCAACCAGCACCGTATAGCGCGTTTAGTTTTTCTGAAGAAGTCAGCAGGAAGACAGGGACATACGAAAGGTAAGAACGCACCAGAGATAAGAACACGCCAGAGACAGGAATACACCAGTAACAGAGGCACGTCAAAGACTGAAGCAAGGCCAAAGACAGGAGCATGTCAGAGATATGAGCACGTCAAAGACTGAGGCACGCTGGAGATAGAAGCACGTCGAAGACAGAGGCACGCTGGTGATTGAGGTACGCCAGAGATAGGAGCACGTCGGAGACAGAGGCACGCTGGAGACAGAAGCATGCCAGAGACGGGAACACGTCAGTGATTGAGGCACGCCAGAGATAGGAGCACGGCGGAGACTGAGGCACGCTGGAGACAGAAATACGCCAGAGACAGGAACACGCAAAAGAGAGAGACCAAACACGAGTATCGCCCAAATTCTGCACATGTGCAACCAACGCCGTATGAGGGGGGGGGAAATTTTTTCCTGAAGATTGGAGAAGTCAGTAGAAAGATACCTGGGACACACCGAAGAGACAGACCAAACACTAATAGATCGCCAACGTTTTACCAGCTTTTCTGCTGGATTTTCGGCGCCGCCGGCGGCACCGTATGAGGGGGAGAAAAACTTTTTTTTTTCTGGGCAGAAGTCAGCAGAAAGAAGGAAGAGGGCCACAGTGGGCCGGGATGACGGGATAAAGGCATCGATGTGGAGTAGACTCACTTTTTTCTGCAACATTGGTCAGTCAGACGAAGTCAAAGTGGTTATTGGAGCAGAGGACTTACTTTTTTGGCTAAGTATGCAACGAAAGTATATAGCGATAAGATATTATGGCGACTTGCTGCGGCCCTCCTCCTCCTTCCCCTCTTCCCCCTTGGCTTTGTCGTCCCCATACGACACGCAGGAGGCCACCAGCTTGATGGGCCACGAAAACCAACATTCGAATCGGCCTGCGAGCGCCGTAATGAGTCCAAGACGCTCGCAGGCCTCCTCGTAGGCCTTAGCTACGGGTACCGCAATGGTGCCCCCCAGGAGCAACCATCCGGCCCACGTAGCCAGGGACCTAGGTTGATGTTGGCTCGTGACCCATGGGGGAGATTGTCGCTGGGGGCCTCCCTGTGGTGCCGCGCTACAGAACCAGATGGTTAGTTGATGAAGCTGAAAAAGACTGAAGAAATGCAATTCTCACCGAGAACGGTCGGCACCACGGCGTGGGGGACGACGTTGGGATCGGAGGGTTGGGGGGCGCCGGGCAGCAAGTCGCCTAAAATTTCTAACGATGGTATGATGATGCATTGCTAATTATGTTGAAATAGTGATTGACGCCAAAAAAAAAGCGAGTGGCGGTGAGTAGCAATATTAGCAATGCAAGGAGGAGAAAAGAGGGAAAAGATGGGCAGAGTTGGGTATATAAACTGGCCTGCCAGTTCTTTCCTAGAATGACATGACCCACCTGAATTCGTGCTGTGCATCGGCGAGGAGGCCCTCAGAAGCATTTGACAATGGAAGTTGGGCAGGAGCGGGCCACGCAAGTAGGTTCAGCATTTACAAGAACAACACTACAGAGAGTTTGGACCAAGCTATTATTCGTTAAAAACATGTTCGGGGAGACGACCCTTTACTTAACATCGAGCTGACAGCTTTGAACTGTTGCATAGACTATGAAACACTTCATCTGGCGGTCTTTCCATCATGCGAGTATCATCGGCCAGGACGTGAGCGACGGTAAACACACTCCGGTGGGCCCCAATAATGAAATCATATTGCCTAGATAGGCATGGGAAACCACGGATGAACCTGCACGCGGTATGAGAAGATTGGGGTCCGCCTCGGTGGTCGATTCCTTGGGAATCTTTAGTTCGTGTTGCTGGGGTTAGTTTTCGAGGATGTAAACATTGACTAAATCATTATTCGGGAAATGGCAGCAGCGCATGCAAAAAAAAAACGCCATCCGCGACCTCGAAAGGTATAATGGCCACATATCTCATAGAGAGGTCCCCAGCAATAATAATCAAGAAAGTCTTGAGAGATAATTTTTGTTGAATTTTTGACGGGCTCCAATACTTTGAAATGGGATTGGGGTCCTCCGTATGAGGCCTGCGGCAGTTTTATCTCTTGCGGTCGTGGATGACATTTTTTATTGCTGCCCCTGACGATGGTGTTGACCAGATTTGATGGAATATCTGATATGGAATATCCAATCTGTTGCAATTCTGTACGGAAGCGACGTTGCCTCGAGGTAAATTCATTTAGAATTTCCTAGCCGTATTCGGTTAGCTTATCCAAGGTACAGCCCATGTAGGGCTAACATTTGCCAAGGCACCACAGCATAAGAAATGTCACCCGCAACCGCAAAAGGTATAATTCGCTGCAGGCCTCGTCGGGAGGACCTCATATCATTCTACATAATTCTAAACCGTAAATAATCTGTCAATAACTCATCGAGAAGATATTCTTGTCTGCTTTTGTTGAGGGTCTCTTGACGAGGCCTGCGGCGAATAATATGTTAAGGTCTGATTGCGCGATTTCCGGCTTCCGGAAAGTAAACCGAAAATCCCTCGAGAGGAGGGAGCACAGTGTCCTGTAGCCTTTGCGCTGTGCTCTTCCGGAAAGTGTTTACTCGCTCTGGACCTGCCCGTTGACAGGGTCTGATACTTTGACAGGCCGAGAAATCTGGATCAGGATCCTACCTATAGTCACTTCTGCTGGCTACCATGGACCTAGCTTTCAACGATATATTCCTCGAGTTCCCACAAATCAGCCGGGTCATAGTAAACTGACGTGGATGAGATAGAGGGGGTTAGTGCATCTGGATAGGACGATGAGGACGAGCTGCTGAGTTGAAGGTGATCCCTACCCCCTCTCAATGAGTACATGATGTGCAAACGCGAGTACACGTCATGCCAGTGATGCGGTAGTTCCTCCCACAGCTCTTTGGCAGGCAGAAACTTCCGCCCTGTACGCGTTTGAGAAATATTGGATTTCGACAGAATCGCATTGGTGAGGGTCACTATGGCGGATTGGGATACACAAAAGGCCAGTGGGGGCATATCATTGTTTTTTCGAATCCCATCAAGACAGATCTCATGATCTTCACACCAATCCCAAAGACGTCTTCCAGGGCTCAAACTGCCGATTTCCGCTGTCCACCACCAATATTCGACTCTTCGTTGGAAATTAAATGCTGTGTGACCCAGTGTTTGAGAAGGGTCGGAAGGATTAACATTATCTTTCTCAAGAGGATTACATGTAGAGGCAAGATAAAATGGAGGGTCATCGCCATCACATCCGCGACATTGATATTGAAACATGGGCCTTGAATGCTGATATCGCGTCTGGTTGGAGTTGTTCATGTAATCCCTGTATGAGATTAGAGCTACAAGCAGGGAGTCGGTATCTTAAGGAAAGCTGACTCCCTTATTCTGAGAGTATCTATACCCCAAGTGTTTTGAGGGTGATTTGTGGGAAGCTGAGGCCGAGGAAAAGTGGCGACAAACTTGAACCAAAATACAGAATTGAAAGCTAGAGACTTCATATCACATTCTTAAATCAAGAGAAGACACAGATTGAGGCTTCCTGGAGTTAGTGCGGACAAGGTCTTCTCATTTATATGTGGGAAATCCGCACTGTACTTTATGGTAAACGCCGCCATGGTGTGATTCCGCTAATCCGTCTTGATCGTGAACTATAATTTGAGCGGTCAAGTGGAAGGTAATTCTGAACACGGCCATGACTTTTCACAACCATTTGTGACTGCGTGGGCGACCCACTGACTTCAATCGAGATATCTGTGCGCTCATTTGTAATCGCATATCACCGATTGGAGTAAGGAAATAAATAAGGTATTCAACAAAGACAGGTCTCTACGCATCTGGATCGGTCGAGCGTATCTTCGAACATCATTCCACTGCCACCCCAAAACTAGCCTATTTTTTTTTTTTTTAAATAACTTCACAACGAATGGAGATGATAATGTAAAAACCATATGATTTTGATTACATGCCATCAACTCCGTTTTTCGTAGAATTATTATAAAACGAAAATACGCTAAAATTTGGAGGTGGCAGTGGAAATGTTAGAGGGAACGCCTGACCGATCCATGACGGTGCTTCGACGCCGCACTGGGCAACCAACAAGGTAAACAGGACCCTGCGCCATGCGATCGACATGGTTGCCTTCAGCCTCAACTTCACTGAGATAAAGCCATCTCTGTTCCTCATCGAGTTCTGTGTGCGCCGAATCTCAGGTATGGACCATCCTCGCTTGACATTTTCGGGCCTTCGAGGCGTAACTGTTCATGTCATTTTCATACCTGAGCCATAAGTCCCGGCTACGTAGCCATTTAGAGGACAGAATCACGGAGCAAGAATCATTACCTTTGCTACATAAAGTACACAATCATGGTCTCAAAACTCCCGGATGTTGCGACGCTTTCCACGGCTCAGCTCTTGCTTTACTTGATTGGCTCTGGAATTGGAAACAGAACTCACAGGCACTGCTCAACGGAATAGCCCAGGTCACTTTGTGGCCGCAATACGAGTGGAGAGCTTTGACTACGACTCAACAGATACGATTGCTGTACCTACGACCTGGAATTGAGAGTGATACAGTTTATGTCACCCTTCATTACTACCAACTCCAAGGTCCAGAGGAAAAGGAATATGAGGCTCTATCGTACGCTTGGGGCTGCAATCGGAAAAGTCGGCATATTCTTTGCGAAGGGCAATCCCTCTATATAACCGAGAACTTACATGCCGCTCTCCTACGACTGCGCTATGCCGATCGGGGGCGATGGATCTGGGCAGACGGAATCTGCATTAATCAATCTAATTTTGCAGAGCGGGCGCACCAAGTTTTATTGATGCGTGAAGTATTTTCTAGGGCGAAAAAGGTGATAATTTGGCTCGGCGAAGAGGTGGAAAGCGACATACAAGCGTTTGGGATAATAGCGGACAGCAGCGGCAGAGACATAAGCTCAACTTTAACGTACGATACTGGCTCTAACAGCTCTACGTACGAACCAGATTTACCACATTTCATCCACTCACCTCATTGGTCCTCGCTTACTCGACTTCTCAGCCGGCCTTATTTTCAGAGGACGTGGGTAATCCAAGAAATTGCTGTAGCTTCCCAAGCAACAGTGGTCTGCGGATCGATTGAAAGAGATTGGAATGAATTGTCTTGGGCAGTCAATAGACTCGTCAGAGAGGGCTTCTCTGAGCTTTGCCTGAAAAATAGATATGTCCCTGGCTCTTCATGTATGCCTATCCTGGCATATGTGAGGAATGGTTTGGACATACGGAAAGACACCGTCAAAGCATCGCTCTCGCTTTTGGCCATGTCTCGAAGATTCCGAGCGACCAATCCTCGGGACCAGATTTTTGCACTGATGGGCCTACTTGATCACCACATTGAGCTTGGCATAGACGTAGACTACGATCTTCCCGCCTCCGTAGTGTACAGGCAGGTCGCTTCTTCGTATCTGTTGACGCACAAGACCTTGGACATTCTATCCCTAGCCGGGCAAGCGGTCAATGTCGAATGGGAATATGATGTACAAGGCCGCATTGTGGGAAAGCTTCATCCGGGTCAAGGCGTTCGAGTGCCATCTTGGGTTCCAAACCTTTCGCATGACAACGATAAACGCTGGACATTGATGACCGTGAATCATTTTAACGCTGGTGGTCGAACCAAGGGCGACGTATGGATCCAGGATGACGGACAGACTTTGTGCATTAAAGCTGTCGTTTTTGACGAAATTATCAGAGTCAGCACGGAGCGGAGAGATCCTCTTCTAGACGAAGAAGCGGCACGGACAGGGAAGCTGCCGACTGTATTTGAACAATTGTCAGCGCAACGACGATGGATTCAGGAGTGCAAGAGAATTGTCGCTGATGCTCAGCAACCCTATCATACGTGGGACTCCTCGCAAGAGGTCCTCTGGCGTACTCTGGTTGCCAATTCAGAAGATGATGACCACGAAGCCCCCGCCGCATTCAAGCTTCAATATGAGTCTTATGTACTTCAACTTGACCAGTCAACTCGCTTCGGATCACAGCATTCGGAAGACCCCGCATTTTTTGAGAATCCACTTGTCTTTGATCTCGACGGACACCATGACCCAGCCCTACGCTTTGAAACCGACGCTCCCGAAGACTCGCATTTCTCCAAATCCCCGCTTCCGTTGGGCCTCAACGGACGCAAAAGATCAAGTATAGAGCACTTGCAACGGCGATCCGGCAAGTTCCAGTCAGCGCTGAGATTTGTAGGAGGCAGATCGCTGTGTCTAACAAGCAAACGTTACGTAGGCCTTGTACCTAAGAACGCTCAACCGGCTGACCACATTTGCATTCTCAAGGGTGCCAAAGTGCCTTTTGTTCTCCGGCGTTCTGAGAATGGATGGTATCAGCTTATAGGCGAGTGTTACATCCACGGAATTATGGCAGGCGAGGCGCTTAATGCAGGAAATGTCCATTTTCAGCGCATAAGCATACGATAAAAGGGTGGCTGGTTGTATCAGTAAAGTGCGACCAGCAACAGTCAACACCACACCTCGCGCCAGGTCGTCAGCCTTCACAACACGAAGGGGTTTTACACTATCCGCGCGCGGCTAATATCAATGAGACCCAGTCGTCGATAATCAACATCGCGCATCAAGTCGCATAAGTGCTCTGCGCGCAGAGAATACATAGTATCTCGTGTCACACTCCAATCAAAAAGATGCAACCGTTGAAGATAAACGACACTCCGCGAGCCGAATTACCTGACTCAGATTATGACGAGATCAAATAGACTCAAGAAAGTTATATCGTTGATGCATGTGAATATGGGGCTGGCGTGTTGGACTCAATTGCTTCAATATACATGAGTTGAGAATTAATATGGGTGCATACGTAGCGTTCTTGTATCGCTACTTCCGCTCCAAGACGATGCTTATCACTCTCGTATGCGCTGCTTTCGTTGCACTATTTCTTGCGCTTTGTTTCACCTCGAGTTCCCAGCATTGTCCGATATTGCGAGACACATCCAAGCATTTGGGATCCGCCAATAATATGCCGAAATATAGAATGTCACGACACTCGAGAATCTCCTTTCGTTATTACCATCTGAAAATACAGCAGTTTCCCGACCGAAACTCTGGCTGTGTTCCTCTGGTTGGCAAATTTCCGTTAATGCTGCAACTGAACGTGGGGAGACGAAGGCGGAGATGGAGCGTGTTATCCAAGCATCGCACAACATAATTACTCCGGCAAGCGTAGACCATTTGAATGCTGTTCTCTCAGGTTGTATTCTACTTAGAGGTCAAGTCACTCCGGCTTTGGTGCTGGGACCTTCTGCAAAGGAGTGAAGCTAGTAATTTACGCTCTCCGGTCCATGAATGGATCGAAACATCCAATACGATATCCGGACTCAGCAGCATATTTGCAGAATGGGCAAATCTCATCTTGTGGGGAATTGCTCTCTCGTGTTCGAGGTAATACGTATCTTATGTCATGATATGCATTAACCCTACAAGTCAAGCTTACATTCGGGTTGGCATAAGCGATACATCTGAAGAAGATGATGCTGATGAGATCGACGACGTATTCAAGGGCGCTGACGAGAATCATCACAATCAATAAACGTGCACGAACTTATGCAATACCCCGCGTTTCGTGAACAGCTTGTGCTTTGCAATGGCTTTGGTCATGATGACCCTCTATACAGGTTTCCGAAGTTCCACCGTCGAAATTGCATATTAGCCTAGAACATTTGATACCAGTGTTAGCGTCGGGATAGTCGTCAAGGATGTCAGTGCTAGAGTCCTTTGGTCTGGCATATCGCAATTAGCAAACGAACCAAGCGCGCAAATAAACCAGGTCCAGACCTGGACATTGTTTGGCCAAGTAATAGAACGAAGTTGGATTATGCCGAGACCTCGTTCACACACTCTGTTGTACGATTTTGCTACCTGCAATTTTGGCCGGCAGGGAAAAGGCAATGTCCTAGATGTCATTTCTAGGATCATCGTTGTCGGAGGGTAATCCAGATCTATGCCGTCATAGATCTCATTTACGAAAGGCAAATAATTCTCTAACCTAGAACCACTACATCCTTGTTAGGAATTAGTCCTATGATCACTGGACTTGGAAACTAATTAGGGCTTGGAGACCGTGCCAATATCATGCGAGCAGGTCTGAAGTAGCCATTATACCTGATGCAGAGCGCCATATTTCTAGATGCATATCAAACCTGCAATTTCGAGCCGGGGCATCACATTGGGATATTCAAGCTCATGTTACACGGATGTACGACTCTACGAGAGGGGAATCGTTCCGTGTCCCAGAACAGTGCAATGTCTGGATCCAGGTTCTTCAACGCCCAAGTTCAATAAAGCACCATTCCCTTGTTCCATTGCTTTGCCTTCGGCCATACCGATATACACTGCAACATGGCTCGAACGGGTCCTGCTCCAGCCGGAATCTTGACCTTGCCATCAGAGGCTGTGCTCTTGGTTCAAGGCATCATACGTATACGAAGTCCGCAGTAGCCCGAAGGAATATGGACCTGAATTCGAACTTATTCTACCAAATGCAGGACAGTGATTTCAATGGCATCCATAAATTGAAGATTTTTGTGAGGTAAGTAACATTTGGGTCCAGATATATTTCTATAGTTACCGGACTGGGAACTAAAGCGTGATGGTCAATGCGGAATGGATATAACAAGTAATCTCGAACAAGTACAGGATAGGTTTGACTGGGTCGTGGCAGCGATTGTAAAACATTGCATTGATCCTTTGTCCGATATGGTAGGAATCGTCTCTTTAAGTTTAGCATTGACGGAACTCAGGCATCACGTTCGGCTCGAGCGGGAAGTCTCATAAAAGATGTGAGGAAAGTTAGAGTTTAGCAAGACTTGAGAAACATGTCTCTAAAAAAGAAGTATGCATAAGATGAGAAAGCACGACTTGTTATGTATCATCTTAGACCCTGTTGTATCGACTGACTGGTCGGAAAATAGGAAACCGAGAAGACACAGCCTTTCGGAATATACCTTGGCCCATGCAAAACAACCTGACGGGTTCCACAACCAATGGAGGAATGTTTGACGAGAGCGGACCTGTAACAGTAGATCTTAACCAAGCCCTTCCCTCAGCCGGTCTACACCAATTCTACCAAGTCCACGGAGCTCGCTAGATCCTGGAAACTTGACATCTTGGGTAAAACATTTCAATAGTCTTGGACCTTAGTGTACCGGTACTTCAGGTTCTTGATCATTTTATCTTGGCTCTATGATCAAAGAAGCCAAGACCACGTGCAAGGGGGATGTATGACCAACGTCCAAAGGATCCCCTCATGATGAGCGTAAGAGTGAACATCCAGGCACAATCGCGTGGGAAAGAGTCAGTGCGTGTCTAAATGTCACAACGGAAATGGCATCTTATATGATGATCGCGTGTATTATGGATGCTTTCAGAATTAGTCACGAAAGTGGATCCTGTTTTATCTCGGCTACATGACGATGAAATGTCAGGTGAAACTTGGTTGGTCTGTAGGCTTGCCTTGGATCGGACAGGGGTTTCGAAGATAGCCATGGACCTGAAGACTACGTTTCTGGAAAGCCGAGTGGAGAGACGTACCTGCATCAAGTAGTTGTTCCGGTCGGATTAGTTCCAAACAAAAACCCTAACCATGTTATTACCATGTGCAGCTCTAACACGGCTACGTGTTGCGATTCAGCTCTGAATCGTATCCAACCCCGATCCGTGGAGATGGCTTTCACGAGACTGTCACCACTGTCAGGCAGTTGGAAGCTTAATTTGACCTACCGATGCCTGAGGCCAGGGTGGGTAGCGACGTAATCTGAGACCAACTACACGTAAAAGGATAAGCTGGCAGCAGCGGCTCCTAACGGCCTCTGTCTTGGCCCGTCGGAATTGCTGACGAGCATTGACCCAAATTGACAACTGAGCCGGCATGGATAATGGCAGGACGAAAGGCACAAATGCAACACTGCATCATCTCTGTCTTAACAATTATGAATGTCTACGGAGATACATAGGGGGTCAAGGCTGGGCAAGATCGTATTGTGGCGCATGCACATTGCTTGTGCAAGCCGGGTTGCCGGCTCATTTTCGTGGGATCTGGCCACAACAGAGTACCGCTTGAGCGGCGCAGAAGATGATGCATGGTAATGGTCCAACGGCGAGGTGCTTGCTTCACAGGGCTGACAGAGACCGTGTTATCCCCGTCGAATGGAGTTCCGTCATCACTGCCGAGGGTCGGAATGCGTAAAGAGGAAGGTCAGGGCCAGGCTACCTTACGGACGAAGTGGCTGACACTATGCGGTGTTTGGACCATCCGGCAGCATTGCTGGCTGCTGGCATTTGGCAGCCGGCATGGACAAGGGATCGCCATGGTGTGCCTCGTGCGATGGTGCGCGGTATTTTGTTGCCCTGCAGTCGCGCGAGTCAGGGTCGAGGAGTTGACAGACCTGAGATATGCGGGCGCCACGCGTAGAAGGCGGACCTGTCTTCTAGAAAGAACGTGGCGGGGGGTGTGGGAGCACCAGCCCTAACGGTTCGGGTTACCCTGGGCGGAGGTGGCGCGGGCGTGGAGGGTAGACGTGCGACGCAAGCCAACCCAACAGCCACTCTCTCGCCAGCCAGAGTGCCGCATGTAGGCGCCCCTTTGCACGCCGTACAGCGCGGTGCAGCCAGGGACAGACCACAGGCGGCGGCAACGATGGCCGGCGCAGCGCTGTTCTCGGCGGCTCGCAGGGCTGTGATGGCGAGGATGGGGGTGAGGTCGGGCACGAGACCGAATACAGCCGTTGGAGCCAATTACTCTGGCCGGGCAGAGGGCTTGCTTGGCGCATTGGCTCAACAACGTCGCCGTCTGGAGTCGAGTGGTTGAGCGCGCAGCCGGGGGCAGCGCTAGCAGCCCGTCTGGCCGGCCCCGATTGGACGGAAACGAGCGATGAGGCCTGGCTTCGTCGTGCCGGCCCCGGCCCATGATCGCATCCATTCTCTCATCATCGCTTCACACCGCCTGACATCAATCTGCGTAGCTCTGGCCGTCGTGCCTCTTACTTTTCCTCGCCTGCCCTTAGTCATTGCTCTTCCACGCGTCCTTCGCTCGACTTCGCAAACCTCCATCCAATCCACCGACTCAATTCATTATATACACACGGCCATCATCCATCCCCACATTTTTTTAAACATCTGTCACACAATTTTGTTACCGTCTCGTCGGGACCCGCAAAGCTGGATTCCCCAAGTGCCCTACCCTCTCTTTCCTATTCCCCTGCCTCCACCGATCGATGGAGAGGCTCTGCTAATAGCACTCCTATTGATTCTCCATTGACTCCTCACTCGCCACTTCCTACACGGCGCGGCGAGAGGGAAAAGGACCTGTACCTCTCGTGGTTCCGCAAGCCTTCCAGCACCACTGGCTCGAACCGATCCGACTCTTTTATAGAAAACGACGATTTGCTGTTTCAGGAGCACGACTATACTGGTTTTCCGTTATTCGTTTCTTCTTCGCCTCGAAGCCAACCTCAACGGCCGATGGCTGTCTCGACTCCGCCGATAGACATCACTCCACCCGCGAGATATGGCTCATCCTCGCCTCGAAATCAGACTTCAAATCTTACCTCGGCTTTACAAGGCGCCGCTCCGATAATACGGCCTACATCAGCAGTTAATGTCACAGATCGAGGCAACGGAGACCCCCATTCTCATGGCCTCCGCGACGACTATGGCCAGAATGGATTTTTGCAGTATAGCACTGGAGCACAGCCCATTGCCATGGCAGAACGGCCTCGAAAAGAAAGTCTCGCGGGCAGTGCTGTCAATGGAAGCTGGGGTGGCGTGTCAGTAGGGAGCTGGATCCGAGATGAGTAAGTCAAGACCGATTCTAGACGTGTCCAATGAATCCATTCACTTAACCCCGCGAAATGTGTGACGCTCTCGTGACGAATACTAACTATCACTCTATCTAGTATCGTAATGGGAGGGACTTCACCATATACTTTTCAGTCGCCTTCCTTTCACTCTTCTTCTTACTTGCCCAAGATGGAGGCGAACTTCATGAAAGACTATGTGTGCTGCGGTTTGCAGCTTGATTCACTCCATGAGTTATTGACGCATTACGAGCAAGCCCATGCTACGTCAAATGGTCAGATGCTTCCAAGGACTTCGAACTCTGGGCAAGGTGGAGCACCTCCAGGGAACAGGGATGGAGCGGCTCAAACTGCTGGGAATATGGCTCAACAACAGACTAGCCAACCTGACGCTATTAACACTCAATATGGATTTAATCCTCCGGCAAACATGCAGGCGAACCTTAATCGGAATTTCGGCATTCCATTTGAATCCCAGCAAAACGGCCTCAACGGAATGCAGGGACCAGGTTTGGACGAAGTGGACCCGCTGGATATGGAAATGGACGACTCCACTTCACAGCTGCAGCAACAGCGGAATATGCAACAGCCACAGCAACAAATGTCCGGTCAAGGTCAACCTCGACTGACGCCACTCAACATGAACTTGGCCAATGCGTTTCAACATCAAGGATTACGAACGTCAACGCCAACCACACCTCAAGCAAGCAATCAGCCATTCTCACTGCAACACAATCCAACAGTGTCTTCCGTCAATACTCCGACGCTTGCAACGTTCCAACAACAAAATAGGCATACGCCAGATTCTTCACATCCAGGCACGCCAGATCAACCTGATCAAGATTTTGGGAACATGTATGGCAGTATGGGCATTGATGCACAATATCCACAGGGCTTGGATAACTACAATGGCCTTGGCTTGAACAATGTAGGT
The DNA here is from genome assembly GCA_021030915.1 of Astrothelium macrocarpum. Classification (NCBI taxonomy): domain Eukaryota; kingdom Fungi; phylum Ascomycota; class Dothideomycetes; order Trypetheliales; family Trypetheliaceae; genus Astrothelium; species Astrothelium macrocarpum. Next base: position 177,603 of record JAGEMR010000014.1, on the reverse strand, counting down.
ACTGGCTTGGGCGAGTCCGAGCAACAATTTATTGACCAGCCTGCGAAGCGTTTGTATAGCAGACCTGGTGGTCAAAATACGAATGATCCATCAGCAAATGCGACCGAGATCGCAAAAATGTTGCGGGAACGACAAATCGCAGCTGGCATGCCCGGAGCAGGCGCTGCCGTGGGTTTCCCTGGCGAAGAACACAAGCCATTTAGATGCCCGGTCATTGGATGCGAAAAAGCGTACAAAAATCAGAATGGCCTCAAATATCACAAGCAGGTATGGCTTTGATTATTCTACACTACTCGATCAATCTTTCATTTAGTTTCAAGCGAGTACATGACTAATTCGTGACGCAGCATGGACATCAAAATCAACAACTCAAGCAAAACGAAGACGGCACTTTCTCCATTGTCGATCCAACAACTTCAATGCCTTACCCTGGAACGTTGGGCATGGAAAAAGAAAAGCCGTACAAATGCGAAATCTGTCACAAGCGCTACAAGAATCTCAACGGCCTCAAGTACCATCGACAACACAGTCCCTTGTGCAACCCCGAACTCAAAGTCAACACAGCAATGTCAGGAGCTGGTTCGGTAGCCAGCCCTGGCATGGGAGGCATGGGGATCAACGTAGCCGGCGCAGGGCTGCTGGGCATGAACGAGACTATGGTCGGAATGAACGATGGCGGCGTTTTTTAGCAGGCTTATGTTTCCAGTCGTTCACCTTTGTCATCCGTTGATTATGCGGATCCATCTTATTTCCATGGGTTTTCCGAACGTTTCACACTTACCAACTTCCTTCCTGCCCAACTTTCCAATTTCCGCATATGTTCATCTCTCACCAACACTCCAACGTTTCTTGCCGCTTAGGCGAAAGCCGTGCCCTGAGATTCCGGGGTCGGAGTGCACCGGGGCCGTCCGCAAAACTCTCGGACAGGCGGAGGAAGTTCGGGACGAATCATCTTCTTAGGTAATCCGCGTTTTTATACAACCTGCCACCCGACGTTTCCCCGATTCCAAGGTTCCTGCGAAACACTGGACCTTGGGACCTTGATTACGAAAAGCATTGGTTCCTTTACGAATTCTTTGTGTCTCTCGTGCATATCTTCCATTTTCTGTCGCTTAGATCGGATATACCACCTTTTCATTTGATCTGCGTTTTCGTTTGGCGCCACATTAACGGATCTTTACGGCTTCGAACATATTCCCACTGTGTCGATCGACTACGAATCGATTGACTCTGGTCACACGGACACAAGGCGCTGTTTGCTTTGCTGCTTCTGACTTTCGTCAGAAATGTCTCCTGCATTCCCCGGATGAGGGAAAAAGGGAAAAAATCGGGTTGGCACTTTTTTCTATTTTCGGGATCTCGTCGATTTTTCGTATCAAACGCTCGCTGCAAAGGGACTGTGGCGCCGCCACGGTGGCCCGCTGTACGCTGGCGTTTTACACATCATATTGGCGGGCGGTATTTACAAGATAGAAGGTTAAAGCAAGAATGCGTTTCAACTGCGATAGATGCAATTGAGAAAAGTCTATGTACCAAAATGATGCAAGTGGAATTACCTTTTTCGTCAAGATGCTTCTACGCTCTCCACTTTAATCTCCTGTCCCTGCGTGGCTGTACCATCGCGTACCTGAATCTAACCTCTTTGTATCTTTCTAATATTCCACATGCGTCTAAAGTCTATGTGGGTCCATGCTCTCCACATGTACCATGCTATCTCTATCCACATTCTCACGCTCTCCACCCGACTCACCAATCCCCACACGTGTGTATGTATCGTGAATTTCATCATGTCAACGCTACAACTGCCGAAAATGTTCAGCGCCAGCACTTCTACGTCTCCCAAGCACTTGACCCCTCCGTCCTAATCAATTCTACAATCCCGGCAATCCCATCCCTCTCACCCACCGCACCTCATTTGCCTGTCTCTCCAACGCTCTCCTCATCCGCCCCGCATACTCCCTCGCCCTCTCCTCCTCCCTCCTCGCCTCCTCACTCATCTCCTCCCCACCCCGCCACTCTTCTTCCGAAAACAACAGCTTCCGCCCGAACCCCAGCATCCCCACCCGCCCATCCCCCGTCCACACCACCAAATTCGCATCATTCACCCCCGCCGACGTCGTCGGCACCAACTTCTGCACAATATCATTCGCCTCCTCCTCCACGGACCCCAGCCCACCCGCAGCATCCCGACCCCTCTCCATCTCCGCCACCCCCTCATTCACATTCCAGCTCCGCACCGCCGTCCGCCCATCCCGCTCCATCCACTTGACCCCACCATCCCCATCCGCCACCACCAACCTCGCACCATGCGTCGCCACCGCCAACAGCTTGCTACGGCTCGCGGTTTGCCGGTTCTGATAGTAGCTCCTCCCCGCACCACCACCACCACCACCACCACCACCACCACTCATCGCGCCACGACTCCGCCCCGTCGCCAGCGCATCGCTGCTCAGCGTCGTGAGCGCCGGCTCCGGCGACAAGCCGTACATCTCGAGCGAGCCCTTGCCCTTGTACTCGCCCGCGGCGACGAGCGTGTGTCCCTCCGCGCCCGCGCTCGCGACTGGAGGGGGGAGATAGGGGTGCGGCAGCAGGGCGAGCGAGGACAGCCGCGCGCCGGAATGTAAAGTGCCGCGCAGCCGCGGGAAGAAGCGGCGGTCGTAGTTGAGCAGCGAGGTGAAGCGGCCGGCGACCCAGATCGACCCGTTGCCGTCCCAGGCGCGCGAGGGCGGCAGGTGCAGGATGGAGAGCGGGCCGGGTTGGGAGAGGGTGGCGTGGGCGGAGGGCGGCTGGTGGGTGCCGGTGATGGCGGAGATGGGGAGGGTGTGGGGGGAGAGGCGGGGTGGGGAGCCGCCGGCGATGAGTTCGCAGCGGGTGGTGGAGGGTAGGGTGGGGAAGGGGGAGGTGGAAGGGAGAGGGGAGGGTTGGCGTGGGTCGTGGAGGTGGAGGGTCATGTTGGTGCCGATGGTTAGGGGGATGGATGGGGTGGCGGAGGAGAGGGCGGTGATGGGGAAGGGGAAGCGCGAGCGGGAGACGAGGGTCATGGTGTTGAGGTCGATTTCGTTGAGGATGTTTTGGACGGCGAAGAAGCCTTTGCGTTGGATGTTGTCGATGCTTACGCATTCTACTGCGCCGGTTTCGGTCATCATGATCTTGCTGTGTTGTCGTGCAGAGTCCTTGTCAAGATTGGATGGGGGACTTGTTAACAAGCCTGGCGCGCTCCTGTTGATGAGTCGGCCTTGAGATTTGTGTCCACGTCCGGACCAAGGTGTGATGTCCCAGAGGGAGATGCTGCCATCGTCGAGAGGAGCAACGGCTTTTTCGGCACCGTATTCGCCATCCGCTCTTAAGATTCCTACCCCAGTGGCCTCTCGAATCTCTTTGCCTCCCCCAGTATCGTCAACCGCGGCCTGAAGCCAATTCATTGTGATATCTGCGTGTCGATGAATGAATTCCTGGTAGAAATCAATCTTCTCGTCGGGATAGCTTGGATCCCAATTTGCTAGAGCTCTCATCCTTTCTCTTGCAGCAATACCGTGGGCAGACATTTCTGCATTTGGTGCATTTTCATTATAGACGGCATGGTTGCTACCACTAAAAGTATTCATGGCCTGCCGTAATGCGGCGAGCCGCTCGGGCTGCGAGGACATGAGCTGCTGATGCCGCCGGAGGGCTTCTGCTCGTGAATTCTCGAAGCAAATGGTTTTCCATAATTGGTTATCATGAGTGAGTGCCCAGAAACGACGAGAGACGGATTGACATCGAACAATGTCCCAAGGTTCAAGATCTGTTAAGCAGCATCAGCATCAAGGCATTGAGGGTTGTTGTCTGGTAGTAGTACAAGAGGCAATATGAAGGATAATCTCCGCAGGAAGTGCTTCAATGGCAGGCAAAGCCATGATCAAGATTTTGGTATAAAAAAGACAAGCATCTAGGTAGTCGAAAAGAGGAAGTCTGCAGCGTGCTCTGTAGGTTTGTTGATGCTTCAACGTTCAGTCTGGCTAAACAATGATGACATGCTCCCGGAAACGGAGGCGTTCCGATGAGCCATTCACTTCAGCCCATCCTATTTCTTTCATTGGCTTGTTGGCAGTTCCCTTGGCTCCAATTTCAAGCAAAGCCGAGTCTGTCTGATATGATTGAATACGCAACATGGGCGAAATTGTCAAATACATCCATCGTTCGGCCCTAAATTGGAAGATGAGGAATCACATCTTACCTTGATGCCAATTTCTGCCATATTACAAGTATAGAAATCAAGCATGAATTCCAATTACATGTATCTTCAATACAATTCAGTGATCGTGGATAGGGTATTAATTCTCATGATAAAGTAGTCCTTATGCGAATATTGCATGAACGTTGCAGAAAGTGGTCGCAAATCTTGCGAGTTGCTTCTGTAGTACACCCATACACTACTACGATTCGATAAGTGGTTTTGATCTTTTTTTTTTACTTCTCTAAAGTATCCACCGGCGCTCCATCTATACGAACCTATCCCCCCTAATCACAAGGTCGCTCCCTTAAATGCAGCCATGAGGTATCATCAATGAATCATCTCGCACAAATAAAAAGTTTTTGACGGGGACTCCGAAATTTACATGCATGAAACCAATCAATCATCCGTCACCCCTTGCTCTTCCCACAAAAGTCGTGAGGAATCCACGAAATGCTTTGATATCCATGCCAGCAAGCGCGCGCAAATACTCCTCCGCGGCGTCTGGTCCCACTCCCATGTTTTGAAGTTCGACATCTTTGAGCCAGGTTAGATACTGATCCCCCGTTTTAGCAAGGATGGTCTGCTGCAGTGTGGCCACTTCGCCGAGAAGATTGCGGGCTTGGGGGTCCTTTGCATTAAAGGAAGGAGCAGAGAGAAGGGCCCATGACAGTGGAGAGAAGCGACTGAGTATGAAGCTATCAAAGCCGGGCAGAGCGGGGTTGGGTGTTGTAGGGTTTTGTTGGAGTGAATTGGTCTTGGAGTAGGATGAAGAGATGTCAGGGCCACCCCATGCGAGACACATGTGGTCGGCGACAGAGAGCGCGAGACGAGCAGTAGTGTAGTCATTAGAATCACGGGCAAAGTGCTCGAGAGTGGTTATGATAGTTTCAAAGGTGGGTTGATTGGCTATTAGTTATTAGTTAGTAACTATGAGTGATGGCGCTGATAGAGATATGGTGAGGAACTTACCGGAACTGACCAAGACCGTGGCAAGATTGTTATTGATCACGACCGATAGAAAGTTGAGATATTCTCTCTTCAATTCTACAAGCTGAATCTCATCATCAGTCCCGGTCACTGGTTCAGCTAATCCAGCAAAGACTCGCTGGAGGAATGGAGTAAGGAGGGAGTCAAGAATCCCGTAAATTTCCGTCTTGAAGCCATACACGACTTGATCGAGTACTCTCAAAAAAGTTGCTATCTCGTCCTTTGTGGAGCTTTGTGAGAGTATCCCGTCAATCCATCGAGGTAGCTGATGGAGCACCATCGCACCCAAGACGCCGATCAGACGAGAGAATGCAGACCTCGCTGCTGACCGGATATCCATTGATGTCTTGAGAGCCTCGAGTACGACAAGGATAGCCTCCGCGGCTCTCAAGAATTCTTGAGATACCTCAGGTATTGTAGGTGGTGCTTTTTGAGCGGCTTTTGGGTTCCACTCAGCATAGCCGCTAGCTAATGTTCCTAACGCCATGATGTTGTGATGAATCTGTAGAATTGAGCGCTGGTCGCCCGCCTTGGCCGATTCAATGTGTCGCTCCATATCTGTGAATAGAGGATTCATGACCAACTGTGCGTACAAGACTTTTTGCGCAGTCGGGACCGAGGGAGCTGAAGCGATACATCCAATAGCCTCGAACAAGTAGAGTTGACTCGTGAAGATTGCATCTGCTGACTGATCGTTTGCATCTGAGGACATGTCATCGTCCGCAGATTCTTGAGGCAGTTCCGCATTTATAGACAAAAGGTCCTGTATGGCGCGAATGATTGATTCAGAAACATTTCCCAACTGCTGCCTTAGATGCCGGATATATCGATGGAAGAGGTACCAGGATCGGGTGCGAACTTTGATATGATCACTATGCACAAATCGCACAAAACTCTCCAGCGTGTTTGGAATGAAGTGTGTATGATACTCGAAGAAAGAACAGTACCGCACGCAGATTTCCATATATTGCAGCTGGATGGCGGGATGTGGGTACGAAGCCAGATCTGTTGGCAAGCAAGTTAGTTTCTTTGTTCTTGCAGGAGGGGATTTCTAAGAAGCGAACCGGATTCTATCATGTTTGACATCATTTCGATCAAGCGCTCAGCCGCCTGGGTAACTGGCTTATTCTTTTGATATAGACCACCATTCTTGACAGCAAGTTCTCCGAAAAGGTGCATTTCATGTAGAGCAAGATCGAGATCCCTCCATGTAAGGTGAGCATCTCTATTGCGATATCTTGCAAAGGCATCCCGAACAACACTGCCGAATATTTCAATACACAAATCCTCATCAATCGTAGCAGCAGTTTGTTGCAGTACATGAAGCTTCTTTCGGAGTTCTTGAAATTCAGCTTCATCAGTCTCTTCACCTTCTTCACCCCAACTAGAAGTTTCATCATATTTCATCTTCATCACGATAGCGTTGATGATAGGTGGCATTGTTGCAGATTGATGCTGAGGTAAGCTACCTTTGGTTTTGACAAATTTTCGGTATAGACTGAGCAAATCTGTCAATGAAGGTATGACGGTTGAACATAGCTCATCGTATTCATCGCTGAAGAATCTAAGGAGGTGCGGAATGAATATTTGTAGCATCTCATCTGCCTTGTTTCTAGTATCGTCGTTGACATTGTCCGTATCAAGAATCTTGACAATATCAAAAACTGTATTGTTGACTAGTTTTGCAACAGCCTCAGCTAGGTCAACGTCATAGTGTGGTGTCGATCGGAGGTCTGATAGCGCAGGGCTTGCAAGCAACTTTTGAACAATCATGGCAATATTCAAGACTTCAATCATTCGAAGCTTGTCCGGTGGTTGCATCTTCTTGGCCACGATTTCAGAAAATGTATCAATAGCCAAATTACGAACCGCGGCTGCTTTGCCATCGGTCGAGGTAATGTCCAGTTGGCCTGCAATTTCGAGGAGTGGGTTTATAATGCTTTCGTTCACAACGAGGCCTATATCGATCCAGCTGACCCATCGGCTGATTGTCTTCAGACAAACCTCGATGATTTCAACATCTATTTGTCGCCATCTCGTGAGGATCGCCTGCCATGATGATGCAATATTCTTGTTATCCCTGGCTCGCATTAAATCCTTTAGATCATTATTTCTTTTGACTTCCTCTTGCGTCCTTGGCATTATATTGTCTGCAACCTCATCGTGGACAGCATTTAGAGAACGAAGATAGAGAATCGTTCCAGCCGTGTTTGTCCCCAGAGAATTCATGTCATTCCCTGCAATGGAGAGGAAGTCATCAAAGAAAGAACTCCAGTCCGTGGCATATAGAAAGATGAATAGATATGTTGTTGTCTGCACTAGCTTATTTTGCAGAAAGTTGGTATCGGGATTACTCTTGGCAGGCACTCCGCCATAGTTGTCTTGAATGTAGGTACGGAGGGTATCTTTGATGTAGACCAGCTCTTGCCTGTCCAAGCGATTTGCTTGAACGGCATTATTCACTACCTCCAGTGACACATGGCGAACGATCTCTGATGCTTTTGGAGAGCGAATAAAGAGGGCGAGGCAAACCTGCCAGCTGCTCGGATCCTCGCGTAATTGATTGATGAATTCAAAGGCTTGTCTTTTGACATCCGTGGCAGAACTTGGGTTATTGGCGATTTCAATGGCATTTTCGACCTTGATGATTGCAGTATTAGCAATGGATTTCATTCAAAGGCATTGATTTCGTCATTGGAAAAGATCACCTGTGACTCTTACTTACCTGCGCATCCATTCTCCTACAAGAGAACGACGTCCAAGGCTGCTCAATATATCTGTCACTTTCCCCAGTCCCGGGCGCTGCAATCCAGGAGAAATTTCACCCGAGGTCTCTGATGTAGACGGATTTGTGTATGTGAGTTTAAGAAACTGGCAGTAGTTGAATAGTATGCATTCCTGACTGCATACTGCATGGTGAGTCTTGCTAAGGAGACATGGCGACTGATGTTGTGATTTCCAACACACGCGAATATCACAGCATGGACTGTTCGAGGTCGTGTCCTAGTCGGTCTCACATTAGCTCTTCATGACGGATGAATGAGGTGGGTTGAGCAAAGAACGACACTACCTTAATTACTCTGCTCGCGTGCCCCACAACGTGGAAGTTCGGCCAGCCGTCTCACCAGCAATTCTACTTACCTTGCCACGCTTTTCACGTCTTTTGTAGTGATCAACTCGGGTTAGCAGAGGACAATTTTCCCAAAACCAAAAGCTCTGAATTCTAGAATTAAAAATCTGTGGTATTGATTCAGGCTAGGATCCAGGCTGGTATTTATGACTTCATTAAATCATCTCATAATTGCGTACAAATTTTCACAATGCACGTGTTTTATTTTTTTTTGAGCACATAACAAAACATCAATATCAAACCTATTTAGAAAGATTCCAAGTCTATCCCTATTCCTCCTTCTCACCCCCCCTCAACCTCCCATTCAACCCCTCCACCACCTCCTCCACCTCCAACCCCTTCACCCCACCCACCCCCTCCGTCGCCGCCACAAACTCATACAGCGCCGCGGCGCCACCAAACATCCGCGCATCCCCCTCCCACCCGCCATCGACCTCGAACGTCTCGCCAATCTGGCTCATCTCATCGACCCAGCGATACGCCTTGGTGGTCATCCCCCGCAGCGACGCTTCCGTCACCGGCCCCGTCTTGGGCCCAAACTCGCGCAGGTGCGCGCGCAGCTCGTCGAGCACGCCCAGGCGCGCCGCGGTGGTGAAGGCCTGGATCGCAATCGCCGTCAGGCCCTTGGTGGTGCTGGCGAAGCACATTTTGAGGCCGCTGGCGGGGCCGATGGTCGGCGCGATGTGCCGCAGGTTGAGCAAGGCCGCGAGGCTGGCGCCCTGGTCGTTGTTGTCAAGCGGCTGTGGGCCGGATACGACGAGACTGGGCTTTTTCCACTCGTGCGGGTTGTCGGCTTTGGGGGCTGGTGGGCCGCCAATGATGCCGCCGGCGAGGTAGTGGATCTTTTGGGAGAAGGGGACGAAGACTTGGCCGATTTCGCGGGCGCGGTGGGGGCTGATGGCGTTGAGGTCAATGTAGTAGAGTGGGTTGGCGCGGCGTTCTAGTTCGGCTTGGGCTGCGGTGATGCGGTGGGCGGTTGCAATGGCATCTCTGGGAGGGACGATGGAAAGTATGTAGTCTGCTTGATGGACAACATCGCCGTCTTCATCTACCAGACTGATGTCTGCCTTTTGGGCACGATCTTTGGTGGCTTGACTGCATTGAAGACGCATCAGTAAAGGCTTGTTGATTTTATCTTGAAAAAGGATGCATGCCTCCGATTCGAGACATTAGTTACTACGCGGTAATTATTTGCCAAGAGAAGTCTGGCAATGCCAAGACCCATTTCACCAATGGAAAGAATCCCTATAGTAGGCAGACCCATGTTTAGAAATGGCCAAGAGAGATACTTTCGGCGGCTTCAATAAGTATTGGGAGTTGAGCGGTGCCTCGATGGGTATTTGGTTTGGATTTGTGTTATCGGAGGAAAGTACCAAGCACCCAAGAAAGAGACTCGATGACGCAAGGTTGGATGAGACGTTATCGGCTCGGCCCGTTCCAGTGGCGGGGGAAAAGAACTCGAGGCTTCATTTCTCCGATGCTGCGATCCGTTTGGAAATATATAAAAGCATAGTGAAAGTGATGGAAACCTGAAATCCATCGTGAGACAACAGACCTGAACGTAAATCAGAATATATTCCGGTACAGATGCCATAAAGCTGAGATGTCAACGCAAATGTATGCTTAGTGTCAGTAAAATATGATTTCCTTCAAATCACCAAATGTCGTTGCCATACTCCTCAACACCTTGCTCAGCCTAAAGTCTGCAAAGCCAGTGCCGCCAGGGAACATCAAGAGTCTTCTCATCCCAGGAATCTTAGCGCCAGTCAAACAGTCCCACCTCCTATTGGTACCTTACAAGTAATTTGGATTTCACTCAACCACAATCTTGCCAGCATCCACAATGATCTGTCGATGAAGATGTTGTTTCCTCTCTTCATCATTCTTGCTGTCCACCCTCTTCCAAGTGGTGATTTGGGCTTCGTTCGTATCCAGCTCGAAAAATCGAAGACGACGTTCGTAACCACCCCAGCCGCCGTATCCACCATAACCTGAACCGCCTGCATAACACATCCAGAGTTCTGGTTTTTGGGTCTCTAGTGACTGGGAAAGGGCGCAGTAGTCGTTGACATGGTCGTGACCACAGCTGACAACCATGACGCCTTGCTCTACTAGAGCATCCCTGAAGCCAGAATTGAATGTTGGTGCGGTGGGCGGTTCCCTATACTGCCCAACACGCACCGCATTCTGATCGGTATATTCTGGAAGAGGTATATGGATAAAAGCCATGTTTAGATGGATCAGCGAGTATTTATTATGGTCCTTTTTCAATGCGCCTGAAGTGTCCTTGAACCACTTGATTTGGTTAGGTTTGAGCCAATCGTAACCTTTGTAATGGCCTTCGTCGGGAGAATAGCTATGAGTATCGAGAAAATAAAGCGTCAAGGCGGAATGCTGTGAATTGCCACGCGCAAGAATTTCAACAAGATAATTACCAACGCCGTCAATGGTATTAGGGCCAGCAGTCGATAGTGAGTAAGGTAATGTTTGGAGGAGTTCCATCTGAGCGGATCGAGGTAAGGAGCCTTCGTCATCATGATTTCCGAAAATTGCAGCATAAGGTATATGTCGTTGAATAAAGAGCTCTGCAAATTTGAAGATGGCCTGCCGTCATTGAAAATGTTAGTCATATCCAAACATCAAGCAGCTGGGATAGGGAAAATGAGATGGTCTCACGCTTTGCGCATCAGGCGCCGTCTCTCCATTGACCTGGTCACCACTCAATACTACAAGATCTGGTTTTTCGTCGTCCAATATTCTCCCAACAAATTCCAGTGTTCTAGTATCTGCATCACATCTGTCACCATCCCTTCCGTCCGGTTCGGTATCTCTACAATGCCCAAATCCTGTGCTGAGATGTAAATCAGAGGCTTGCATAATCTTGAATTTGCCGTCTTTTCGCACTCTAGGAACAGGCTTTTCGATCTTGAGAGGCTGGCCTCTACGTACGGTTAGGCGCGCTTCTTGTGCCTCGCCAGCCGTATCAAGGAGTAATGGTGGATCTTTTACCTCCCAGCCGGGCCGAGGTTCAACAGCATCGGCGCCAAAGAGAAGGTCGATGGCAGTGACAGCATCCTTGGAGTCGCTGTCCGAGTGCTTTGCCGATCTCTTCAACCATATGCCTCCACTACGAGATTCCCACTTTTCTCTTGACTCGCTCTTGTCTGTTAGCCCAGGGTCAAGACGACTGATGCGTACATCAAGCACGACCTTGTCTCCATGTCCAAGCTCCTCTTCTTTCATGCGCATTACATAGACATACGCCTTAGAAAACCAAATGGTTCCCAAATAGAGCTCTTTGTTGATAATTTGCCATTGGTCGGAGTCTGGAGCGCAAGTCGAAAAAACATTGAGAGAGGAACATGACTTTACATTGATATCGGTGACAATCAGTCCAGGGTGGTGAGAAGGTATCTGGTTGTGGATGGATGTAGGAAGGACACGGTATCGATTATCGAGTAGATAGGCAAAGAAGAGCAGGATAAAGGCAAGCGTGCCAACTTGAATACCCGTCCGAACCTGAGCGAGCATGTTTTAGTAATAAGAGAAGCTATGGAGTCAGCAGTGCTCACGATTCTCCGAGTCATGCTGCTGGGAAGCTGTCCGCAAGTAGCGGATTGCAGCTGCGTACCAGCGTGCGTGCCTCTGTCGGTTTAGTTCATTCTCGTGGATCAAGCATGACCTTGCGCTTCACCCTTGCAGCACTGAAGAAGGGATGCGGAAAATTGATAGGATGGAAAACAGGGTTTCGGGGTGGAAATGCAAGAATGGATTGACACTTGCTCATGTCTCTGACGTTTGTGTCTGGAGGCCAATCAAGGGTCTACATTCGGCCAGATCGATCCGCACTTTTTCGTACCATCTGCGAAACAATCCCATCCTTGGACCTGCATGAAGGTTCCCTTTGATCGGGCTTGCTTCCAAGCTTCACGCAGCTTGCTTAGGGAACATTCATGGCGCTGGTATAGCAGTAAAGTTTTTCAAGGTAAGCCGGCTGCCCATTTACTTCAAAAATTATGACTGACTGTCTCAGAGGGTGACATTGTGCTCCTCCGTTCAAAACTAAAATCATCCACAAAGGCCATTCTATCAAAGCCACTTCAGGAGGGTGGCTTGCTTCAGACCCACAGAGGCCCTATATCGCATGCCAACATCATTGGAACCAGTGTTCGGGATGTTGTTTCAACTAAGAACAAAACTGACTTTCGCATACATGAACCTACACTGGCTGAGTATGTGAGCCTTACGTCTCGCCTCGTGACTCCTGTACGTGCATCTCCTAATCAATCTATTTCAGAGGAATGTCACGATTGACTGTGGTTCCTGTTTTGCTAGATATATCCAGGTGATGCAAGCATCATAGTATCACTTTTCGATATCCATATATCTGCTCCAGGAGAGCACGATACCGGAGATCCACCATTGGAAGTTCTCGAAGCAGGGACGGGTCATGGGGCTCTGACACTTTATTTGGCCAGAGCCATACATGGCGCCAATACTCCACCACCCGACATTCCGTCCTTAGCTCAAGCTTCTCATCGAGCGACTGAGAATGAATCCAAAGACGTAGACAATGGGAAGGAGAAGGAAAGGAGTGGAGGACCAGGCGTCTTCTCTGCAAGCTCTGAGGCCCCTCACCATACGGAAGATTCGTTTAACGGTTGGAAGCGGTCACGCCGCGCCATCCTGCATACACTTGACATAGTCCCAGAACATTCAAGGCATGCTGAAAAGATCGTGCGCAACTTTCGTTGTGGCCTTTACTACGGAAACGTAGATTTTCATGTCGGAAATGTATCGGACTGGATTGCCACTCAAATGGCTTCTCGACAAGAATCTGGCTCTCGAGACTCAGATATTCCAACAACTTCAGGGGGAATCCAATCAAAGCCATTCCTCACACATGCTTTTCTTGACCTTCCGTCTACTGAAACCTATCTTTCGACAGTGGCCTCGGCACTTCACATGGATGGCATATTGATGGTTTTCAGTCCAAACATTACGCAGATCGTCAATTGCGTCAAAAGCATCAAAGACGAAAGATTGCCACTATTTCTTGATCGAGTGATAGAGCTTGAGACGGGTAGATCAGAAGGCCGGGTTTGGGACGTGCGGCCGGTGCGAACTAGGGTAATGGAAAGAGGCGGGAAGAACACCGACAGTCCTGAAAGTAGTATGGATCGTGAGCAGACTGAAGATGGCAGTCAGCCAACAGCCTCAGACTCTGAACATTCTGAAATCGAGGGAAGAGATGACGAGCAAGCTTCAGATGGGAGCGAGGGAGATGATGATTATGTTATGGTGTGCAGACCCAAGGTTGGCGACAGGATTGTCGGAGGCGGCTTTCTTGGAATGTGGAGGAAAATGAGTCAAAGTGTATAAAATCATGTGGTTCAGATCATTGTGGTACATAATACTAATGTATGAATAAGCTATTGGAATTGGTTCTCTGAGCGAATCAAACATATTAGCCAGCAAGACAATATCTCTGTTCCAACTAATTTCTTGTTACAACAAGAATTCATCGGGATCTAGAGATCAAAGCCAATGTCTAAAATTGCTCTATACAGTGGACATACTACGTAGGTTTTACCACCACTTCTCGCAAAGAACTTGATCAGGCACGACACCGTCTTCATTCCGCGTCCGCTCCACTATTTCATCCGTCATGCCTTGCGGTCCGCAGACGTAGCAGAATACACCCTTTCTCTCCTGGACCGGGCCCAAAGCTTCTTGTAGATCTCCTTGTTCTATTCGACGGTGGTAAAGTTCCATACCACGATCTTTGCTTAATTCAACTTTCCGGTCCGTGACAAATAGTGACAAGCGCATAGAGTCCAGCCTACTTTTTAGTATAGAACGAAGTCGATCTAGAAACAGAATGTTTGTAGCATTCGATGAAGACTGTCCAATCTTTGTCGAGTATAGAAATCGCACCATGGGTGGCATGGTATTTGTGCGATGCAAATGGGAAATGATCGATATTAAAGGATTGATTCCCACTCCACCTGCAACAAGAACCAACCTCTTCACAAAGTGGGGAGGAACGCCCAATGGCGGATATACAAAGCTACCTCCGACCCGCACAACTAATGTCGTCCCCATTATTTGGTCCGATGGACGCCATAGCCATGCCGCTGGTGGATTGTTGGGTGAACGTTGCACGGCGAGTTCAAGGTACGGGTTGTGGTCTACATTCTCTGTTTCTTTCGCGATGGGTTCTGCATCCTGCGGTGTTGACGTGATCGTGAAGCCACCGGCCTTTTGGAGGCCGGGGATGAAAGTGTCAAGCCACTGACCTGGCAAGAACTTTACTAAATGGTTCACACATTAGCAACCAACCGTATCGGTGTTGCCCGTCACTGCGGTCAACATTGTCAAAGACGGATGAGTAAATTTACCTTTACACCTCGTTGACGATCTAGAATCCTTAATCTCAGCAAGCGAATAGATTCATTGACCTGATCGATTCTACTCAACACTACAGGATGCAGAGCATTCTCTCGTGGCTCTGCACCTGTTCGTTCTTCATGACTGGGCCTGTCGCGAACTGTTGCCATGCTACGGATCCGGTAAGAGCATTGATTTGTTGCTATCCAAGGACCAAAGCTAGGCTTATACAAACGGAAAGTCGGCCAGCTGATTCTCATCTCAATTGAGCAGTGGTAAGTCAGTGATTGTTTGATAATTACAAGTTGCGGAGAATAGACGGAGGTAGAGGAGCTCTTATCGATAAAGCTCTCAAGCATCATATGATGCCGATTACTCTCAAGTGAGGATGTATAGTAAATTCCTCTCTTCGCTTCTTTCCTTAATATACACATATCTCTCTTTTTAATCTACGTTTTCGTTTCATTTCTCAGTCATGACTATCACAGAAGAAGGCTGGCATACGCTTGAAGATGGCACCAAGCTTTATACCAAGACATGGAAGGTAGCCCGCTCTCATGATCCCTCCAACAATATGCACAGTGACTGACCTCTCTTCAGCCCGAAGGCATCCCCAAAGCACGTCTAGCATTAGTCCACGGCTTCAGCGACCACTGTAAATCTCCCTCAGTCCCTACCTTGTCTCCCCTCACCACCACCCCCCACTCACTCAATCTCCTACACAGGCAACACCTACAACACCTTCTGTAATCGCCTCACCACCCATGGCATCGAAGTCCGCGCCTTCGACCAACGGTAACCTCCATCCTCTCCTTCCCACCCTCCCCCTTCTCCCCATTCCATCCCCTCTTCCCCTTAATCCCTCCCCCCCACCACTAACTCCCCCCTCCCAGAGGCTGGGGCCGCACCTCGCCCACCGCATCCCACCACGGCGCCACCGGTCCCACATCCCTCGTCCTCTCCGACCTCTCCTCCTTCCTCACAACCACCTGCCTGCCCTCCCCCGCACCCCTCTTCCTGTACGGGCACTCCATGGGCGGCTCGCTCGTCCTCTACTTCCTCGCGTCGCCCACCGTCTCCGCGTCGCTCAAATCGCGCATCCGCGGCTACCTCGCCGACGCGCCCCTCATCGCGCTCCATCCCTCCGCCCGCCCCTCGTGGGCAACGCTGACGCTGGGCCGACTCGCCGCGAAGATCGTGCCGAGCCGGCAGATGGCGAGCCGCATCGACCCCGCCGCGCTATCGCGTGACCCGGAGGTCGGTCGGGCGTATGCGGCGGATGCGCTGTGTCATGAGACGGGCACGCTGGCGGGGATGGCGGGGATGCTGGAGCGCGCGGGACAGTTGGAGAAGAGGGGGGTGGCGGTGCGGGAGGGCGTTGGCGAGGGGGGGAGGACGCGGGTGTGGGTGGGTCATGGGACGGGGGATCGGATTTGTGAGTTTGAGGCGAGTCGGAGGTTGGTGGAGGAGGGGATGGAGGGGGTGCGGGATCGGACGTTTAGGCGGTTTGACGGGTGGTTTCATCGGTTGCATGATGAGCTGGGGGAGTGTAAGGAGGAGTATGCGAGGGAGGTAGCTGCGTGGATATTGGAGAGGGCGGGGGAGGAAGGGGGAAAGGAGAGAGATGGTGGTGGGGAGGGGGCAAGGGCGAAGTTATGAGTGGGGTGGGTAGGGGGAGGAGGTGAGGTGGTTGGAATGGAAATGGTTGGAAAAGAACATTAACAAAATTGTCCAAGCTACCGAGATAATACGCGTATTAGTGATTTGGATTGAATTTTGCTATCAGTGGGTATTTGATGGCTAAGCGAAAGGCTCCTCTAAAGTACAGGATGCTCTCTGTGAATACAAAGAATATGACCCAGGCCTGAGATATAGGGATAGCCTGAGATGCATTCGAAACAAACCCAAAAGTTTCTTTTTCTCATTCCTCCAATTCTGCCGTTGCAGCAGCAGCAGCAGCCTGCGCTGGTGTTTCGCCACCACCACTCTGAAGTTGATCAGGATTAGGCATAGAAATAGGCGAAGGCTCGTCAGCTGTAATACCAGCAGGGAGTTTGGGATTGAAGATGGGCGCCGCATCTTCTTCCGCATCCAGCTGCATCAGATACGTCTCCCACAACTCGATGAGCTAATCACCATCAACGTCAGCAAACATATCCACAAGACAAGAGAAGGAGATTAGCAACACACCTCCTTCTGTGCCTCCACCGCACTCTCCAAATAAGTCTCCACCCCACTCTTAAAATCCTCCACCTTCTCCCTCTCGAACCGATCCAGCTCCGCGCGCATCAACCTGCCCATATCATCAAACAACAGCCTCGCCTGATGCACCCTCCTCTCCGCATCCGCGACATCCGCACCCAACTGATTCAGCCGGTCCTGCTGGCTGCGGCCCTGCCTCAGGAGCTTCTCCTGCGTATTCTTGCGCTTCTGCAGCTCCGCCTCGGCGGCGTGCCACGCATGGTACGCCTTCTGGCGCTGGGCGAAGGCCGTCTTGACGCTGCCGATCAGCCGCAGGTACTCGTCGATGACGATTCCCAGCGTCAGCACGTCCTGCGCCGCCTGCCGGTCGTACAGCTCGCGGATGCGCAGCTGCACGTCCGAGAGCGCGTCGAGCGGCGCCGACAGCGACGGCGAAAGCTCGACGGCTGCGAGCGAGTGCAGGGAGGTGGAGAAGTCGCCCGCCGCTTCGGCGAGCGCTTTGCGTTGCGAGACGACCGTGTCGGTCGCTTTGAGGAGCGCTTTGAGTTGCGTTTCGAGCGCGTCGAGGTAGATTTTGCGGTCATGGAACCACTGGGTGTTATTTGGTTAATACATTGTAGGAGCAAGGAGTGGGAAAGACGTACGTCGTCGTGCTCGATGAATTTATTTCCGGATCCAACGTTGATTCCAAGACTACCAAACATCCCTTTGCTCTCGCCAAGATTCGGCTCCTTCCTTTCCTTGTGCTTTACATCGACATTAAATGCCTCGCTCTCAAGAAATAGCTTGAGGTCACCATCGTGTTGGAGGATAGGATGTGCAGCGACCTTGTTCAACATTCGCTCCAGTGCTGCCCTCCTCGACTCGACAAAATCCGAATCAAAACGGCCCACAGCTTGTTTTTCTGGCGGAGGCGGTACGACAACGCCAGGGCTGTTGTTATGTAATTGATTGTAGAGCCAGAGGAAATCACGATAACGACGGGAGACGGTGAATTCGGGGTTGTGATAGGCTTTGGAGGTAGTCTATTGTTGGCCAATTTAGGATTTTGACAATGCATGACAATCGTCTGGTGACTTACCTTTGTTCGCACAGAGTAAACGGTGTGCGAACTTGTAAGATCCCCAACTTTATGTGCATCTCCCACTGTAATATCAAACGTAGGCTTCGCTGCCTGCTCTACACTCACACTCGGTTGCGTTTGCCGTCTGGGAGCCTCGCTACTCGGCGGTTGAACGGGAGGTGGGACTCGTGGTTTTAGCGAAGGCTCTTCGTGATCGTCGTTGAGATTTACAGACTCCATCATGCTTCTGGCAGATGAGGCCTGAGAGTTTGCTGTTGACGGCCGTGCTTGTCGTACTGGCGCCTCCTCTTTCTGAGGGAGTGCTGGGGGACCCTCTGGTTCTGATATTGAGGGAACATTTTCGCCGAGGGGACCAAGAGGTCCGAGGGAATCATCGACTGCTTCGAGGCGAGTAGATTGTGTACCATAGCGTTTTACAGGTCGGGGACCGCGTATAGCAGGAGATCTGGGACCAGAGGAAACACTGGGAGTCAAGGAGCTCTGAGATGCAGAAGTAGTGTCTAGAAAGTCAGCCTCACGATTGACATGGTAGCTTGACTTGGTCTACCTCGTGGATCGTTGTTTTCATCTTCAGAAGTTTTTGGCGGACCACCTGACGGGACATCTCAAAGCAATATTAGCAACGAAGATTCGAACTTGATGGTTGAGCAGGCGATTACCTCCCCAGGCGGCACTTTCATCATGGATGTCCATTACTTAAAGAGTTGGACAGGTTGTAAATGAGATATAGTGAAAAGAAATTATACGTCAGCGAAAACATTCTAACACTGGGCCGCTGAGCATGTGTTTGTGACTTCCGCTCCGCTCCACATTGCGCGAAAGTGCCCAATACTTTTGTTCGGTTACGACTCTATATTATCCTAAGTTACCAAGATGTCAAGCTAATTCTAAAATCATTCAAAGAGCCATTTAATAAAATTGAAGGTTCATTATTGGCTCGTGTTCGTCTAAGCTAAATTACAAATTGCCGCAGCTTTTGAACTTTGCATCGCAACCCTCACGGTCCGCGTCTAACCTATATCGAAGGTCTTTCAAAGCAGCAAGCATGAATGGAGGGAAAAAAGTGCTGTAAGCCGGATGAAAAGAATAGACCATCTCCGTGCCTCGTGACGCCATCAAACCGAGCTAAGGTATGAAGGTAAGGTACTATGCATTTTCGTCTAATCAACCTCCTCCATCGCACTCTCACCGGCACCCTCAGCCGGCGCCGCTTCTTCGGCGGCCTTTTCCTCGCTCGTCTCAGCCTCCTCATCCACGTTCAAGCCAAGGGAGACAAGCTTGTGAATGCGCTCAGCAAAGCCGGCAGGCTCATCAATAGTGAAGCCTGACACGAGCAGGGACGTCTCGAAGAGGAGCTGAGTGATGGACTTGACAGTGCGGTCGTTCTCACCATCGGCTTCGACCTTGTTCTTGAGCTCCTTGATGATGGGGCTCTTTGGAGAAATCTCAAAGGTCTTCTTAGACGACATGTAGCTGCTCATGCTGGTATCGCGGAGGGCCTGAGCCTTCATGATGCGCTCCATGTTGGCCGACCAGCCAAACTGACCGGTACGGATGGCACAGGGAGAACCAATGAGCTTGTGGCTAACGACTACCTTCTCCACTTTGTCGCCGAGCACGTTCTTGAGAGCTTTGGCGAGGGATTCGTAGTCTTTCTCCTCCGACTCGCGTTGTTTCTTCTCTTCATCGGACTCTTCCAGTTCAAAGTCCTTGGTGATGTCGACGAGCTTCTTGCCATCAAACTCTTTGAGTTGAGTCATGGCATATTCGTCAATAGGGTCGACAAGGAATAGAACCTCAAAGTTCTTCTCCTTGAGTGCATCAAGGAAGGGTGACTTTTGGACGGCCTTGAGAGACTCGCCGGTAATGTAGTACATTTGCTTTTGGTGCTCAGACATGCGGGTGACATAGTCCTGGAGAGAGGTGGTGTCATCACCAGACTTGGTGGAGTTGAATCGGAGAAGCTTGGCGAGTGATTGGCGGTTCTGAGAGTCCTCGTGAATACCAAGCTTAATGTTCTTGCTAAAGGCAGAGTAGAACTTGTCGAATTGCTCCTTGTCTTCAGAAATCTCATTGAAGAGTTCAAGCGTCTTCTTGATGATGTTCTTCTTAATCACCTTCATGATCTTGTTTTGTTGGAGAGTTTCGCGGGACAAGTTGAGTGGCAGGTCCTCTGAATCTACAACACCCTTGATGAAGCTAAGCCACTCGGGAATGAGGTCGGTAGCATCGTCAGTGATGAAGACACGACGGACATAGAGCTTGATGTTGTTCTTGGTCTTTTTGGTCTCAAAGAGATCAAAGGGAGCACGCTTAGGAACGAAGAGGATTGCACGGAACTCGAGCTGACCCTCCACGGAAAAGTGCTTGACAGCAAGGTGATCTTCCCAGTCATTTGAAAGTGATTTGTAAAAGGATGCATATTCTTCTTGGGTGATGTCTTTGGGATCACGAGTCCAGATTGGCTTCGTCTTGTTGAGTTCTTCCTCCTCAATCTTGCTTTCCTTGATCTTCTTAGTCTTCTTCTCCTTCTTTTCTTCGTCATCATCGACCTCCTCAACCTTGGGCTTTTTCTCCTCATCCTCTTCTTCCTTGTTCTCCTCAGCATCCTCATCTGGAACTTCCTTTTCAGTCTCTTTCAAGACATGGAGGTAGATGGGGTAGGAGATGAATTCAGAGTGCTTCTTGACGACTTCCTTGATACGGCTCTCGTTCAAGTAGTCAGTCTGCTCATCCTTGAGGTGAAGGATGATCTTTGTGCCACGGCCAAGGTCCTCTCCCTCAGTGTCAGGTGTGAGAGTGAAGGTACCACCAGCAGATGATTCCCAGATGTATTGCTCATCGTCGTTGTTTTTCGACACAACAGTGACTCTGTCTGCAACGAGGTAGGCAGAGTAGAAACCGACACCAAATTGACCAATCATGGAGATGTCAGCACCAGCTGTGAGAGCCTCCATAAATTGCTTGGTGCCTGAGCGTGCAATAGTTCCGAGATTGTTCACTAGATCCTATGGAATGTTAGCATCAAAATTTTCAAGTAGGTGGCGACAAACAACTTACGGCTTTGGTCATACCGATACCCGTATCACGGATTGTCAATGTCTTGTTGTCTTTGTCTGGGACGATGTCGATGCGAAGATCCTTGCAAGTGTCGAGCTTGCTTGGATCTGAGAGAGCCTCATAGCGGATCTTGTCTAGGGCATCGGAGGAGTTGGAAATAATTTCCCGAAGGAAGATTTCCTTGTTTGAGTATACAGTGTTGATGATGAGCGAGAGAAGCTGAGAAATCTCAGCCTGAAACTCGAAAGTCTCTCCGCTAGACATGATTGCGGTGTCGAGAGGAGTAAATGGACTGGAGAAGATGTGAGTTGAGGCTGGTCAAGTAAACAAAGTGTGTTTGTTTATGCACCTTTGATTGATATATATGGGTAGAGGGAAGGTATGAAGAGAGCAATCAGAACGCAAGGTGCGCAGGGTATCAAGGTTTGCAAATGGGAAGGAGTTGAGGTGAAGAAATCGAGGGCGGCAGCAGGTATTAATTCGTGCTGAGGCTGGGGGAGAAAGTTCTGGTCAATTTTCCAGTTCGATGAGCTTCCAAGACCATCCACCACCCCTGAACCAATTACAACTGCAGAATGCCTGGGCGGTGTGCCCCTCCCCGTTCCTAGGCCGACGAGCTCCATTTTAGGCTTCCATCGACATCACTTTGCCCTTTTTCTTTTCTCTCACACGTATAACAAGTGGATACTCACGTGAGAGGCAAGCTATTTGCGCATTATGTGTACAAGGTGAGCGAGCCTACTCGAAGTATCTCGAAGTACCTCGAGGCACATAGAGAAAGTGAACAAGGCATCATCTGTTGAACCAATCGAGTACATTTCGGAACAGCTGCAGAAGAGCTATTGCCTGCAAGCTCAAGTGTACAAGTGACTTCCCGATTCTCTCGTTTTTGTGGCTATGGTGGGCAAGGCAGATGTGCATGGACCAGCATGGACATTGAGTTGATAGGCGCCAACTCCCAATGTTACTGATATCACGAATTCAGAAAGATCTGCTAACTTTCACATGGGGGCGAATCGTGACAGTTGAAATAAATTTGATTCTTGAAAACATCTGTGTATGAAAACCCAGTTTCTACGAAGCCCCATTAAGCTTCTGATCCGTGTATGCTTTTAGCAAGCATGCCCCAAAAAGTCAGAGCCCATTAAACTCCGATAGCAAAGCTCTGCTCGACTACACATGTGCCGCCCAATGCATACTGTTCGAAAGAAGATGAATCAATGATGAGAACCGTGCCCAGACAATAGCTTCCTTGTTCTTCTTGGTCCTCTACCGTTTACGTGACCGTTTCCCACTTTGGAAAATAATACACATGTCCTCCAGCACACAATGGGAGATGATAAGTGAATAATTGGCGCTCATTCGCCTTTCGATTCCACAACCATCCTCGGGGGTATAATTCCGTTCATGCCGTCTCAACAATCTTCTCGCTCACAATCTTTGTTCTCGGGCGGAATACGGCGTCTTGTCCACTCATGCGTCGACCCAAAGCACGTTCTAGCTTTGCCCCGAGTGCCAATTTGCTCATGTCGCCGTCTTTCTGTGCGCTGGGGACATAACGCTGTTGTGAAAGTCGTTTGTCTTCGAGACGGTCAAAGCTCTGGGACCATGTCTTGATCTCTGCGCTACGAGGATCCATTGATGACGTAGTTGACGTGAGAGATGGAGCGCCGCTGTATTGCGAGAAGCGAGTTGAGTTGCGGTTTGATGCAAGAGGTGTCTACTTCAGAATTAGCTACGGTGACCATTTCTAGAGCTGCATGTCGATCGGATATGACGGAATGACGTGCAGCTACTTGCACTCTTGCTTTAGAAGGAGGCTGACTTACAGAATCTAGAATTGGGCGTGCCGATTCCAAGGAGCGGCCCATGGCAATGGCAACTGCACTCAAAAGTGCTTGAAAAAAAGTGTTGGATTCAGGTATTCAACAGCCAATATGAGTTGTTGAAAACCACTTGTTCTGCTGAAGACGTTGATGAATCGCGTCAAACAGCAACGAGGAAAAAAAAAAAGAAACAGTTTCTCGAGTGATGTTTGTAGAAAAGGTGGAAGGAGCGTTGCGTAAGGGTAGTTAGTCAAAAGGTGTCGATTTCCAGGAGGCGAAGCGCGGCTGCTAGGGTGTGACTGGGAGCGTGTAATGTGTCTGCCGATCTCGACGTCTCGGGACTCAGTTGCGGTTGGCCGGGGGCCCCTTACCAAGTCGCAGGCGAATAAATGACACACGACGGAGGAGGTGCCAGTGCCAAGAAAGACTCACGAGACTGATCTCCGACAAGGATTGTAATCAATTGGATTCACGAGAAGGCCGCCGTGCTGACGTCGCGCTGTTTCGAGGGGTAAATCGATGCCTGTGCCCGTTGTGGGTCCCTTACAGCCTATTTGTATCCCTAACTGCTGGCCTGACGAACCCCTCCAGCGCCGTCGTGCCTCTGGCAACGAGGAACGTGTAAGCTAGCCGACGGCAAGCCCAGAAGCTGCAGCGGAAGAGCAAGCGATCTGACTCTCTCTCGATGCCCTAATGGACCGTGATACGCATGCTAACGAGGCCCATGACAGGTTTGCTTCTTCTTGGGGGCTAGATCACAGCATGGCCATGCTGCAGCGGCTCGCCGCACTCAGACACGACGGCCGGGCGGGTTGGGGAGAGCAGACAGCAAGGAAAAAGGGGTGGCGGCTGTGCTGGGATTCCATTCCTCCAGACTCCTGCATGTCTGCCTGCATCCCCCGTCTCCTCTTCCCCCACGTTGAGGCCACGAGGCATGCGCGCTTCCGATTTCCCTCGCTAATACTGCATGCAAGGCAGACAGACGGGGCTCCAAACCTTTCTTCTTTGCTCTGGCCGATTTCGTGCATCCTGCCGTCTCCAGCCTGCTGGATCTTGCGTGAGTATCTTACTTTTTTTCCCCATGCCCCAGATCTAGACGCTGGTCGATATATGTGAGTTTGGCCTTGAATGCCATCACCAACTGCACATGCAAGCGAAAGTGAATGTTGCATCCAGTCGTTGGAGAAGCTCGGTGTTGTAAATTAGGCGACTGAAGGCATTCCGTGTCTCATATCGTAAAATCGTACGAGACTCGAATTTCGATACCTGTAACATGGCAAAGTCTCTCAGCACTACTGGTATAATCCGTCTTAGCTTGGTGGATTCGGTATGGCTCAAACAGATACTTTTCGGCCCTTCTATTTTTCAACACACCATCCTTTCTATCTCGGACGCGGAATCTACCTAATACGGTCAGCCCACCCGAGAGTTCTAGCCCTATCGGCTGATTTTCTCTGGGCTACCACGTGCATGAAAGCCATGAAAAGTAATCTGACTAGCCCAAGCATATCTTCTATGAGCCCTTCATAGCCTTTGGTCCAATGACATTCGAGGAATCTCACCAAACATGCAGAGGCCGAAGCCACCGGGTGCAATAGAGCGAATTTTTGCTCATGGCTCTTACTCGACTTGTTTTCATTAGTAAACACCAAGGCAGTGCCCTGAATCACAGCAGCGTTTGGGGCACTCAACATCTTTTTGTTGGAAACGACCATAGCAATCGCATGAATCATAGCGGCGTATCAAGCACATTTCTCAAAGCCAAAATCAAAAATCACCCAAAAGTTTATTTACGTTATGCCAGGTAACCTAGCTAGAAGAAAAACCCACCCGAATCCCCGCTCGCTCACTCACTCACACCCACCCATCCCCCCAAGTTTCCATCTCCATCTCACCTCATCTCCCCACCCCACAACCCCCCCAACCCCCCCTCCCCAAACCACGCCTCCCACGACGCACCCTCCGCGCACCAGCTCCGCCAAAACCACACCGCCAACGCCCCCGCCACTCCCCCCACCCCAACCACCACCCATCCCTCCCGGCCCACGCGATCCACCAGCCGCAGCAAGCCCAGCGGATCCGCAGGGTCCTGCACCTGCGCGCCGCGCGGCAACCTCCTCCTCCTCCTCTGCCGTCGCTGTTGCTGCTGGCTGGTGTCCTCAGGGAGCTCGCGCGTTCGGACCAGCGCTTGCTCGCTGTCGTCGGGGCGCTGGGCGGCGTCGCGCTCGTAGCGGGCGCGCTCGTTTGCGAGGCTGCGCTGGAGGTCGGCGGCCCAGCGGGCGACGCGGAGCTGGGTTGGTGGTGGGGCGTGGTTGAGTCTGGAGAGGGCTTGCTGGTGGGTGGAGGCGGAGGGGGAGAGGGGAGGCGATGTGGAGTAGGGGATGAGGACGTGGGAGGATGAGGCGAGGGAGAGGGGGGATGTGGGAGAGGTGGCGGGCTTGGTGTCGGTTTCGAGGAGAGGCTGGATTGGTGGTGAGGGGGATTTGTTCATTAGCATGCTCTTGCCGTCGCGGGTGGAGCGCCATTGGAGGAATTTGCGAGCAGCGGAGTGGCGGAGCCATGCTGTGTTTTCCGGCTCGAAGAGTTGGTCGACGAGAGAGTAGAGGTCTGATGGGAGGAGGGGTTGCATGTATTCGGAGCTCATGAGGAGGCTGGCGTCCATGTTGTCGGCGTCGGTGCCGGTTGCGGAAGAGACCATGAATGGTGGTGATTGGGATGGGTGCTTGAGGCAGTCTTGGTTTGTTTTGCCAAACATGAACGGGCGGATGTCAGCGTTGGTGCATTCGTTGAGAAATTGAGTTTTGAGTAAAGTAGCGTTGTCAGAATCGACCAAGTCCGCTTTGCCAATGATAGGAATCACGTTGGTAAGTGAACACAGCCGTGAAATGGCATCAATGTCCATCGGGTTGTGGCCTTCTAAACAAAAGTCAGTCTTTGAAGATTGAACTACAACGAGATGAACTCACCATTATTCATAACGTATAGCACGACATCTACTTGAACACCTCCATTACCACTAAATACATGTAATAACTCAGACTCGGTCAAATTCTTCAGTGTAGTATTTCGATGTAATAAGCGGTCAATGTACTGTATGGTGAGCTCCATACTTTGACTGTAAGTTTTGCTAGGATCAGAATTCAGAGTATCGATGAAGCAGATATTTCTATCCAACACAACATCTCCCATACTCTTTCTTCTGCGAAGCGTTTTGCTTTCTTCCAAGTCGGTCCACCAGGAAGGATAGGAGCGTGTACTAGCGAAGATCTCTGTGAAGGCTGTATTATGGAAACGTTTTTCTGTCGTCTGACTAGCTCTTTGGCCTTTCTCATCATAGGGCTGGGATGAGGATTGATTTGTAGGTAGTAAGTCAACGTGAACGATGTCTTCGCAACATTGGAAGATGGACTTGATGAGAGAGGATTTGCCGGTCCCTAACACCAGGAATCAGAGACAACAACTTCACTCAGGCAACTACGATAGTGAGTACTCACCAGCAGCACCAGCAATAAGAATCTTCAACTTCCCCATCTGCTTCCCCCTCTCGGTAAATGGCCTCCTCGTCGGCATCCTAATACTCGGCATCACCAACTGTGGCGCTTTCTCCCCTGCCACCTTGGCTTTCTCCCTCTCCTCATCACCATCACTACCTCTTTCTTCCTCTCCGTCTTCGCCTCCAGACGACGACTCCACGGCTTGACTTTCTACCTCATTTCCCACCGCATCTTCCTCATCATCCGACAGTCTCAATGACCTCAACGACCCCGTCTTCGGTGTGCTTGGCTGTGCCGAAGAATCTCCGGGAGTCGGCGATGGCGACAGTCGGAAAGGGGTTGGAGGCTGCGAGACGGAGAGTTCTTGTGATGAGCGACGGCCACCGCCGTTTTTCTCTGATGGTGACGATGTGGGACTGGAAGAACTGCGAACGCGAGAGCTTTCGGGGGAGATGATGCGCTGAGCAGCTGCGATGATCTTAGGGTGTACCGGGTTCTTAGGGGATTTTCTTTTGCCTAAGACGGTAGTTTTATGATGAATACTATCTTTCTCAGCTTCGGGGTTTTCGAGGATGGACGAGGAAATGGCGTCTTCGAGACTTTGGACGCCATAGGAGCTATCTTGGATGGTTTTGGTAGATGATTCTGCTGGCGACGCGTTTTCTTCCTTGCTAGAATCTTTGTTCATTTCTTCTTCGGTTTTGAGAAAGAATGTGGTCGGTGCTCCCAGCCCAGTAGCTCTTGAGGGCGGAGTCCCTGTGATGCTTTGCTTTCGGGAATACGGGGATGGATTCTCTTCTTCAGCCGCGGGTCCCATGGTTCGTGTCTACGATAGATGGCTCAATATTTCTCTATGTTGCGGTAGTTGCTTGACTTTCCGGGATCTGATGGCTCGTTGACATGGGTAGATTCGATGACGTCCAAGTACTTGTAGGTACTTTATTTCGGCACCCCTCAACAGACCCCACTGGAACAGTAAGGGTATTCTAAGAGTTCTCTAATATAAAATAACTTGAACTCACAAAAGGAGGTCATTGAAGTCGCAAAATAACAATCAAGACAATGGTGCAGAATGGACAACAACACTGATGCAGCAGGGAAAGTCGGCTGTCAATGAGCTGGAATGGTCAGGGTCCAGGTGATGATGCAGAGCGTCATCGGATTTAGCTTCCATGTCCTTTGATTTGTACCATTCGCTTCTCTTTCGTCATGAGATATTTAGAGGATCCAATGATTCGGAATAATATCCGACCAGTGAAGCAGCCTTTGTGTTGCTTGCATTTGATATTAAACAAAGTCTACCGAGCCTATCTACGTGATCCTCGTAGTTTCGCATCCTCTTTTCTCCCAGCCGAAGAGGTTGAAAACACAGTGAACTCAACCATGTTTAACCACCGTCATGAGTAGTGAGTTCGAGAAGCAGAGAAACGAAAGAGAAAGAAGCCAGTCAGTCGTGCGTATCAAGGCCTCTGGAGAGCACGTGTCGACTGATATCGAAGTATGCTCACAGAAGGCGTGATGATGTGACACGAAGAAGAAAAGGCATGAAAAGTAATACATGAAATTGCTGCGACTAGGCCACAAAGGGAGCCGTGAAATCTGGTCGTATGAACAATCAGCAGAATAGCCGCTATGCTATGCTCTCAAAAAAGGTTGCCGACGCAGATGCTAAACCACTTTTCTGGTATCGAACGCCATATTCAACATTCGAAAATGGTATACAGTGCAAAAGAAAAGAAAAGAAGAGAGAACCGAACTGGCCAAAGATCCATTCGGCTATGGAAGTCGTGAAGAAATCAGCAGTGATGGGCATTATGTGCTAGTTCTGTCGATAGTATCGAACGACGCTAACCCTAGTCTTACTGGAAAAAACTGAGACTGTGCGTGGTCCATATTACAGTTGTTCCAGAACAGTCGAAAAGAAGATGACGTCCAAGCAACCTACTAAGCAGCCTGAGGAGCGTCACGGCCACGAGCTGCAATGTTGTTTCCACGGCCCCGTGGTGCAAAGGCAGGCTTTTGTTGAAAGCCTCCACGTCCGCCGTCGCGAGGACCATTACCTCCGCGACCACCACGCATATCGCCTCTGCCACCACGAGGGACATATGGGTATGATCCGGGACGAAGACGACGTTCTTCGACAATAATGCGATCATTGCCAATCATGTGAGGATTGGCTGCAACGGCAGCCTGATATCCCGCTGGCGTAGCAAAATCCACAAAGGCGCAATTCTAGTTTCAATTAGTACACTTGGGTGCCGTTATTCGCATGTGAAAAGAATTACCTTTTGGCGGCTAATATCAAAGTAAGCAAGCTCTCCGTATTTCTCAAGAGTCTTCTTAAGCTCATCCCCATCGACACTAGCATACACATTCTTAATGTATGCACGCGAATTTTGCTGTTCGCTTGGAGCCTGCTGAACTCGAGATTGGCGCTTGTTGTGGTCATGATTCACAGACTGCCACTCATCTTGAGGACTGGAGGCTGACGCTACTTCAAAATTATTGGTCTGTGCTGCAGGTGCAGTAGGCACCGCTGGGGCTGTTGGCGCAGTGGAAGCTGTTGGTGCTGTTGGTGTAGTCGCAGCGGGTGCCTGATTAGGAGCAGCGGGTTTGGCTTGGTTGGCAGCTGGAGGTGGAGTGGAGCGGACGGCTGGAGTGACGGGTGTAGCAATGCGATTATTTGCAGCTGCAGCAAGATTGGCCCAAGTCTTGGGGGCAGCTGGTTTTGGCGGAGGTGCTGCAGCAGCAGCAGATGGAGCCGTTGGCACTGGCGGAGTTGACGTGACAGGCGTTGGTTCTGGATCCTTGGGTTTTTCAGGTGCCAACTCTTGGGCAGCCACTTCTGTTTGAGTTTCAATTGCAGGAACAATCTCTTCTGGAGCAGCTGTTGTTGCAGGTACTGGGGCTTCGTCTTCTTCCTCTTGTTCTTCTGGGACGGCTTCCGCTTCTTCCTCGGCACCGTTGACTGGGATGTCAGTGTCCTCAACAGGGGCAACCTCTTCTTTCAAAAGCTTCTCTTCAAGCTCCCGGTCCACCTGAGCGGCATCATGCTCTTGTGCAACGGGATCGTCGGAGCTTGTGAGAGTTTTTGGTTCTGTCTCCTCGATACTAGGAATTGGCTCTTGAGTTCCACTTGGTATAGCTTGGTTCTGCTGGAGCTCTTCACCCTCTCCGTTACCTTCAAAGTCTTCATCTTCAATTATGTACCGGAAAATATCATTGAGAACGTAGTAACCATTTGTTTGTTTGGCCAAAACGAATGTCTGTGTGAATTTCCTATGTGGGGCTGATTTGTTGGAGATTTCTCCAATGACTTGAATGACAATGCTGCTGTCAGAGCTCTGAGAGTCGACGTTGGTCACGCGAACTTTGCAATCTTGAATGTCAAGTTCTTTGATTCGATCGTTGATGGCCTAGATGGATTGTTGGCAATTTGGCAGGCATAATGAACAGATGGTCAGGTTACTAACCTTTTGCCCAACACAAACGGGGGCTTTTTCGGCTTCAACACCAGAAACAAACTGCGAACGCTTTTGGTAGAAGAGCTTATTTTTGTAAGTATTGCTTCCGCTTTTTGAGGTTCGAGGTGTCACGTACAAAGAGTTTCTCAGGCTGACGACTGAGAGTTGTGTAGTACCGCTCAACAAAATACCAACCAACTTCCTCACTGGGCAACTCAGCAGGGTCACCATTTCCAACAGATGGGGTATTTGCTGTTGGAGGAGGGACTTCGCCATAGTTGGTGGTATTGGCAGGAGAGGCCTTTACGGTTGGAGAATTGTAATTAAGTTCAGGAGCTCCAAAACCCTGAGTCTGCTGCGGAGCATAATTGCCATTGATAGGCACGACAGGCTGTTCGGTCGCCATTACGGATGGACCGATAGCAGATCGGATTCGCTGACGAGAGACACCGGAGATGGAAGCTTGGAAAGGAGTCTGTAGGTGGGCGACAAGGAGAGGATGGTGACGAGGCAAATTTTGGACTCGAGTGCCAGATTAGCACAGGCGTTTGAGAAGTCGAGCTAGCTAAGCTCACCAGAAGGAGTGATTTTGGAAAAGGCAGCAAGAAGGGTGGAAAGGCAATAATGTAAACGCGTGAGCTTATTAATGTAGCAAAGGTGCCAATTTGGCAAGGATTCGATAAGTACGGGGAAAGCAAGGACGAGTACGGAGAGTAGGGAAAAGGATTAAGGTATCACCGAGGCTGACAATGGGGCTCGCTGATATGGATGGCAAATGGTAGATGATGAGCGAGCGGAAGAGAAAAGTGGATGGTGCTCGCTCTCTCTCTTGCGCGCGCGTGGAGTCCGGCCAGCCGAGCTTCCGTTTCTTGCTGCTACGCTGCTGCGTTACCACCTCCGCTCCTCAACATCTCTAATCACACTTGGAACTCTCTGCTCTTTATTTGCCAATTCAGTAGTTGACTCGGCTATGAGAGATCTTACTTGAATGGATCTGGCAGAACTGAGAAAAGTCTAGGACTTGGATCAAAACAGCAACAAATCGCTCCTTCAAGCGAGCCAGCACTTGCTACAAGCAATGAATGAATGACCTTGCAAATATAAAGCTTAGCACATGGTGATTGTTATTTTTTGACATGGACTTCATAATTCGGTTTTTCTTTGACTTGTAGTAATCATGTGTTTGCACGTCTAAAGTCATTCTCCGTGTCTTCAAGAAAATATATCTGCAATCCCTACTCTAAAAGATTCCGCCAGCCAGAAGCAAAATAGTCTGAGCTGTTTACCTGCAATATTTTCAGGATCTTACAGCACTTGATTTATGTAGACAATGAGGCTCAGTCCTTGTTTGAGGTTATCGTAGAGGGATTTTACAAAATGACTTTCTACGTATTTCTCGTGACAATACAGAAGCCTGCTCGATCACAGCTTTCTTTGACAGAATGTTTATAGTGCATCAAGAGGCCGCGCACGCCTTTTTGCGCTCCATTATAAGAGCTGTCCGTAGGGGTATTTGTATTCTTCGTCATCCAACGCTTCTGACCACCATCGACCTTGTTCTGACCCATCACTGGTCTTTGACAACAAAAATCACACATATCGATTGGTACCAACTTTCCCTTATATTTGTCTTGCGTTGACCTTCGCTAAGTCAGTGGGATCATGAAGCTCTTCGGGAACCCCAACGCAGGGAAGAAAGCTAAGCAGAGTCTGGCACGGCAAGGCAATAGCAGTAACAGCAGCTTCAATACAGGTCATCTACCATGCTGTCAAAGACTAAATCTATCGTACTGACAAGGATTAGGCTCCACTGGTCCTCACGGTTTTCCTGTAGACCAAAAGTACCGTCCATCAGGCCAGCAACAACAGATTCCTGAGGCGCCTCCTCCAGGATACACAGAATCTAACATGTCGTACGCTAGACCATCCTCCTCGAGAGGTCAGCCTTCGATGCACGCTGCCTTTACCCAGAGTTCGATGTACCCGAGCCAGAACGTAGCACCGCAACCGGCTCCAGCACAACGAATGGCACCTACTAGCCAGCGTAATCCCCAGCAAAATAGCATGATGCCCCCCCAATATATGCAGCCGCAGCTGCAGCAGCAACCCGTACCAGCAATACCTCAAGCTCAAGGGCGAACACCGAGGCAGCCATCATCCATGCCTCAATCTCAAGTCGGCGGGCAAAATCAGTTTGCCAGCGATGACGACGTCGACTTCGAGTACCCCTTCCAAGAACCGCAAGTCGAAGGAGGTCGCCAAACCATGCCACATGGCGGGCCTACACCTAACCAACCCATGGTACAATACCAAGGCTCGACTCCCATGGCCCAAATGCCACAGCAGGCGCAACCCCAAAGCCAAGACATGTACGCCGACACCAACGCACAAATGGCCGCCATGACCCCCCAATCCAGCAACATGATGTCCATGGCCTCACCAATGGCCGTCCCCATGGCCGTACCCGTCCCGATGGCCATCCCAGTCCCCATGGCCGTTCCCCTCCCAGTCTCCAGCTCGCCCGTGCTGCTCCCACGCGTGCACCGACTGCTCCGCGCGTGGCGCGCGGGCGCGACGGCGCACTTCAGTCCCGTAATCGAAGAGCGCATCGAGGTCGAGCTGGAGCTGCTGCACGAGGCGGCGTGGCAGCACGACCACGACGCCGGCATGAGCGAGCTCGAGCGCCGCTGTATCTGGGCAAGGGCGCGCGAGGTGCTGCGGCTCGTGCGCAGGGGTCCGCAGAGGGGCGTCGATTATTCGTGGTTGGGCTCGGAGGGCGCGCCGGGGGAGTTGGAAGGGTGGGAGGATGAGGGGGTGAGGGGGTGGTGGGGGGGATTGAGGAGGAGGGGGTTTTGGGATGGGTGGTGATTTGGGGTTGTTGGAGGATGGGAAATGGGGAATAGGGAGTGGGGAATGGGGATTTGTGTCTGATCAGGGGTCTTGTGGATGCGGTGTACGGGTTAGTGTGGAGGAAGGTTGATGGATTTGGTTGGTTTGTTCTAGGACGTGTCTTGGGCTAAGCATTTTGTCGAAGAGCTCGACCTTTCAGAAATCTCTTTGTACGGTTAGCTTTTTAGAGTATGACATTCATCTTTGGATCTCTAAAGTCCTGTTTGCTTAAAAGTGTCCTTCTTTCTTTTGAGATGATGCTCATAATGTACTGTAAGTCGAGATTTTTGAGATTTTGGATGTAGTCTGTATTTGGAGGGAATTAATGTTTTTTTGGTATAGTATTTGACTTTGATAGTAGATGAAAGGATCAGCAATAAGAAAAGACCACTTTTGGGGATGGTATTACAGAGACCTTGTATGAACTTCCAACGTCACCCGCACTCACTCACTCGCAACTTGATAACTGGGTCCACTTCTTTGCCAAAATGAACCGGATTATCTGACGAAGGGAAAAAAACACAATCACGGTGCACACGCAAAGAGCAAACAATGATGAGCAACATCGAGGGAAAAAAAGAATTCAAATTGAGTAATAGCCGCACACAAACCGAAGTCTCCGTCCATCTGTAATCCCCTCGCCAACCAATACCCGGCATGCTACCATGAGAAACGAGTCAACAACAAGAAGAGACATCCACGTTATCTACCCTTGCTTTCCCCCATCATCATCCATCATCATCAGTTGCCCGCCGAAAATGAAAGGTAGGTAGAATAAAAAGCCACAAACAGCAATGTCATCATACAAGTTAGAGAAACCCCCATTGTCCCATCTTTAACCATACCATCCCGCCGGTAGAGCCGCTCCCACCCATATCTAACCGCCTGGTTTCCGACCGAGAAGAAAAATGAAGGGCAAAAGCTACCATGCGGCACCGGATACTAATGTGTTGCTGAGGACATGTTATTAAAACCCCACAGAATCAATAGGGATTGTCAATGGATACTCGCGCCTAGTTACGGCCAAGCGTGGGAAAATTAGAGAACGGGGGGTTCGCAGGAAACGAAGGTTCGAATAGCTTTGGCCGAAAACGGGGGGATCGGAGGGCGATCGAGACAACGTGTGCGGATTGTTATGTGTTGATTGACAGATTACTCTCGATTCGGGTGGGTAGCGAGGGGATAGACAGAGTTTATCTTGTTCGGCCGAACCTGCTGCAGAAAAGGAATAAATGTTGGTAATCTGTGACGTTTACATGGACTTCTTGGAGCGAGGGGACGAAGAGGTGGATCTGGCAGAGCCTCCACCGAGGAGACTGGGGGCGTACTTTTGTTTCTTCTCCGCGGGCTTTAGAATCTGTTGGAGTTGATGTAGATTAGTATCATGGTTTATCAATGAGTTCGAAGGCGATTGATGGAGGATTTGTAATGGAAAACATTTGGAATATTTGATGGTGTAGGGATTCAAAACTCACCTGGAACGAACATAGCAAGCTCTCATCAACGCTCATCATGGCGCCCGCATTGTCGAATTCGCCGCAGTAATTGGGTGCACTAAAAAGGGTGACGAGCTGTCTCTTAGAAAAGAACTCGTATCCATCTTCTACGACCTGGTGAGCACGACAGATGAGGTCCATGTCATGCTTTTGCAAGAACCGCGAGACAACATCAGGACCAAAGGTGAAAGACACGCCTCGATCGTTTTCGCTCCACCCTGTGATGTCCTTGTCAGGATCTGACCAGAGCAAGTCGCAGAGCAAGCCACAGTCAGGAATCTAGATTGATGGTTGTTAGCGGATCGCAATTCATGCCCAAATGGGCGTTGCGCAGTGCGTAGTAAAACAGAAAATATTGTTTGGATTGCGGGATAAACTTACATCAGTGGGCCGCATGACGCGACGGATCTGCTCCATAGAGTTCAGATCCGGACTCAGACCTCCATGCATAGTGAAGATCTTTTCATCAATGATGGCTGCGATTGGGAGACAATTGAAGCAGTCTGTGAAAGTCTTCCACAGTTTGATGTTGTACCTCCTCTTGCATTCGTCGTAGAAACCGTATATACGGTTGATCGATGCACATTCGTGATTTCCGCGGAGGACAAAAAAGTTCTCAGGGTACTTGATTTTATAGGCTAAGAGCAGGCAAATGGTTTCCAAGGATTGTTTGCCGCGATCGACGTAGTCACCAAGGAAGAGGTAGTTTGCCTCTGGGGGGAAACCGCCATACTCAAACAAACGCAACAGGTCATAGTATTGACCGTGGATATCACCACAGATCTAGTCTTGTTATTAGCATTGTTTCCAGCTCAAACGGCCTTTGGGATCGGCAAAGGATTGCTAAAATTTCATGTATGATGACGTACCTTTATAGGGGCCTCAAGCTCCAGGAGAATAGGCTGAGAAATGAAAATTTCCCTCGCCTTGGTGCAGAGATAACGGATTTCCGTCTCGAGCAATTGTACCTGCTTTCCAGGCCTGCTGCCACGAACCTCTAACAGCCTGTCGATGATGGAATCCAAATCCACGTCATTTTCCGCCATTGCTGGCGTTCACTATTCTCGTTGTAGTTTTTTGGGCTCAAGTGTACAAGCAATGTTCGTTGGAGAGTGCCCCCAGGGCCGACGTCTATGAATCTATGGAGGCTACTAAAGGTGCTGAGTGTCAGTAAGGATAATGGATAGTTCAAAAGGAGGCTCGGAAAGTCGGATCAGTGGTGCTGGGCCCAATACGTACCGACTGAAGCCGCGAGGCCGAAATGGCTAGACGAGCGGTGTTTTTCTTTGTTTTGGCCCAGTCGCGTGCGTGTTTTCGTGGTTACCAGATGTAGAGTGAATTTGCAGGGCGGAAACACCCCTCAAAAACGCACAGAGGCGCAGCCGGATCACACGCGACTCAAACGGTAGCTAGAAAGATTTGGTATCGGATATTTAGGTGTTGAACCAAATAAAGAGCACAAGAATAAACCTGCTCGCTATGAGGTGTGCGTGGTCGGGCAGTGGGACGTTGCAGTCGATGTGTATTGCTGGCCCGAAGCTGGAGACGACGTAACGAGGCAGGACAAGTCTCTGTTCGCCGCGTTCGGCAAGCACAAGGTTGGCGATTGATGATCAGCAAAGTGCAGAGTCTGGCAGAGTTGAAATGTGGGACGTGTGGAGTAGCTGGCACAGAGTACGAGGCAGGCTGATAAGTCGAGGTTGTGGCGGCGAAGTTTTGTTTCAGCGTGAGCGAACAGCCGGTCCGTTGGTTCAGGCCCGATTCGGAAGCGCCGCGATTCAGTGTGCAACACCAGGAATGTGCCGATTCTCCTTCATCCAATGACTCCTCTACTGCACGCTCGTTGTGCGAATCCGAGACTGGCCCGTCAGATGGGCATGGATAGATTAAAGATGAAGACAGTTCAGTCTTTCGAAACTTTGTCAACGCCACGGTCACTTGAACGGGACCCTTGGTAAGGTGAACCCTATTAGTTACTATTGCTCTCCCCAATCGCAAAGGATCACGTAATTCCGACAAGTGTTTTTACACATACGGACAGGCTAGCTTGTTTGGATTGGATCCAAGTCTTGAAACCGATAGCAGATTATACCATGAGCATCCTGGTCACATTACGCGCGTGTCTCGTGCCTATGACAGAACTCTAATTGCACATTCAAACATCACTTGTCAGAACATGATCGAAAGCATCAATCTTCATATCACTGTCTCTGCCTATCCAAACCCTGCAATGTTGGGTCATTTGATTCATACCACCATAAGACTTCATGTCCAAGAGGAGATGTAAAACGGAGAAAAGAAAGACAGGAGCAGAAAGTATCGACAACGCCAAATATATATGCACACATTAGCCGCCGCCAAGCATCCATCGTCTAAAAGGCAGAATGAGATATTGAAAAGAGTAAGAGCCGCCAAAGTAAACAGGGTATCCCAAAAGACGCGCTGAAAGAGCAAGCATCTATACAAGAAAAAAGGTCAAAGAAAGACGCCAGGCAAAATATGCATACAGAATGTGTAAAGAAACCAAAACCATCTAATCGATACTAAGTCTCCCTTCCTTTTCCACACAGACTCTAAGAATTTCATTTCATTTCATCCCGGACGCAATTCCCTGGCTCAAACTTCTTCCCTCAAGGCGAGGCCTTAATGTTGCCGCACCAAGATCCTTTTCTCGAAGTTGACTGGAAGACCTTTGACTGGTCCAGTCGTCATCATCGAGCGCGCTGAGCCATGTATTGCCAAGGTCATTCCGAAGTGCTTCTATCTTCTTTCTATATGCTTCGCCGGTCAAGTTCGAACCGCTAAATTCTTCTCTTGGTATTTCAGCAGATCCGTTTGCCTTCATCATGTCAGATGACGCCAAGATAGCGCCATCGAGTGATAGATGTGGTATCATATTGCTATCGTGCTTCTGCTCTGTTACAGCTTCTCCTTGCACGGGAGACCCATTGCCCTTGGCTCCATCAGATTCCGTTGGTGGATTTGGTTTCACATCAAGAGAGTCAGAGCGTGACTTTTGCCAGCTCTCACTCGACGAGAGCTCCACGATTCTCCTCCGGGGTGCTCTGCGTCGGCGTTGTGTGTTGGCTCCATAGGCTCCTTTTACTTCTTCTTGATCTTGTTTTGGTAAAGATTGTTGAGTTACGTTGTCGCCAACGTTGTTGTCAGCGTTAGTTTCTACTCTCTTTGCCTGGGAAGGTGTAGAAGGAGGATCCTCCTCTTGTTGGAACTTGACTACTGGGACACTTGATGGCTCAGGAACGCGGTCTACGAGTTGCTTACGTTCAGAGTAACTGGGTCCAGTCGTATCAATAAGAACATCCTCCGTTCTACCAGGCACCTTTCGGAATAGATTAAAGATGGTCACCCTGAAATTGCTATGTGTCTTTGTAAAAGGGTTTTTGGCCACATAAATCTCTCGAATATTCGGCAAAGACGTCACACGTGCCAGCTCATCTGGGTCGGTAATCTTGTTGTCTCTCAAGTCAAGCCTTTCAAGAGCAAGTAGACCCTCAATGCCAACAATGGACGAAAGACGGTTAGCACGAAGATTCAGTGTAGTGATTGCAGGCAACGAGCTCCTCGTTAGTGAATGTAGAGAGCCTATCATACAATTGGATAGATTCAAAGCCGTAAGTGATGTCAAGGATGCCAGGCTATCAGGGATCTCACCAAAGTGGTTCGAGGAAAGATCAAATGATTGCAAAGTATTGCATATGGGCCATAGACTTAGCGAAGAGAGTGTAGTCATGCCATTATCTGCCAAGCTGAGATGACGCAAGAATCGCCATTTGTTTGCAGGAAGGACATTCAGGAGGAGGTTTGTTGAGCTTGTACGTGGGGTGCTTGCTCTACTTGAACCTGAGCTTCCAGACTCTCGCCGGATTTTTGACGATCCGCCGAGTTGGCTATTTGCAGAGCCAAGTCTAGAGCTGGACGGTCGATGTGGTGAATGACTCTTTTGTCGTCGGCGCGTAGTCGGTTTGGTGGTCTGCGAACCTACAGAGCCCGAACGTACCAAGTGAACGCCTTTGGGACTACTGGCTGAGACCCGTCTATCGAGAGCAAAAGATGATTCCGGCGCAAACGATGAGGCCAAAGAGTCCGGAGTTTTCAGTCCAGGACTGGGAGCAGGCCACGGAAGAGTTGCAGAAGACGGGGATTTGGCCGAACGTCTTCTCCGCCTATCCATATCATCTAGTACTATATTCGCCAATACGTCGGCTGGGTCATCCACAGAGCCCCTTTTGATGGTCAAGCTGCGAAGCTGTTCTGCCAATCTGTCCCATCCAAAAACTTGACGAAAGTCTAGATCACAAATCTCAAGCGAGCTAATATTCTTAAAGGCATAGAGAGGGACTGCTGAATCAAAGGGGAATTCCTCATAACCCGCAATGAGACGAGCCTTATTATCGGGACAGAGTCGCAAGCACGGTATCTTTGTGAAAGCAGAATATAGGTACTTTAGATCTTCTTGGAGCGCCAACTTCTGCTTCTCTTGCTTGGCAGCTGAGCTTGACGTGAGACCAAGGTTGGACCATAGTGCAGACATGCCAGACATTACACTGCGCACGCTAGAGATGGAGTGAATCGAGTCTCGATCGGAAGCTTGACCTTTTGGTTTGTGTCCTCCGCCTAAAAAGGAAACATAGTTTGTGGGTCCGAGATCTGCATGTATATTTTCTAATCGCACATTCATTGGCCCTACTGAGATGCCCATCTCCTCGAAGCGCGAAAGCAGGTAATACAAGTGATGTGGTGTAAGAGTCATCTTCGCCGGCTTGATACTTTGTGAAGGGAAGCTGAAGGCAGCAAGCGTGCCAGCTCCAGATGCGGGCGACGCATGCTTCGATGTCTGTTTTGAAGATTGTTTGGAAAGCTGTAGTGCATTTGCTAATGCCTTCTCATGCGTGCGAACAAAGTATGCAAGATTCTTCACAAAGGCTTGCCCATCTTCTGTACTCATGATTTCAAGTGTGTCCTCTTGCCATGGATCTGGCGCTGTCACTGTCTCGGCGTTGCAGGACGTCAAAGGGGCAGGCGATCAGGAAAAGAGAACCTGAATACACGTGGTTCTTCTAATATACAACAGACTTCGAAATCAGTCAACACTATGGCTGTGACCACGTCTAGGTACACTCACAAAAGAACAGTCACCACAAGCTAATGTGCGACCAAGCTCCGGAGACGTCACGTCCCAAAGAAAAGAAAACGAAATTGACCTCCCTGAAATTCACAAATGAAGCACTTGGAGAGGTGAGGCGCAACAAGGACAAGCAGAAAATTTGGTATTGGTGAATTCGAGGGGATCCACTTGTATCGTTTGAGCGGGAAGCCTGAGCAGGGTCATCTGCAAGTTGCAGATATGTGCAGGCAGCTGGAGAAACTAGCCTCGAACGCCACCCAGCAGGCGCATGCGAGACAAACAAATCGAGCTCAGGCAGACATGAGAGACCAATAGGAAAGCGGCGGGAGATGAGACCGAGATTATGAGGTCTTGCAACTCAACTTGAACTCGAGAACCGGGAGCGCATCGAAGATGCTGATGTGTACAATGAGGGTTGAGGTGGGATGGCATCTCCAGGGAACTGCTTAGCGCTGGGAGAGGAGGGGTCCCCCCCGGGTAGTCTGGCCTCTTGCCGGATATCTACTGTATCTAGGGGGGTGTAGGGGTCTCCATTTCAACGCCGCCTTCTTTAGGGTTAACCATGCGTCCGCTCGAATGCAGGTAATCAAAGATGCCGCCTCCAATCAACGGGACGAGTCCGTTGCTTCCATGCTCATGCGCTTACCGTTGCCAATCATCTGCCCACACTGGCCCTCCACCAGGATACATAGTACTCCTCCGAGATGATCCTCATCTTGCAAACGTGAACGACTGAGTGCTACTCACTGGACGCGTCTTTCATCATTCGCGCCATTCGTTAGTGCACCATCACGCTTGCGTTGGATGACCGACTTCCTACACCATCTGTGGCAGGAGCTAGCCCCGAGACTGACTTGACAGCCACAAGGGGCCCTTCTCGCTGCTGGGACTTTGCTGAGGTCAGAAGCGGTCAGGTGCCAAACTGCCAAGGACATGCAATACGGGCCTGTGGTGATTTTCTTCTTCCCTGCCAAGAACCAATACAAAAATTGCGACTACCAGACTTTGAGACGGAGAGTACTCTACCTGTGGGAACTTTCTTCATCAGAACCCTGCCACGCAGAAAATGCGCTGTGCTCGATCTAAATTCAAACCTAGAAAACGGATATAAGGAAAATGCGTAGCTGTGCGGAAGGGTTTGACAATCACATGAAGCCATACTCGAGCCATACTAAGAGCTCCTGCATCCGACCAGCCTCATCGTACCCCACTACGTTACGCTACGGTCGCCTCTTCATGCAGCTTTCCGCACCTATGAACGAAGGATCAGGCTTGCACATATAGTGCACAATGATGCATAGTCTGATATTCCTTGCCAAGCCTGGCCTTTGAACAGCCAAGCTGGAGGACCACGAGCAGCAAGCTGTTGATAGCGGTAAGCGCGCTCTGGATGTCTCTACACCCGCGATTGCGGGGCGGAAATAAATAACCAAGAGAAACATGAGGTGAATCAGCATTTGGACCCTTGTCCAAAATAGCGTGGAGTCGGTCTTGACTCCGACCCAGCAGAAGAGATAAGCTCGCCGCAAATTACTCTTGCCAAAGGGTCCCACTAATCATCTTCATGTATTCCTACCAATTGCACCACTCCCCCATGCTGCACTTCACGGCAGTAATCCTCTCCGCGCATACGAAAACCGTCTCTGCAGTGAACAGATTCTGAGGATGCAGCCGCCCGCAAAGAAAGGGAGAGGCTGAGACTCTCTGGTGCATCTTTCATCCTTCTCACGCACACCGCTT
The DNA here is from genome assembly GCA_021030915.1 of Astrothelium macrocarpum. Lineage (NCBI taxonomy): Eukaryota > Fungi > Ascomycota > Dothideomycetes > Trypetheliales > Trypetheliaceae > Astrothelium > Astrothelium macrocarpum. The sequence continues at coordinate 136,479 of JAGEMR010000014.1, read as the reverse complement.
GAGATCAAACTCTCAAATTCCCCAACGCGGGATCTGCTCCGTGCTGTTTTGCTACCAACTGCATGGGAAGAAACGCGCCTAAAAAAATGTATTCTATACCAATGGACATGCGTGAAGCAATGGTGATCTCTCTTTTAGCGGGGATCCTTGGTGGGGGGTCGAGATGCAGAGGAGGAGAAAAAAAAAAAAGGGAAGGATGAAGCAACAGCTTTTGACCCCACCTTTCCCCAAGGCCGACGTGCAGATTTGCTTTGGATCCCGTCGCAGTTGCAGAAGCGAGAGAGAGAGAGAAAGCAGGGAGGCGGGAGGAATTTTCAGCCGAAGTTGCAAGTCTTGGGGGACATTGGGTAGCGGTGAGTTCCATGGATGAGGCGTCTTCACAGCAATTTTAGCGTCAGCGCAGAGTGCTCGAGACGCCACCCTTGAGAGCTCCTACTGCACGGACCGCTATCGTGAGATTTAGAATGCCTGATTAGGTAAGTCAGAAACTGTGCTCTATTTTCTGAGCCTCAATGTCAAGTCCCAATCTTGAAATAAGAAAATCGTAGGAATTTTTATAGATCATGCAGGAGCGACAAGCCTAGCTACCCAACCAAGAATTTACCTATTCTTCGACATCTCACCCAAGTCATCATCTTTCCCACCATCTCTTGCCAAAGGAATCCCACCGTTTGAAACCTAAATCCACTTGCCAGTAGTTCTCACATCCGCTTGCCATGATCCGGACTCGTGCTCGAGTGCATGACCAAGTCCAACGGCACTCCCAACCCATCTCTCCCCGTATTCCCAGCAGCCTCATCTCGCGTCAGACTCTGACTGCTCTGAGCCGCACTCCTCCAATACCCCCATAACCTGTCGCCACCACCAGCCTCCCGCGTCAGCCTCGGCCCATCGTGGCCCACGTGCCCCCAATGCCTCCCTTCCCCCACGCCATCGCGCTCCTGCATCAGCCCGTGACAGCTATGAATAGCATCTTCCCAACGCCCTCCCACCACCTCCTCCTTCTTCTCCACCACCCCCGTGCCCTGACTGCCCGTCGTGGGCGCACCCGCTACCGGAGCACTCGACGTCGGAAGCGGCTTCTCGCCGCCAGCCAACCCGCCTCTTCGGGGACTCCGCTTCGATGCATCCTGCGTCGCGCCGCTCCCGTCTAGCTGCCCGCTGTCGTCGCCGCCGCGTACGTCGAGATCGAGGCCCATGGAGGCTGCTGCGGCGTCGATGGCGTCGAGCATCTCGGGGATGGCGGTCGTGGCGGAGCGGCGGAGGCGTGGTGGCGGGGTGGCGGGTGCGGAGTCTGTGGTTGGATGGTTAGAGGAGGGGGAGGGGGATGGGAGCGTTGGGGAGGTGTAGGCTTCTTCGAGGCCGGGAGATGCGGAGGCAGAGTTGGGAGAAGCGACGGGGATGGGGTCTTGGTCGCGAGACTGGGTGGGTCGAGGGGGAGCTGGTGGGATTGAGGATGCTGGTGATGGCGGAGCTTGGCGAGTAGTTTCTAGTAAAACGAGTTCGCGTTCGGGTAGACTGCTGGCGTAGAAGAGCGGCATCTGCCTCGGAGTCGCGTAAAACCCACTCGATGGGTACAAGTCGTCTTCTTGGCCATCGATGCGCTCTACCGTGCTGATGTGCGGCACAGTCAGGTAATTGCCGGCTATAACTGGTCGAGCCGGCGCTGATCGAGTTGCGGTCCTCGAAGTCAATTCAGTAGTACCAGCCTTGGGAGCCGCTTGACGAGATGATGGTCCATCCTTCCTTGCAGCCTGAGGTGCACTTGGTGCGAGTGATGGAGTTGAATTTGTGTCTGGACTATCTGCCGATTGACGGGCCGTAGCTGTAGGCTTCTCTAGCTCTGGGGCAGACGGTTGCGCCGTGACTATTTCTGGACTAGACGACTCTGGAGTGACGGGCTCTGAGAGAAGAGCTTTTGGGATCAAGACTTCTTGGACAATAGGTTCCGGAACTAAAGCAAAGGGAACCATCGGCTGTGACGAAGTTGGCTCTGGAGAGATTGTCGTAGACGTGACTGACGCAGAAGCAGATAAATCCGGACTAGTCGATTGTGAAACAGCTGGAGCTGAAGCAGTTGATTCTAGAGTAGCTAACTCCGGAGGAGCGGATTCTAGAACAGCAGACTCGAGAATTGTTGGCTGTGTAATTATTGGCTTGGCGACAGTTGGTTCTGAAACCTTCAACTTCGAGATGGAAGGTCGTGAAAAAAGTGGCCTGGGTATGAGAGCTGTCAAGAAAAGTGGTACTGGAACGAAGGTACGTGAGACAGTCGGCTCTGAATCAGTTAATTCTGGAGCAGAAGACGCTGAAGTAGCGAGACCTGGAGCAGCTGGGTTTGGGAGAGCCGATTCTGGAGTATTTGGCTCTGAGACGTTTGGTCTGGAGAAGGCTTTTTCAGTGGGGACCTGCTCAGAAAGTTGCTCTGTCGAAGCTTGCTCTATAGGAATTCGCTCTGTCGAAGTTTGCTCTGTAAAAACCCTCTCCAGGGAAACGTGCTCGGTAGGAGCGTTCTCTAAAGGAAATTGCTTTGTAGAAGCTTGCTCTGCAGGAATTTGCTCCGTAGCAGTGTCATCTGTGGGAACCTTCTCTGTAGAAATTTGCTTGGTGGAAGCTTGATCGGTAGTAGCTTGCTCAATAGAAGTTGACTGAACAGCGACTGATCCAACTGCAGCTGGCTCGGTAGGACCTAGATCATTAGGAATTGGCTCTGGCGGGATAGTCTCTGCAGTTATGGGCCTTGCAGAATCTGCCTCTGAAAGGATAGGTCCTATATTCACGGGCTCTTGAAGAACTGGCGTTGTAGGAATCGATTTTGCAGAAGCTGGCTCCACATTATTAAGTTCTGCTGGGTTCGGTTCTCCTGATACAAGCTCGGAGAAACTGGCCTCGATAGGAGCACCCTCTGTAGTTGTAGCTTCTGTAAAAGCAGACCCCGCAGGAATCGTCCCTGAAGAAATCGACTCAGTCAGGACTGGCACTGCGGGAGCTGGCCCAGGAGAAATTGATTCCACAATGTCCGTCTCAGCGGGAACCGATTCAACGGGAAATGACTCGGAAGGACCTGCCTCCAAAGGAAGAAATTCTGCAGAAACTGGCTGATCAACTGGTGGTAGTTCAAGGAATTGTTCTTCGATGGAAAGTTGCTCGTCTGGAAGTTGATCGGCTTGGTGTTGCTCACTTGCATTCTGGTCGATCGGATCCTGCGCAATTGACGTTCGCTCTACTGAAGCTTGCTCCAGGGTAGATCGCTTGGTTGGAGGTTGTGGCACCAGAAATGACTCAGTCAAAGACTCGCCACGTGGACGTTCTTCTGCTAAAAACTGCTCTGGCAAAGTTTGCTCTGGCGGACGTTGCTCGGCTGAGAGGTCTTCAACCAGAGACTGGTCGCGTGGAGGCTGTTCGACCTGACGTTGATCAGTTAGGGGGTCGTTATGAGCTTCGTCGGCCAAAGGTCGTAGAGAAACTGGCTCTGAAGGGACCGGCTCCGGGGGAACGAGTTCCAGAGCAGCTGGCTCAGCCTTGATTAACTCTGAAGCAGTCTTCTCTGCAACGGGTGGTCCTTGAGGAACCGGCTCTGGAATAGCTGACTCTAAAATAGTTGGTTCTGGCTCAGTCGACTCTGAAATAGTTGGTTCTGGCTTAGTCGGGTCTGAAATAGTTGGCTGTGAAGGAATCGGCTTTGCAGGGACTTGGTTCCAAGAATCTGCCTCGGTAGCAATTGGGCCCGGCACAACCACTTCCTCTGAGAATCGTCTCACATTAGATTCCTCTGAAACGACTGGCGCTAAAATCGATGGTTCCAGGATGCTTGGACTTTGAGCCGCCTGCTCTAGAATCGCTGTTTCTGCAATAGATGGTTCCGAAGCATCTGATTCTGCAAGAAGGGTCGGTGGTGCAGACGACTCGGAATCCAGGAGCTCTGCAACCGTTGACTTTGGTTCAGCTGGTTCCTGTACACTCTGTTCTCCTTCCGCCACCGTCTCCCCCATATCATCCACCTTCTGCGCCACTGCATCAAGCGAGCCTCGTTCAAACAGTTCAATCGACTTTGACACATGCTGTAGTGGAAGTTGTCGTTCAATACCAGGGGGCTCGATCTGCTCCCGCACCGATGCAGCGGTAGTCCGAAGTCTTGCCTGATTAAGTAGCGGTGCAGAGTCTGTGCGCTTGAGCGGAGTCTGCTCGTATACATGACGGAGCTTGACCGTGCCTTCTGCTTGAGCTTGCTGGATGATTGCTGCCGTAGGCTCGATGGGCGGGGGAGAACGTAGTGGTTTGGGCGTCGAAGGCGGTGTCTTGAGACGGCGAAGGCGGATTTCATCAATGGGTTGAAGTCGAGGGCTTGACGGAGGAGCAGCCGGATGGTCGGTTTGTCTCAATTGAATTACTTGATCAACATGCGATGGACCAGGATTATGGGGAGGGATAAATCCAACATGGCGTAGGTATACTTCTTCATTTGCTTCAGGGGCATTGCGTTTCGGGGAGAACGCGTTGCCAACGTGTCGTAAGTGAACATGCTCCTTTATCCCTGGAAAACCAATATTCTTCCCATCGCATTTTGAACAACCGGAACTGTGTAGAACAGCTGATGTTCGTCGATCCCAATTTTGAGCTCCGGGAGCTGGTGCAGGTACAGATGAATGATCATCATCCCCAAAGCTAAGAGGCGGCGTTGTATATCCGCTCTGTGGATCAGTATGTGACTCTTCTGATCCTCGATCCACGTCCAATCTTTGCTTTGCCTGGAGCCCTGACGCCTCGGCGGGCGCTGTAATTTCTTGGGACTTTTCCGTGGCATCTTTGCTGCCTGATGTATTGGTGGGAGTTACATCGATTTGCCCGCCTGATTCGCTGGATGGGGAAACGTGTTTCATTAACGGCTTACCCGAAGCATCTCGTCTCACAAAGGGATTGACTCGCAGAGAATGCTGATATTTTGGAGGGAATCCCTCAATTTGCTTGTGTTCACCCGTTTGACCGTCTAGCTGTGGGAGGGAATAGTGGCACCGGGTCTCATCGATTGAATCGCTGTCATTGATGTTATTGACCAAGTACGACCAGCTGCTTCCAAAGCATCCAAAATATGCGGAGCAGACAGTACAAAACGGAGTCGTTGCAGGGTCTGGTGTAAAACGAGGTAAACGTGCATAGTTTCTTGAAACGGAATATTCGAAGACATCGCGATCTTTAGAGTGATTCGGTAGCATGAAAAGATGTAGATGAACGATAAGGTCAAGAATTGTGGGTCCTAGGATGCAGCTCGACAAATTAAGGCGCTTCGTGGAAGCTAATTTTCACGAAGCTCGATAAAGATATAGGTTAGTAGAGAACGAAGTTGTAAGTTTTTGCATTAAAAGTGCTCTGAGAAAATGCAATGATCCCAGGGACATAGTTCAGCTGTAGAACTGAACCTTGATGGGCAGGTGCGCTCATCCCAATGCAGAAAGAATAATAAAGGCAGGGCCTAGAGTTTGATGAGTGCAGCTTTCCAAAGCCTGAAATCTCCGTGGCAGCCACATGGACTCTTCAACAGTAGCTCCGCCGACGTTATTTAGGTCAAGACCGTATAATCCACGAAAACTTGTTAATGAATGTAGAGTCAGGAAGCATTTTCGTTACCGTGGGACTGAGAAAAATAACCTATTAGCAGACTAGCAAATCTCTAGATTAAATGCGGGTTCAAAAAAGTAGGAATGGCATGTTACATAAGTAAACGATCTTCATGGATAACAACCGGTATATGTATCTGGATTTCTACACGGTTGACTACTGTACAAAATCAAGATGCTAAAGTCCTAGAATTTGATTTATTTGAGAGCTGCTTGTAAGCTCTCCAAAACCTAGTAGGCCGCTATCAGCATACCTTTGACACACACCAGCTGTTTCGACCATGATAGATTTTGGAATTCTTACCTCAAGCTCAATATTAGCCTCCGCCTTATCCTGTTCACTGCCACTTCCACTCGCAATCTTTTGTGCCTCTGAGATTTGATTTCGTACGGCCTGTGGGAAATGTCATCAGTCCCGGTAGGTTTTTCTTGGAAACTAAGATATCTTACTTCGGCGTTAAAGTCTTCCAAGGGATAGCCTTCCACCGCATTTATGCTAAGCTGGGAACCTGGCTGAACAACGGCAAAGCCGCCTGAAAGGAAGAATTGTTTGCTTCCGCCTGCTTCCTCAATTACTTCGACGAGTCCGGGTTTCAATTGCTCAATGGAAGGAACGTGGTTGGCCAAGACACCCATTTCACCGGACTCGGCGGGGATGTTAACCTGGAGTCTATTGGAAAGGTTGGGTCAGTACAATGGGCAAAGACACCAAGACCCAGGAGAGGTGGTTCGGTAGGTTGCATACACATCGGTAGACTTGTAGATGGCCTGTAGAGTACCCAATTAGCTCCTGTTCAAAGAGAGGTACGCTTTTGGTTAGCAAGAAGATCAAATTGAATTGGCATACCTGATGGGGTAAAGCAAGAGAGAGCTTGATCTTGTCGGAAGCAACATCCGCGTAATTCCTCCGCTGTAATGGAGCACGGAGAGCAGCAGGACGAGCTCTAAGAGCAGCGCGGGCGATGCGGAGTGAGCTCATGATCCCGGACTTAGTCGGAGGAGATTAGATTGACGAGAGTGGTTGAGATTGGTAGCTATTGGAGCTATGTTGAATTCTCAAACTGGAGATTGACGTTCCGTCGTGTCGGGAAAAGGCATGTCACGTGATACTGTCGTATCTCACCGCCGAGCTTGATCCGATTTATTTCTGCCGTTTGCCGTTCATAAGGTACGACACAGCTTATGCTCCCGTCATACGGTAACACTCCGAGACTCCCTGCGGAAATGATGGTCAGAAAAAGTCCCTGGATTTTATTAATCGGTGCCTTGCTTATCTACAAAGCAGAATTTGGTGTTTGCCACATCATTCATCAAAAAGCTTCAGACGTCATAATTCTACCAAAAGCTACATTTCTTCAGTCAATCATGCCGGGGTGAACCCGTTATTTCCGGATGGTGTTGGATGCTCTAAACATGCGCACCTGACATACAACAAAACGGCATGGCTCGTATTCTTTCATTTCAAAACATGAGGCGTTTGTTGTGCGGCTATTAAGCGGTCGAATCAAGCATAAAAATCCTTTGATGCGGTGGATCTCTGTTACGGCTTGGCGACGCAGACTTATGTGGCCAATGTATCATCTACTGTAGAGAGAGGAACGGATACCCGGCTTGGCGCAATTCGGTTGTATGCATCAGTGTCGGTCAAGCAGCGACGATACTGGTTGCATTGAGGCATATAATATCATTTGCAAATAACGGAGAGAGGCATGCGAATTGGATGGACGTGATTTGTCGGGCAAAGGACCCTTTTTTGGTGGAACTGCAAGGCTAAGTCAAGAGCGTTAGTACAAGTGAGGAGGTTCCACATGGCGTGCAGACCAAGGCTTGCTGAACAAAAGGCGGTCCGCAAGTAAAATCGACCGTCTCAAGATAATCACGGGATGAGCGGACCCTTGTGTACTCTGCTGCCAAGTGGCGGTAGCGGTGTTGAAGGCCAATGGCGAAGAAGACAGCAATCAAGCAGGCCCTGACTCGTGGACTTTGCTGGAACAGATCGGTCGATTTGCGTGATTTGTGAAGAACGAAACATTTATTTGTCGATGGAGCACAACTTTGTGCAGCAGTGTCATTGTCGCACACGGCGCTCAGCAATGGGCGTCAGATGAAACCGGATTGGGGAAGAAGGCGGATGGAAGATGACGTCTTACGACTTGCTGATGCTGCCGCTGCCAACTTCCTCACGGCCGGCCCCGTTTCGGCGTCAGCGGACTGCGAGCGCAAATTAAGCGCGACAGAATCTTCAGCATCTGCTATAAGCGTCATCCCGTTATACGCGCGAGAGAGGAGACTAGGCGTGGGCACAGTAGCTAGACCGAGAGCAGCAGTGCCGAGCAGTGGGAGCGCTGGGGTGCCGCTGGGTTGCATTATTAAGGTAAACGTGATATTGCAGCAAATTCCACGCTCCGGGCAGACTTTAGCACGACCCACTTTTTGCCGAAGCCATGATGGCTGCCACTTGCCCACCTCCATCTCCGACACACAACCTCCATCGTGCTTCAACAACCTCCATCCTCTTTCCCATCTGTCCTCGCCTCTCCCTCTGATCCGCTTCACCGCCCGTCGCACCTCCATCTTCTGACATTTGCCTCATCTGCCTGTCCATCAATCAATACGAGCATTCTGATTTTGCCTGCTTGGCTATCTGACAGACCGCTATCGAGGCCTCATATATACGACTTTCTGACCACAGCCCTTCGCCACCATGATGAGGCTTATATCATAATGTATTCTCTTCAAGAGACCTTGCTGGATTCGACACTTGCTAGCCGTATGCATCGCGAATTGCAACCTCACTTGCAAACATGACACTCACAACATTACCAGGCTATTCGTCTTTGTCGACTCACATTTAGAATCATCTCCACTTCATTGGACACAGGGCGAACCTAGCGAGTATTTGTGCTTTACAAGTGATATCAGTGCTCTGTATCGTGTCAATCGCCCGTCGATCTAACCATGGACGATCGGCATATCGATCGCGCAATGCGAAATCTTCAGAGCACACAACAAGTCACGCGATTACCCACCGCCACAAATTTAGCTTCTCTTGAAGACGAAGCAGCAGCAGAGGCCGACGAACCTCCAGACGAACAGCAACATCATTTCAAGTTGGCCTTTCCAACATGTAGTCGCTTCGAAAAGACGGGTCCACCTCAATTTCAGCGGAGAGAGTCTTTGTTGACACAAGCTCTACATTTCAAGCCCGAGAATACAGTTTCTCATGCACACCCTTTGCCCGCTGCACCTCTATCGCGAGCCGCCACCGCTTCCACTTGGAGCAGTGCAAGTGGTGCCTCTACCGCTGAACTCACGAGCGATGATGGCTTCACCAGTCCAGGCCTACGCACCAGCTCACCTAGTCCACCTCTGCCGCCTGCATCTACCTATTCTCTTCCTGCTTTGAATACCAAAGACCCCGAGAATGAAACCCGTCTTACTCCCAAGCCTGTTACCGATGCCTTGTCTATATCTTCAGAACCGAATAATCCATCTACAGAAAGCGCCGTCGAAGCCACTCTTGGGAGAAAGCGATGCATCAAGTTTGCCTGTGGAAGAAAAGAATCTTTAGAGGAACCACCAGCTCCAAAACCTGTGGAAGATGAATGTGCGCCGCGTACTGGGAGAAGATGTATAATAAAGTTTATGTGTTCGAGGAGGACCAGTGTCTCCAATGAAGTTGGTATTGCGGATAAATCAGTAGAGCCGCAACCAGCCATCCAAAGGTCAACACCCATGACTGAGAGTCCAAAGAGAACATCAATCAAACCTCACCGTGATTCGGACTCAACTGTCAAGAATGATTCACCAAAATCTGCAAGGAAGAGTGCTGCAGCGTTGGCTCGCAGAAAATACCAAGAGAATCCCGACCTGGGTCACACCAGTGCAACACGTTTCCACGAGTTTGCCAGTTCGGAAGAGGAAGTTGATGACTGGGTTCAGGAATCTACTTGTCACAGAAGTCGTTTGACTGTTAACGATACCCTTGGAAAGGAGAATATTATCCGCCAGCTTGGTAAAGAGGCCGAGGAGGAAGAGGAAGCACTCGATGATGAAGACATAATTGACGAAGACCCCCAGAACGACGAGGATGAGGATGAGGACGAGGAGGATGAGGATGACGAGAACGAGGACGGAAATGAGGATGGATTAAGTCATCGCGGAGAGGATTCGGAACCAGAGGCTGGAGAAATCATTAATCGTGGTAATCATAACAAGCTTGAGCAAGAGGTTCAGTCAGACGATGGATTTCAAACAGATGATGAGAATGGGTTTGCAAGCTCGGACGATGAAAGTGATGCTGACTCTGATTATCAATGGTGGGCTCCGGGACATTCGACTGCCGCTACTTCAATGGAGCACCTCGAACACATCCGGCCACTTGCACATCGCAATACTTCTAGCTCCTCAATTGGTTCTGTCGGAAGTGGTCACAATCGATATCGGTCGCCGCATCCAAATAAACTTCGCCGAACCTCGCACAGCAAGACTATACCTGTAGACATTGAAGCCAATGCACGCCAAGCTCTACCCGATAGCACTGATTTTGTGTGCGGTACTCTTGACGAAGACCGTCCATTGGAAGAAGCTTATCTCTCCTGCATGGAACAACGGAAAGCTGCAAAGCATAAAGCCATTCCTCAAGACATTGATCCCAGTTTCCCCACTTCAGACCCTGAAATTGATGAAGAGGATGAGGTCGACAACGATGATCACCATCCCGACGAAAGCGACCACGCCCTCGTTCCTGGCCGTCTCGAAATGCACGACACTGAAGTCCGTGGTCGCTCCGTCTCTGAGTGGAGAAAATCCTCGTCTCGCTACTCTCCACCTCCCAAACATTCATCTCCTCACAAGCGATCTACTGCACGAAGCCCTCCACCATTGGCGACTACCAAGCACACTGTCCATCGCTCTCCGCCTCCTCCAAAGCACACCGTCTATCGCTCTCCACCTCCTCCAAAACACACCACCCACCGCTCTCCACCACCTACCAAACACACCGTCCACCGCTCACCCCCTCCACCCAAACGGTCCTCCACCCGCCACTCCCCACCCCCACCATCGCGCCGCCTCTTCGCCTCCTCCCCCAAACGCCTGCACTCACCACCGCCAACACGACGCCTCCGCTCTCCACCCCCAAGCCGGCGCTCCTCCTTCGACAAACCATCCCCCGCCAACCCCATCGCAACGCAGCACGTACGTCTCGCGCAGCGGCCCACGCTGATCCGCACCGCCTCGCTCCCACACACGCCGGGCCAAGCGGCCCAGGCGCTCCTCGAACCCTCGGACGACGACGAGAACGACCGGCCGCCGGCGCGCCCGCGCGGCGCCATCGACATCGTCAAGGGCCTCGAGAAGAAGCGGCAGCTGCGCCGCGAGAAGCTCTACCAGAAACAGTGCAGCCGCGCCGCCATGGCCGGCGGCAAGGAGCACAAGGAGCGCAAGCCACGGCCCGGCATCGGGTGTGAGCGTATGCGCCAGTTGGGGCTGGAGGTGGCTGCGTATCGGGGCGGGAGGAAGGGGGTTGAGGGGGGTGTGGGCAAGAAGGGGGAGCATATTTTGTCGATGTGAGAGTGGCGAGATTGGGGCTGTTTGGAGGCCGAGGAAGGAAGTGTGTGGGATTCGAGTCGGTGGGATGGGTGTGTTTGGGGGTCAAGCCTTTTGGGGCATGCATCTATCTGATGCTCGTAACCCTGTGCTCATTCATTTCCCCCCTTCTACCTTTTTGTTTTGGAACACCGAGTCTACCCCCTCTTTGCATCGAAATCACGACGTTCACGATGGCAGCGCCCCGTGTGGCGCGCCTTGCATTGCATTTTGTCTTTCGCTTTTTCTCTTCCGGTATATGTTTACCTCCTCTTCCCCTTGAGCGTTCGAGTTTGTTTTTCTGCGTGGGTATATCTTTTTGAGGCGCAGATTGTTTGTGGGTTAGATTGCGGCATTTGCACGGCATTGGCATTTGGGGTTGGGTAGTTTTGCGGAATGGGGCTGGTCGGAAACTTGGAGGGATGGAAGAGTGGTATGGAATGGTGGTGAATAGTTTGTCAAAGATTGAAAACAGTAATATCAAATCATTCAATTATAAATTAAATTCAACCAATGACTACATTTGAAACCATTGCACTGGTGTTTCGAAGTGAGCTTTACAGTGCGGTACCATTTGACTCTTGAAGCTTCCAGCAACGAACCACCAAGACTCCCGGAAGAAGCAAAACAAGATCGCATTGTGTCATTCTTCGAAAGAGATAATCTACAGTCCCTACCCTATGTAAGAGTATCACCAGCCGTCAATTTGTCCCCAGACTCCACCTCAACTACTTCCAATCTCGACCCTCCAGCCCACCTACAAAAAATCACTCGCCTTCTTCCTCCTCCCCACCGCGCTAGCTCCAGGCCCACCACCTCCCCCCGCCACCAGTCCCCTCCGACTCGGATGCACATAATCCTCTTCCTTCCGCTCCACCTCCTCCTTTCCCACCCTCTCCCGCTTCGCCTCCAGCTCCAACAACCTCTCATCCTTCCCCCCCTCCCCTCGGCCGCCCCTCTGCTCCCGCACCGCCACCGTCGCCCGTCTCGGGCTCCGAATCCTGCTCCTCGCCCTCCTTGGCGGTGGCGGCGGCGACCGCGACCGCGACGACACCTCCGAACTCGAGTTCCGCCTTCGACTCCTCCCCGCCGGGCTCCCCCGTCCACCACCACCACCAGCACCCCTGCCCAAGGGGCTCCTCCTCCGCCGTTGCCACCGCTGCGCAGGCGACCGCGACCGCGAGCCGCTCCTCTGGCGCCGAGCCCGCCGCGGCGGTGGCGATCGCGAGCGTGAAGACAGCGCGGAGCGGCTGCGGTAGCGTGGAGCTGAGCGCGACCGCGATGGAGAGGAGAGCGAGCGGGCGCGGCGACGCCGGGGTGGGGAGCGCGAGCGGGATGGCGAGGTGCTCGAGCTGCTGCTGCTGCGGCTGCGACGGCGGCCGCGGTCTCGCGCACGCGGGGAGGGCGCGCTGGGCTTGGTGCGACGGGGCGAGGGGGAGTAGCGGCGGGGATGGCGGTCGGTACGGGGTCGCGAGCGTGAGCGCGGGCGGGCGCGGGTGGTGGTGTGGCGGGGTGGGGTGCGAGAGGAGGAGGAGCGGGAGCGGGAGGAGGAGGAGGAGGAGTAGGAGGAGTAGGAGCTGACGTTGTCGGTGTCGGAGGGGGGCGCTTGGTTGTCTTTTTCCGGGAGCGCGGGCACGACGGGTTTGGGGATGTTCTTGAGGAACTCGCGCATGGGCTCGGTGAGCATGCCCATGCCGATGGCGGTGAAGAAGTTGATGGAGAAGCGGGTGTTGCGCGGGTCGTCGGTGGGGAAGATGCCGGCGAGGCTGGGTTGGAGCAAGGGGTCTTTGAGTTTGTCGGCGAGAGTGCGCATGCCGAGGGCTTGGCTAAGGTCTTCGAAGAGGATCTTGATGAAAATGCGGCTGCTGGCCGTGGTCTCTTCCTCGTTGAGGTGGATGGTAGAGAGGACGTGCCAGCCGATTGCGTTGGAGGCGAGGAGGTGACCGAAAAATTGAGCGATGATACGGAGGCGGTTGGTTTCATATCTGTGAATCGTGTCGTAATATTTGATGAAGCCCTCTTCGAACAAGTCGTTCCATAAACGATTGAGTTTGCAGAAGCGCTCTCCAATAAGACCGTAGAATTTGTCATATGTTCTTTCTTGTGATGCGCATTCGATAATCATCGAAACCAACTCATATTCTTGGCCCACGGGTAAATTGATTTTCATGAGCTTGTGACAACACTCCTCGAACTGCCCACTGGATTTGATGGTGAGATATATTGTCCGTCTCAGGTTGACCAGTTGCGTATTGGACTCGTCTTTAATTTCCATGGCACGTTCTTCTTTTGCCTCTTCATCGTCAGAGCTGTCCTCGGTCTCAGATTCATCCTCTTCGCCGCTGCCCTCTGCTTCGCCTAGAATCTCAGCGCGTAGCTTCTTGTACGCTTCTTCATTTTTCTCCCATTCAGCATCGAAGTTGAAGATATTCAAGCCATCTTGAACCTCCAGATCGTCATCCAAGGAGACTTGATGTGTGATCTGATCCTCTTCTTCAACAAGGTCCAATTCTTCTTTGACGGCAGGATTATCCTTGTACCGATCTTTGCGAACCTGAAACAAGACCTCAACCATGTACTGGGTCCGCTTGTCAATATCGGCTTCGTGCAAGATATTTCGGAATTGATCATAAATGACCATGGCGATTTGGCTAGCAAACTCTTCCAAATGTTGGCCGACCTCACGTGTCAAACCCACAGCAATTTCCACACTATCATCGGTAGGCTTGTTAAGCAACAGCAAAAGCATCTGAGCAACTAGCATTTCATTGACGACTTGCTGATTCACAAGATGTGCAATGAATGTTGTCGATGATAGGCACACGGCCTTGTCGTTCCTCTTGAATGCCTTTCTGAACTGGACGACAAGCCTTTTGACAAGCAGCTCGCCAACTTGCGGGAGTTTGGTGTTCACGATAGCGACGGTGGTTGCATATATGGGGGTAAAAGGTAGACTAGCTGCCTGGGCTTTCATGATGCTTCGGCAAAATAATCCCCGTCCTCTGACTAAGTTTTCCCCAAACAGCTCCGGCACAATATGCTTGATATTGGCAACATTGACCTTGTTGATAAGACCGTTGACGCTCTTTTTCAGAGCCTCCCATGCCATGCGTTGGTACTCCTTGCTCGTCTTGTCCGTAATTTGCGCCTGGAGGGCTCGCAATCTCGCCGGGGGTATGTACGTCCCACCAGATCGCATGTTGAGCAGTTTTTCATACTCAGCCTTGGCAGCAGCTTGTTTATCTTCTTCAGTCAAAGGTTTAGCAGGCGTCGCGGCCTCTTCCTTCATCCTGATATCCTGTTGACGTTGACGCTCGACCGCCCTTCGGCGGTCCACGTCGCGTGGCAAAGGGGCTCCACCTCCATCTGGACTGCGCGGCCCTTTTCGGTTGCGAACAGGCTTTGTCGGAAGTGGGACGCAATCCATGTCTGGACTTCTTGAATATGAACGTCGTCTGGGCGGCGATGGACGACGATGCGGTGATGGCGAGCGCGAGGGAGGCGATCTCTTCCGCCGCTCTATCGCATCAACAGGTTCAGGCGTAGGTAGGCGAACGGCAGAGAGAACCTCCATGTCGACGTTGTCAAGGTGTAAAGAAACAGCAATGACTGAGAGTTAGGCGGAAGGAAAGTTTGAGTCGCGGCGAAGGCAGAATTGAAGGGCTAACTGTATTTGTACTAGTGTTCTTCTCATGCTTGGACATGGCAACTTTGCGAGAATTGTGGTATTAAATTGGGCTTGAGTGTCACTCCAGTCGTGTCACTCACTGAATTACTTTTCCCTAGGGCGCAATGGTGTGTAGACTGCCGTTGCTTCAAAATCGCAAATCTCATCTAATGCGCTTTCAGTTCGACCGCCTTGTGGGCTTGGCCATGCTCGCCATTGCCTGTACTGTCTTCCTTTACTATACGATATGGACCCTCTTGATGGTATTGAAGACTCCATTGCCGTCTGAATTTTTATTCAGAGGCAGGATTAATGCTAACCCCTCGTTAAGCCTTTCGTTGACGACGATCACCTCCTCCAATCCTTTTTCCCCCCCCGAGTTTGGGCCATTCGCATACCAGTCATCCTTATACTTCTTGGCACAGCGGTTGTTGGCAGCTTTTTGAGCGTTGTTATGATACAGAGTAGTCGGAAGAAAGCTGCAAAAGCAAAGACGGCAAAGAAATCGTAATAAAATCTTGCCATGCAGTTAAGAATGCATTAGTATGGTTAAGAGAACCAGCCTCAGGATTTGGAGCTTAGGCGTAACGGACAACGATCATATACCTCTTGTTATTTAGTCCTGCAATCAAAAGCATTTTTCAACTTTCCTCATCATGACACTTTTAAGAGTGCAATCAGCCAGTCTATGCAATTTGCTAACTATAAATCAACGTCGAGCAGATGCATTGTGATCATAGCAGTCCCGTTGAAGGCCATTCTGTGAATTGGGGTAGACCATTGCTCTTCAAGAGATGCCAGTCAATTCGGTCTTTGGCAAGCCTCAGTCTGGTCAGACGGTGATGTCTGTGGAAGATGGGATGAGAACAACTAAGTGAGACGCCCCTAGCACCCGTCACTCGAATTGAAGTTCCCAGCGATGACGGGATGGCATGAACTGGTAAAACATTTGTTGACAAATCGGAAGACCATGCTAATGGCAAGTGGTCTTGCATTCTATAAAAGCATCAAGTGAAATTGCGTCTGGGCAAGGGAAGGACGACATCCAGTCGAGCTATCTGTATCAGATGCAACGTCCAAGAGTCTCATCCAAAGTGAAAACTTTGTGGCGTGGCCTACAATAGCTATAGACAAGCCAGACATCCCAAGTGAGAATCACAGTCGAGAAGCGGAATCGTGGGAACCAGCTGGGTTGGATCGACTAAAACACTCTTACTAGAATAGAACAGGACGTCCAATGTGCTGCTTTGGTGTTCTGTTGCTGATAGTCTGATTGCAGTCTGTTTGTAGTCTAGTGTCCGGTATAATAATGCTCTCAATGACCCCATTCTGCAGCCCGTAGGTGATTCCCGTCTAAACACCTGAAAGCATTACAGAAACACGTCTTACTCCCTTACTTATAGTTGCGCTCTGCCTGCTTCGCCAAGGCGTTCAAGAACTTTGCTCGGTATAACAACAGCGCCGTTCTTATCCACATCTGAACCTTTGAAGATCCCGCATTGGACTGTAGAAATCGTAAGTTGAATACAATGACAACATGCTTAACAACAGAGCTTACAGAGAGCAATAAGACGAGCTTCTCCCCGGTCGTCTTGTATGTATATTCCTGCGCCCGATATTCCGTACCAGCCGGTAATCGTATGGTAAAACTGCTGTCGATTTTGTGTTGGCATCCATCTACCAACACCTATTGATCGTTGATCCGGTGTAAGGATCTCAGGGCCCGGCATTTCCAAACTTTTGCAAAAGTTCTGGCACATTGAATTTGCACTTCCGTACCAGCAACGGAGGCAAGCACAATCGGAAACGTTAATGTTCGGGTGGGTCGCTTTTGATTCTAAAGGCATCAAACTGTAACCAAATGAGATGGCCACATCAGAAAACGACGATGTGTCAAGCGATGTTGCATCAGGAAGGATCATCGTTGCTGGATGAAGAGATTGGATAGGACTCCGAACGTCTCCACCGCTGCATGGCACAAAAATTGCGAAGTCTTCTGTTCCACCAGGATCATTGAAGTCGTAGAAGAGTTCACACTTTATGGGTTTGGTTGGATACACATCTCCATATTCAGTTGTAAAAGCTTCAGCAGTCGTATTTGAGGCGTTGGCCGATTTCTTACAAAAATGTGAGACGGTTAAAACAACATCACGATTCGCGCCTCTTATCCAGACACCGGAGAGTTTGGTTGCCACGTTTGAGCTTGTCACCTTAAGTATGCATGCTGACAGGCTGTAAGATGCGAAACGAGTCATTGCCTAGGAGATTTATATTAGCTAATAATCAAGATAGACTAGATCACCAGTGGTTGCAATAAGAAATGTCATCCGTGACCGTGAAGGCATAATTGTCATATGCTTCGTAGAGAGACCCTCATCGACAATAAACAAGAAAACCCTGGGAAATATTTCATAATGGATTTTTGGCGGGCTGCAAATGCTTGGAATGGTATGGGGTCCTCCCTATGAGACCTGTGGCAGCTATATGTCTCGCGGTCGCGAGCGACATTTCACCCACTGACGATTCGGCGGGACTTACATGCTGAAAGGATTCTTCGGCATTCCTGATTGTGTCCAACCCCCGGGGGACGTCAGGAATCCCAAGCTGTCCATCATCTCTTACTGGGTAGCGCCATGACCACTGTTGTGTATTTCCTTCCTTGTGGATACAAGGACCCCCGAACACGGAGTTCGTGGTCCCTGATATGGGCACGGAAGGTTCAGGTATATATGGGAAAAGTGAAGATGTCTGAACCGATTGACGATTCTGATTGGGAGAAATAGAATTGGGATCTTGATTGGGGGAAGGAGAAAGGAAATTTTGAGTGGAAGAAGGCGACATTATTAGCTAACGAGAGTATTTGTAGGCAAGGAATCTGGTTTGCGATTGGTGTCAAACGTTTTGATCAGACTTGGCAGATAGAGAGAAAAAAACAAAGTGCGATTAGGCGACAAAGCGCTTTATTGTAAGTTCCACTTGTCGGACTCGGGTGTAGTTGGTCAAGGTGAGATGTTTTGATAACGAGTGATGGCCACTACATCATTCCGGTATTTTTATAACTACAGACATCACACGTGAAAATTGAAGCAGTGCAAAGCCTAAAGAATGGAGGGTCATTGAGGAATGAGCTTTGACTCACCGGGAATGGAGCAGCGTTGGGGTTGGGGAATGGAACAGCGTTGGGGAGTGGAACAGCGCTGGGAATGGAGCAGCGCTGGTGAATGAGGCACCACTGCAACGTTTCATATATCCTTTCATCAGAGCCCGCAACCAACACCGCTTGCGTGAATCGAAGTTGGTCTTCATCAATCGGAAAAATCATTCAGGGCCACCCTCGGACAGCTTATTCTGCTTCTTGATACGTTCCAACGAGAGCTGTCATATCAAGTAAAGAGTGCGGTCTTCGTTTGTCGTTAGCGGAGGGGTTGATCTATTGCAGCTTTCGCAGCTCACAACGATCGGAAGATACTCCGAAAACGTTGCTGCCGAGATCTGGGAAAGGTATGCTCCAGCCGTACCCCAGGTAAAGGGGCACCAGGATTCATTCCAGATGTAAGCAATCATTTTTAGTACCATGGCCGCATGTCCTCGTCCACGTATGAGATCTGCGTGGTCACAATGAACTAGCCGTGGGGTGGGTGTAAAAGGAATTCCTAGATATTGATTGCTCCGAGATCGGAGTTGTCGGAGATTCTCGGATTGTCGTGGTATCATCCGCAACTATCCACTATTCCCAGCCATCTTGAGGCTGATCTAAAACCGTTCGAGTCCGAAATTACGATTTCATAGTGTTTACTGATCAAATTCGTAGCCCCTTTTGTGGACCCGAAGAAATTCCGCTGCCTGGGCAGTTCGACCGTTTGAGGCACTAGGATAGAGAATGGAGGGCATCGTACGCACGGCTATGTTGTTCCAAACAGAGAGAGGGATGTGGAACTAGCATGGTCAGCACTCAAAGGTATCGAATCAATTGGTTTCGGGCGAAGAAGCGCGTTTACCATGGATCACCCAGCATCGTCTCTCTCAACATTCAGTTTGATGTTTTCACCTGGCTGAAGAAGGTTGGGTGGAAGAAGGCGGCATTGAATGAATTTTATATAGAAGATGCAAAGCAAATGTACACGCGAGCATTGCAAGAGAGCGAGAGGGCGTGAGTTCCTAACCACACGTCTTGGACTTTGACGATTCGGGCAAGCTGAATTAGCAGCGAGTTAGGCTAGAACGGACGTCGAATTCCCACGTCGCCTCTTTTGAGGGCAATAGAATAGTTCATGCAATTTGCTAACTATCAAGTCAATATCGAGCAGATGCATCATTATTATCATTTCGGCCCAACTGCAAGGCCATCGAAGATCATTCTGCGGATTGGGACAGACCAGTGTTGATGAGCACTGTCCTCGGGAATCAGAGCAAACGCCAGATATGCATTCATAGGTAGGCATGACCGTAAATATAGGAGGCAACGTGCATCTTCGAGCCTCTCATCCACCGAAATCATCTAAGCCCGGGGCACTTTCAAGACTGCACTCGAAGGACATCACATAACCTGTGCACGCAGTGAGCAACGATTGTGAAGCAAGTGCAGATCAACATACATTACACTCATCACTAATGACAATCGTATCATTCCCCTCCCCACCTTGACCTCCGCCCCCTCCACCGCCCGCTTCCTGACGCTCTCGGATACGTTGGGCCAAGAGGCTTAGCATCGATCTCTGTAAATACAGACCCATTAGCCATGGAGGATAATTGCCACCGAGCGTGGGTCTACACGCCTGATAGTCATGCGCCTTACCGTGATGTAAACGTCCTGATTTCCTCCCTGCCGATCATTATCATTCTGCGACGTGATTTCGTATTCTTGATGCATTCTTTTCCTACTAGGAAGCCCGTTCGGGGCGATCGTAGCATCGCCATCCTCCCAATCGCTTTCACTGTTATCGTCAAAGCCCTCATCTGCACGAACTGGTTGAAGAGGGAAAGCTGGCTCTGACGTTGGCTCGTCCGATGGTTGAATTGGTCTCCGCTGCGAGAGTCTGCTGCCAAAGTTAATGGACGAGAATGTCGACACATCCGAAGCTGAGACACCGATGCCCTTGCATGCAAGTTCTCGGGCACGGCTGTCAGCGGAGAAGATCTTGATGGTATGGTCGATGCCTGAGACCGCTAACATCGGTTCGTAGGGATGACCTGTTTAAAATATTAGTTGAAGTACGAATCGCAGTACAAAGTTTAGTATGGCCATTTACCTTGAATAACATTGACAACTTCGCCATCGCCCTCCAAGATATTAACCAGTTGCCCGGTTTTGTTCTCCCAAATAAAGACGTGACCACTGTCGCTTCCGCTGACGACGTATTCGTCCTGAAGACCAAAGAAATTGACATCCTTGACTGTTCGAACATTGCAGTGTCCTTTGTAGACGCGAGTATGAGATGAACAGGGCACGACTTGCTCGACCTGCTCTCGCATGGCTCGTCTGTTGAAAGCTGAACGCCGTAAGAAAGGACCGCTTGAGAACATGCTACCCAGCCCGCTGGGATCTTCATCATCATCTCCTTCCTCATCTTCTTCATCTTCACTCTCCCTGTCGGCCATGGAGGTATCTTCCTCTGAATCTTCCACCACTACATCCTCATTTCCATCCTCATTTCCATCCTCGCCGGTACCATCGCTGTCTCTAGAGTGAGCGGTGCTCTCGCGCTCAACTGGGTCGTCGGATACGAAAGCTTGCCGTTTATGAAGAGGCTCTTCTGTTTCGGAATCTGTAACTTCTGGAGGCATCGGCATCCCCGATGCGCTACTCTGGTCAGTGGTAGTCGTAGTTAGCTCTACGGACCGCACTGTCTCCTCTTCTGCGTCTCCATCAATATTTTCACTCATCAATTGCAAGTTCCGTTCATCTTCCCTGATACCAGAATCGGGTATACCCCGACCACCAAATGCGCGATCCACCCGGGCAAAATTGATTCCCTCTGCAGCATTCATAAGGACACCACGGGCAACCTTCAGTCCCCAGTACTTGAGTGTGGTACGTCGGTCTTGAGCCACGATGCCATGCGATTGCTGCGATTCTGATGAAAAGTCAAGCCGTACCGCACCAGAGAGATCCTCAAACGGGATTTTCACAGCTTGTGCAAAGGCTTTCACCGCTGCATCTTCCGAATCAAAGAGAAATCGCTTTTTGTCAACTTCGAATCGAGAAGTGTCAACGTCAAGGATCGGTTTCTGATCAGCAAGATTCAGAAGATAAGGTATCAGTACCTCGTCGACTGCATCAACAGTAGCATCCTCTGGTACGGGGTATCGAGGTCCAGCATCCTGATTAAAGCGATGGCCAGGGGCTTCCGTTACCGAAAAACCGCGCAAAAGTCCTCCTACTCCGCTCTCAAGCCAGAGCAGGATGGCTCTTAAGAAGTCATATCCAAATCGCTCTCGTCGAGTAATCAATGGCTCTTCTTTAGGAGCAGGACGTATTTGGGCGAAATGTTGAAAAGCCAGAGTCTGCTCACCACTAGCTGTTTGTAGACGTCCGCCAAGCACTCTGCAAATGGTTCCTGAAGCCTGAACAAAACGCCAAGCGGCTGCTCTGTACATTTGTAGAGTTTTCTGGAAGTGAACGTCCAACTCATGAGGATTCGTAGGGTAGCGCCATGTCTTCATAATCTCGTCCATATCTGGAAGAAGCGATGCTGCATGTCCAAGTACAGAAGAGAACGAGCCAGCATGTCCAGTGGGGTCCACCGGAGATGCATCTTTTGCTTGGGAGAGTGAGAAAAGATTTTTGCGGAGCGTGACAGTTCCTTTGCCGATGCGGTAACTCCGTCGGCGATTCTCAGGCAAGAGTGCTTCTCTGGCCTCTGTATCCGGGCTTCGGGCCCGTGGTGCCTCGATCGGTATGTCTTCGCTCTGGCCATTGCCATATTGCACTCGAAGAGCCATGGAGCTGGAAGCTCCATCTTCATTTGTGTCTGCAATGCGTGCTTGAGAAGTCGCTCTCAATGCACCTTCACGAGATGTAGCTGAACCAGGTTTGTTCTTCCTCTTCCTCTCCTTGGATTCCTTCGACTTTGGCGCATGCTTGCTATTATTATTTCCGACCGGCTGTTCATCCTCTCCAGCATCTGGACTGTGTACGAGATTGAAATTATAAATGTGATCCCCAGACCAGCTGACTACTATTTCATTAGGGTAGGCATCACTTATCTTGCACGCTGTGATATGTCCGTTATCCATCTTCTTCATTTTCCGTTGGCCATTTGGAGCGAATTTCCGCACACAATGGGTTGCTTGACCCATCAGTTCGTCTTGTCGGGGTGATTGGCTCGAAGATGAAGACATTCCTCCACCTCTTTCTCTAAGACGATCGCGGCCAAGCATTCGTCGATCATGAAGGAAACAATGGAGATGTCTACCTCCAAGCGCAATATAGTGTGGTTGACTAGGTGAACATGAAATTGTATTCAGGTCTAGATCGTAACACTTGTAGGAGATAAGCGGAGGCGGTACATTGTCTGATTCAAACTGTTCACCCATACCTCTTCGAAAGCGAGGAGGGGGATAAGCCGAAGAAGGTTGCCTAAGATCCCACTGACGTACTTCACCGTCCTCAGAGCATGTCAAGAATAGATGTGGAGACGACTCCGTAACAATGCGCTTTACCCTATCTCCATGTGATCTGTATACTCTAGCATTGGTATCGCCTTCGCTGAGATATCGAACAGCCTGGTCATATCTCTTCCGTCCTCTTCGTCGTCCAGATGGAGCCGCTTGGGCTTCACTTGTCGTGTTTGCTGCTTGTCCCGAGTACTCGATATCGAAGATGCGTACTTGAGAGTCGCCTGCAGCTGTGACCAATGTCCGATCATTTGTATGGGGCATGAACTTGACAGAAAAGATGTTGGCAGTGTGACCTGTGGAAATGGTCGTAGTAAGACTAAACTGATCGCAGGAGCCTTCTGGCAGGTAGGCATGAATGTTTACGAATTGATCATCGGATCCACTGGCGAGGAGATTTCCGCTCTTCGACCAACTATATCACATCATTAGCCCTCATGACCCATTTACTCAAGGGTGTTTCGAAGAAAAAAAGCAAACCTCAGTGCGTTGACGCATCCTGAATGGCCAGAGAGCTCGTTGACAATGTCCAAGTTGTCGACCCAGTGCCGGTCTCCATACAAGCCGCGGATGTTAGAGTAGTTGTCTCTTGAGTGGCCCAGCTCACGTTTCATTAAACGGTCGAGCAAATGAGACTTCATATTGGCAAGTTTTCATTGCACAAGACTTTTGAATTGATCTTTGAATGAGAAAGCAGAAGCGAAAAGGGTTGTTTCACCAAGGTGGAGTGTATGAAAGGCTGACGTCGAAGCTGTCGGGGAGCAATGGAAGCTTGTGATTGTATGGTGTCATGCTACGGTTGCGGAAGCGAGCTCTTTACCACGCATGTCACTGCACTGTAGAATTAAAAATACGCCTACCTTTTAGAGCTTGATCTGACAGTGAATGACAGCACTGAGCTTTGATCACCTTGCAATCAGATCATGACGATGTCCTTTACTGCTTTTGGCCTTTTCGCCTCGAGCCTTTATATTTTCAGCTACGGCAAGTTCGTAACCTGATTTCATCGAGCTAGCTTGATTTACAAATAACCCCGGCTCGTTTCGAGCATGGATCGCCAGCAACGCCAGGCATAATGCTCCCAGATTTACAATGTCACTGCCAGTGAACGACCAACGCTCGAAATGCAAGCATGCAGACAAAGCCACCCTCCCACTACCGTCGGAAAACTCTCCACAACCTCTCTCATTGACATGGCCATGCCAACCGCGATTCAGCAACTCATCAATCGTTCCGCAAGACCATAAAACGCGTGGCAAAGCGTTACCTAATGACGCCTTCTCGACCAAGTCCACCAACCCCACTGCTTGTCGATCCACTCTCTTTCGAATCTTTCTTCTTGAACGCGTCCCAGAACCGTAATGTCTCGTCTCCGGCACCCGTCACAATGACTTTGCCATCTGGCCGCATTGCCAGGTAGAGCACACGGTACGTATGTCCTGTAAGACACGCGACTTGCTGCATGCTCGGATATTTCCATACCACGATCTGGTTTTGAGAATATCCATGAGTCGACACCAGCTCGTTGGAATTTCTGCTCCAAGCAAGATTGCACACTTGGCTTCCGGTATCGATCGACCGCAACAGATATGGATTCGCAGGTGTCGTCATTCCTGGGAGTGCAGCATCGTTCGTTGACGAGAGGAATGTCGAGGGAAAAGTCGCAGTTGATGAATATGTAGCTGCTGCTGCCGCAGCAGAAGACGTCGCAGGCGCAATCGTATTCCAAAAACATATTCGACGATCTGCAGTGCCACCGCCTGACGCGAGAAGTCCGCGTTGGTGTGGGCTCCATGCGATTGCCTTGACAGCCGCGCCATGTTCGCTCCACTTGTGCAGTGGCTCTGTTCCAAGCTTGTCCCACACAAATAGCTTGTTGTCATTGCCACCACTTGCCAACTGTCCATCGTCACTATTCCACTTCAGACCACATACTTCTTGCTTGTGGCCAACCAGCTTTCGCATCCATTGATCAGGTTGCCGTACGTCGCGGTGATATATTAATCGATCGCGAGAGCCTGAGGTCAGAATGTGCTCATTCCACGCGAGAGCTCCCACTCGCGCGGTATGTCCTGTCATTACACGCAGCCGCCTAGGATGCACAACATCCCAGATCTGCACAAGCCCCCGCGATGTACCAACAGCAAGATGAGACCCCTAATTTTCCTGCTTTAGCCCATCATACGTAACGGGAATAAGTATGGTAAACTTACCCTTTGGATCCAGCTGACACTCGTCACTGTGTCCTCATGATCAAGTTCCAGTAACTTCGTCACCCGCCCACTTTCCGAGTTCCACATGTAGACACATGCACCAAGCCCCACTGCTAATATATTTTGGCTCCCCCAGTCCACAAGGTTGAGATAGAAATCATCTGCTAGATCTGGAGCATCGAGCACTTTGTACGGGACTTTTGGCACCGCGCGCGGTGATTTTCGGGGACTGAGCAACATCTGTTGGCTATTTAGCTTGACAGGAGACAAGCTGTAGAGTTCAGAACGAGCGTCCAAGCTGGGTCCATGTCGTGAATGTGGCGTCTTTGATGGTGTCCAGTGACCCGAGAGACTTTGATGTCGTGATGCCGAGAAAGTGAAGAGATTTTTGTGAGGTGTGGAAGGTGTCAAGTTGGGTGCCGGGAGTCCATTCGAGGAATTGTCACGGTCGGTCGGTGACAGATCTTGTGACACTGCTTGAGGGACAGTGGAGCCAAACATTTCTGATCTCAACACGTTCGAAAACGTACGATTGGCTTCTTCGGCTACAGAGAGTTAGTCTGAATGACAACATTCAATCTCGCATCTACTCACTTCGCTGGAAATGGAGTTCATGATTGGGTGTTCTCCTTGCCGATTTGGAGGGTGTAGCGGGCGAGCCATCGTCATGCATTAAGTTGAAGCTCGCTGGTAAATCTTGTCCAATTCGATTGTTAATAAACCGATCGCCCTGTATTCTTTGCCTCTTCCTACTGGGACTTGCAGTGGGAGTGTGTTCTCTTCGTCTACCAGCATCCTCGAATTGTCGAAGCGCCTTACTCAGAGCATTCGCGTCCACAGCTTCTGAGCCTCTTCCACTGCCGTTCATGTTGTTATCGCTGAGATGACGTTTTCCTTTTGCAGTCGGTGGCGTTTTGGATTCTGGTGGCGATAGTAGAGGAGGTGTACGTGCGCCATCTCTTTTCTGCTCTCGACTTGTGATGTCTGAGAATTCTGGTGATTCTCCTGTAGGAGCCATTGTGAAGACAATCGCCGTCACTTCTTGGGTGATTTGTTTAGAGATATCTCACTGGGACGCTCAAAGTCCCGATGCCAAATCCGACCCGAGACAAAAGTGAATCGAGCCGTTTGCGGATCTTCCCTTGAATTGAAAAGGTTTCTCAGGCCTTGGATTGACTCAGTCTCGTACCGCCCCCTTTGGAGGAGCGCGAGCGACGATGGACCCAGTCGGAGTGGATTAGGCAGCCAAGCATGCAAGCGATAGGGTTTATGATGGCGGCGATTTTCAAATAATCTGGATTGACAGAGAGTGACGGCCGCGGAGGGTATAGTAGGTAGCGGTTGCTGCGAAATGCTGGGGTTGAAGGGGATTTGGAGTCTTCGTGCAATTGGGACAAAATTCTTGGCCCCGCTAGTCCCTGTGAGGAAGACTCATATCAACACCTGAATCTCGTCACCTCGTCACGCTCATCACCATGTTGACACGTGCGTTGCTACAACAATAACGAAGGACGAAAACAATGTTGATGATGATTTTGCAACAGTCTTCACTAACTGTCGGCGACGAGGAAGCCGCGGAGGACTGAAGAACAAGGCACATGTAGATCTACTACGACGCGGTACCGGACGCTTGGAGTGTCCCAGCTAGGTAACTATCAAAACAAGTGCTGCGAATCGAGACCAGAGTTCTGGTTGCGTCCTTGGGGTTTGCGGCGGACGCGTTGAAACGTAAATACATCGTTTTTCTTTGCTCTAACGCTTCCGATTGGTGCCCACTCATCTACCATGCGACAACACGAAGCTTGGGCCTGTTTAGACCGCCACTGGGAAAAACCAAAACTTCCGGAGATTACCCCGTTCCTCAATTACGACTTCTCATTCGAGTTTACTTGAATTCTTAATGAATATGTAGCAAAAGTCGCCGAACCAATTATCCTATTCTCTATTGCCCAAAACTTCAATTGGGTTCGTTCGTAGCAATCGTATAGAGGAAACATGGCATCAATTAAATATGCCGAAGACTTTCTCAAGTTTGTTAATGCTAGTCCAACTCGTAAGTTTCTTTCAGTAATGTAATCTATTTTGATTTTCTCTGCTGATAGTTTGAAGCATATCATGCTGTGTATAATGCAAAGCAATTGCTCGAGAAAGCCGGGTTCGAGCAGCTGAAAGCAAGTATTACATAATTGATATCAACACAAGTCTAACTATCTGAGTTATTAGGAACAACAGCCATGGCATCACAATGTCGTCAAGCAGGGTGGCAAATACTTTGTCACGCGCAATGCATCGTCGTTGATTGCATTTGCTGTTGGAAAGAAGTGGAAGCCCGGCTCAGGTGTTAGTATGATAGGAGCGCATACAGACTCACCATGTCTTCGAATCAAGCCAAACTCCAAGAAACAGAGCGACGGCTTTCTCCAAGTTGGCGTCGAGACTTATGGAGGCGGGCTCTGGCATACGTGGTTTGATCGTGACCTAAGCATTGCAGGTCGAGCCATTGTCAAGAGTAAGGACGGAGGCTTCCTGCAGAAATTGGTCAACATATCAAGACCCATCTTAAGAATCCCAACCCTTGCCGTACATTTTGATCGCCAAGAGAGCTTCTCCTTCAACAAGGAGTCCCAATTATTTCCAATCGCCGGCCTTGTTGCTGCCGAGCTCAATCGACGGGGTGAGGATAAAGATTATGAAAAACTAGAGCCAGAAGCGGCGCCAGCAGCATCCGATGCATCCGATAATTTTGAGCCCTTGCAAACGCCATCAGAACGCCATCTTTCATATCTTGTCGAGCTCATTGCCAAAGAAGCTGGTGTAGCAGCATCCGACATTGTGGACTTTGAGATGGTTCTCTACGATACACAAAAAGCATGCATCGGTGGCATCAACAACGAGCTGATATTCTCTGCCCGTCTTGATAATCTCATGATGTCGTTTTGTAGTGTCATGGGTCTAATCGAATCATCGAGTGCCTCTCAGTCCTTGGAGGATGAGTCAACCATCCGGCTCATCTCTCTTTTCGACCACGAGGAAATTGGCAGCGTCAGCGCACAGGGGGCAGAATCAAATTTCCTTCCTACGGTCATCAGTCGCTTATGCAGCTCACGGTTCGGTGAGAGCTTTGGAGAGCCAAGTCCTTCGGCCTGCGAAGAAACGCTCTCAAGGTCATTTCTCATTTCTGCCGATATGGAGCATTCCGTGCACCCAAATTATCCAGCCAAGTACGAATCTGAGCATCGGTCTGAGATGAATAAGGGCACTACCATCAAGATTAACGCAAATCAACGCTATGCATCGAACTCGCCAGGTATTGTTTTGTTACAAGAGGTGGCCAGACGGGCCAAGAAGTCTTCGACAAGCACTTCCAAATCCGAAACAGGTGTTCCATTGCAGTTGTTTGTGGTCCGTAATGATTCGCTTTGCGGTAGTACTATTGGAGTAAGTTCTGTCATCAAACCCCAGGCTATGTTCTTCAATTTTTACATTTGATGCTTACCACCATCTCCTTGCAGCCAAAGCTCTCGGCGTTACTCGGTGCTCGCACTCTTGATCTAGGCAATCCCCAACTGAGCATGCATAGCATTAGGGAAACATGTGGAGCGCATGATGTTGAAAATGCCGTGAAATTGTTCGAAAGCTTCTTCACGCATTATGGTGAGGTTGGGCAAAGCATTGAAATAGACTGAAGATTGTCGCATGGCTGTTCGATCTTACATAACGTTCTTGGAAACATAATTGCATCTAGCATAACCACTTTAGTGAATGTCACCATCAGACAATGATCGTTCAATTAACTACTGTACAGAAATTTATATTAAGTTATGTACCAGAGTAATTCAATATTTGACATCATATTTCAAACTAAAATCAGCTCCCAATCTAGATGATACAAACAGCATCTGCTTCCATTTGTATTCTCGCTGCTATTGAGATCTGACGTTGACCAGTACGACGGTCCGGAGCAGTGGAAAACATTTCGCCCTTCTCGGAATGTCGCAGGAATCTTACACTATTCAATTCACCAAATTTATTTACAGTCCAAGATTTTATTTTGGGGCACTCCTGAAGAAGAAACCCCACGAATCCTATTCAATTACGATCTGCATCTTCATCGTGTCGGATCTGCTTCGATGTCTTCCGGTGCGCAGTATTTGACCGGCGATGGACCGGCAATAGCAAGCTTCATCGAAAAGTTCGACGTGAGTCTGTCTGCTAAATCTCCCGTTATTATTCCTGTAGTCCTGATGTGATTCTATAGACGTTTCTTTTTGATTGCGATGGTAAGTAAACTTTGCGTAATAGCCAATATCCTCTCTGAAGCTCGTAAATATGCAAACTTAAAGATGAATAAAAGGGTGATCTCACTTAGTCTTAAGAAGCTAAAACGAGAGAATACCATTGACATCTCCAATTCGTCGCTGATGATGGGAGAAGGATAGGTGTGCTTTGGTCTGGATCTCATTTGTTCGAAGGCACGAGAGAAACATTGGAAATGCTCCGCAATAAAGGTCATTACTCCATCACCTATAGGCAATAGTACAACTACTAATTTACACAGGCAAACGGCTCGTCTTCGTGACCAACAATAGCACAAAGTCTCGGCAAGACTACAAAAAGAAATTCGAGAGCATGGATATTCCGTGCAATGTCGTACGTGTCCCAATGCATGCTTCTCAAACTTGCATCTCTAAATGCTCATAGGAAGAAGTTTTCGGATCGTCGTACAGCGCAGCCATCTACATCTCCCGGATACTCCGTCTCGAGGCGCCCAAGAACAAAGTCTACGTGTTAGGAGAAGCCGGCGTCGAAGCCGAGCTGGACTCTGAATCCGTCCCTCACATTGGCGGCACCGACCCGTCTCTACGCCGCGACATGACACCCGAAGACTACGACCGGATCGCGTCGGGCGAGGCACTCGACCCAGACGTCAGCGTCGTTCTCACAGGGCTCGACTTCCATGTCAACTATTTAAAAGTCTCCTTGGGTCTGGCATATCTGCGACGAGGTGCCATCTTTCTGGCTACGAACATCGACACTACGTTGCCAAGCAACAAGACGCTATTCCCCGGTGCTGGAGCCACGAGCGCGCCTCTCGTAGCGGCTGCAGGAAAGGAGCCCCTGGCGCTAGGAAAGCCAAGTCAGGCAATGATGGATGCGATTGAGGGCAAGTTCCAGCTGGATCGGAAGAGAACTTGCATGGTGGGTGACCGGCTGAATACGGATATCAAGTTTGGGATTGATGGTGGGTTGGGAGGTACGCTGGCTGTTTTGACCGGGGTGAGTTCGAAGGAAGAGTTTTTGGGTGAAGGTAAGGAGATTGTGCCGATGGCTTATGTAGATAAGCTGGGGGATTTGGCTGCTACATAGAACTCGGGCTTTGACATGAGATTGTCGCAAAACCGGAATAGACTTGCTAATTAGATGGTGATGTCTGCGCTGCTAACTCTCGTGGGTTCAATTTGAAACGAAGGGAAGAAGCAAAGTCTTTAACTTTACGCTTATGCATGTAAGAATACCAACCATTTCAATACACAATGGATTTGAAAGAGGTCACAGTGATCGTCGTGGAGGTCATTGGTGCTGGGGATGCACTGTCAACGGAGCTGCATTGTGGCATGGGTGGCTGGGCCCTTTACGCGACACGCGACTCGACGCGTCTTCCGTAATTGCTCTCTCCATCGCAAAATCAACTCCACACATTTGTACCCTCACGGCCACAATGATAAGACAGGATGCTTTACGAAGCGACCCAAAGAGACGATCGAATCTCAATTACAAGAAGAAACAATTTGCGCAGCCCCATTTCAAGCAGCAAGATTATAGTCATCGCCTCAATTTCTATATATTGCCGCCAACACTTGACATAACCCTTGAAGAATTTGAAGAATGGGCCATCAGCCGACTGAAAGGTATTCAATTCAAGACGTGAATTATACATTCTCCGAATCTAACGTGCTTCGTCAATTTCAGTTCTCGCGGAACTCGAAGCTTGCGCATTTCGCAATCGAACCCAAGAAGAGACGATAGATTACATGAAACCGATCTTAGCAAAACATCTGCCTCTGGCTCAAAACTCCACAAAATCATCAACACTGCAAGACGAACGCAAACGAGATCATTATTCCCACTTCATCCTCCGCTTAGCATTTGCCGCAACCGAAGACCTGCGCCGAAGGTTCTCGCGACTCGAGACTCAGCTTTTCAAGCTTCGTTTCCTCACAGACATCGCAAAAGAACGTCAACAATTCGTCGATAGTCTAGATTTTGAATGGGAAAAATTAGGAGAGGAAGAGAAGAGGCAGCTAGCAGAGGAGCTTGCAGCAGCATCATTCAAACCAAAGAATGCGAGTAGTGAAGAAGACGGTTGGTTCAAAGTGGATTGGGAACAAGTCCCAGAACTAGTGGAGAGTCGCAAAGTCCTTCTGAAAAGGGGCAAAGCCTATGTCCCGGTACGAGAGCAGATTACGCTGGTTGTGAATGAGTTTCAAAGACGGCTTGATCAAGCGCTTGAGGTTTGTCTTTTCCAAACACTGTATGTACGAACAATAAGACTGACAAATGGCTGCAATAGCTGACATCACGCGCTCTTCCTCGTCTCGACGAAGACGATCGACTCTCGCCCATCCTTGCCCACCTCAGCAAGTCATTCACAGCACCAGATGCGGCCTATTCACAAGACTCCTCCCTCTCCGGTAATGAGATCACTGCCGGCAATATTGATGCCCTCTCAGCTCATTTTCCCGCATGCATGTCCAATCTCCACTCGACCCTCCGTGCAAATTCTCACCTCAAACATTTTGGCCGTCTCCAATATACACTCTTCCT
Organism: Astrothelium macrocarpum; assembly: GCA_021030915.1. Taxonomy (NCBI): domain Eukaryota; kingdom Fungi; phylum Ascomycota; class Dothideomycetes; order Trypetheliales; family Trypetheliaceae; genus Astrothelium; species Astrothelium macrocarpum. The sequence goes on along the minus strand of JAGEMR010000014.1, from coordinate 104,953 downwards.
AAAAGGCATTGGCCTTTCGCTCCCCGAATGCATTGCATTTTGGCGAAAGAGCTTTCGACTAATCACTGACGAAAAGTTTAGCAAGGAATATCTATACAATGTCCGCCACGCCTATGGCGACGTAGGAGGGGATTCAAATCGGAGAGGAAGAGGATATACTCCGTATAGCTGTCAAAAGTTGCTGACCGAAGGTATGCCGGGCCCTGGCCAGACCCACGGGTGTCCATATCGAACATTTAGCCCGGAAAATCTAGTCAGTCTACTGCAAAAGATGGGTGTGAGTGATCGAGATTTGTTAAAGACAGTGCGAGAGGATATAGGGAGGCAGAGATATCATATTGCTTGTAACCGTGTCTTTGAGTCGACGCATAAAAACGAATTGAAAAAGGTAAGCGCCCCCCCCCAAACCCAATCAAATGAAAAACGGGAAACGAAATCCTGATATTTCGAAACCACAGGTCAAAGATGAAGGAACGTGGAATGCAGCTGATCTGGACACAATACTACACCCAAACACGTATTTCAAGCGGAGTTTCTTGCTCAAGAATCTAAGCAAGGTTCAGTCAGGCGACGTCGGGATGGACGAGCCATCCCAATAAGACACGGAGCTGCAAGCAAATTAAGCGTTTTGGGTGGCGTTGTACGTCGGGCTTGGCGAGAACTTCAAATCAGTTTCATGTTAACGTACTGAGAACGGCATGCTTTTCCAATCGCTGTTCTAAGATTATTTCTTAAGCACCATTTTGCACACCATTCACTTGGCTCCCTTTTGCTCCGAAAATATCCGTCACTCCCTGCCAGCTTGGTGTCTTTCCAATACCGCTCGGAAATTGCACTGTCTTGGACCTGCTGAAGTCTAGTAGTGTCTCAAGTGAATGTTCCCTACCGTATCCGCTTTGCTTTGCTCCTCCAAATGGTTTCCCCAGCACGCTTCTAAAGTAATTGTTTATGTACACCATCCCAACATCAATCTGTCTACTCGCTTTCCAAGCTTTCTCCATGTCCTTGGTATAGACTGCAGAAAAGAGCCCATATTCAGAGTCGTTAACTATTTCAATTGCTTCATCGTAAGATGAGAATGACGTTACCGTTTGTATTGGACCAAACATTTCCTCCTTGGCGATGCGCATATGTGGCTTCACACTAGTGAACAGGGTTGGCTTTATGAAATATCCATCCTTCAAAGCCGGATCAGAGGGCAGGTTTCCTTGCGCAGATATCGTCGCGCCATCTTCTTCTTGTCCAATGCGAATATAGTTTTCGACGCGCTTTTGCTGGGCTTCTGACACCTGAGGTCCAACGTGCGTTTCTTTCTTCAATCCATCACCCACAACCAGTTTCTTGATTGCAGCACTCAGCCTCTCAACGAACACGTCATGTATGTCGCGATGGATTACCATCCTCGACATAGCCGAGCAAGCCTCGCCTTTGTTGAAGAATCCACCCTCCAAGGCATCTCGAACGGCTTGGTCCAAATCCGCATCCTCAAAAACAAGAAACGCATTCTTTCCGCCCAGCTCGAGCGAACAGGGCGTTATATCTGCCGCAGCCGTCTTGGCCACAGCCGCACCCGCAGCGGTCGAACCCGTAAAGGAGATTTTACGCACCAGTGGATGTTGCACCAACGAGACGGGGACATCAGGCCCGATACCAGGCACACCATGGATGACATCCTTCGGTAGCACGCCCTGCAATATTTCAATGATGCGCATCACTGTAAGAGGCGCTTGCTCAGGCGGCTTCAAGACAACCGTATTGCCCATCGCCAACGCCGGCGCCAACTTCCCCCCGGTATGGATGGGCGGCCAATTGAAGGGTAAGATCGCGCCTACTACGCCGTACGGCTCATGAAAGACATTGGTGTAGGTGCTACCACCATCATACAGCTCGCTCGGCAGCTTGTCGACCAAGCTTGCATAGTACCGAAAGATGCCTGAGAGGAAATTGAGATCGAACTGGCGTGCCGCGGCCACAGGCTTGCCGTTCTCGAGGCATAGCAGCACGGCGAGATCGTCAAGGTGTTTATCGAGCTCGGCGGCGCAGGTGAAGAGGATGCGCGAGCGTTCGGTGGGGGAACGCCATCGCCAGTCTTTGGAGTAGGCTTCGTTAGCGGCTGTGACGGCCAGATCGACCTCGGTTGGGGTTGAGGCGACGACGTCCGTGAGGACTTGGCCCGTGGCGGGATTGTAGATGGGGAATTTGGTCCCGGTCTTGGAGGACCAGGGGTAGGAAGTGGTCTCTTCGAATTTAGGAATTGTGGTCATTGTTTTGAACTGGAAAAAGAGATAAGCTGTAGTTGCCGCTTTGTCTTGACGGTTAGCCGCAAGCCTATACTAGCAAGAGATACTGTATATGTATTGGAGATTGAAAATAAATTGAGGCGAAGAAAGTAACTAAGCTCTTATATTTGACATCATCTCTGCCTATTTCGGCGTTTATAAGTAAATCCGGCAAGTCTGCTCAAAGATCAGACCGGATAAACCAAGAGATTTTTGTCTCGCTTTGTTTACAAGCGCGAACAAGCGAACATTTAAATAATTCTCACTAATGTTGGAACGGACTTAAGGCATCAGTCATTGCGACTTGCATACAGTGTGCCGGTGGATGGGGAAAGCAATTGCTGGTAGTTTATGTCCGACGACTGGAGGAATACCAAGTGGGATGTTTAGGCTATACTGACCTGCTCTAAAGAGTACCTTGCATCAACGTGAGCTGCATTGACCAATCAATGACTCGTCTAAATGATACGCATGAGCGCTTTACACCTCACATAATCCTCCGCATCAACATCACCAACATTTCGTACCTATGAAGCCTGGGGGAGTCTACATCACACTGGTTCCGTCAGCTCTTTGCGTCCGGTGAGGCTTGACTGTCTCCAGGTGGAGTAGGCCTAACCATGGACATTGTAAGTGCGCTGTGAACCCAAACCAAATCAAATTAACTCTCCGCTCGCTGACGACTGTCCAACCCATGTCGTACATATGCCAGTCAAGCAGTGACTGCACCAAATCCAAACACGTCTTGCAACGAACTTACTGTTTGCTCCCAGAAAGCTCACCTTACTGACCATGGCTCCTCCAAATAAACGCACCTTACCCAACGATTCTGGCCATCGCTCTCAAAAGAGTAACAAGTCAGATCTGGAGCCGGAAGGTATGAGGCCAGAAGGAGACGTGCAATCTGAAGAAGACACACAACCAGTGGAAGACACGGAACCGGAGAAGGTAGCGAAAGAAAGAAAAGTTCTTGAAGGGTGCCAACGGGTCGTGAAGGCCTACCATGCTCCATACCGTGAAAATGGAAATCTGTCTTCCTTGGAGAGGACAGTCAATCTCAAATTGAACAATACAAATTCCTCTTGTCTCGTTTTCGTGATTCAGGCCAGCGGCGTAGGCAAATCGAGATTGGCAGATGAGTACAGCAAAACACACATAACTGCGTCATGCGTTCTCAGCGCGTCTCCAGACCATGCTGAACAATCTAGAGATAGACCTTTACCTAAAAGACCCGGTTTCAGTGTCGTGAGATCTTCTATCGGTGGATTTCCACCTGGTGATCCTGAAGTGTACGCTTTCATGAATCCAAGGAGTATACTGCCAAAATTTGTGTCATAGGAGGAAAAAGATGGGTGGTACCATGCCTCCTACTGGGCCTGGATGCGCGCTTTGTTCGAAACATGTGAGTTCGACTAAAGCTAATGCAAATCAAACGTTCATTCAGTATACAGGGAAAATGGAATTTGCAAAGCTAGACCCATCCTCAGCATTAGCTATTGCCGGCTATTTCCATGATGCAACATTTTCAACACGTCCACATCTTCAAACGATCCCTGAATACTTTCAGCGTCCAAAGCAACGAAAAACTTTTCACGCTGCTGTCGTAAAAACTGCGGCGAATTATCGCAACGACTTACTACTGAGTGAGCAATGGATGACGCACTTCAAGCAAGATGGCAAGATTGCAACTTCTTTACATGGGTCTCCCGAAAGGAACTCTCTAAGGGCTGCAGCGTTGTCCCTTGTAGAGATTGCGACGGACAAGTGCCGAGATTTTCAACATCTGACTGTGTTCATTGACAAGGCTGACACGCTATTTGAGGATGGTATCAGGGGCGGCGATCAATACAGTAGCAGGTCATTCAGAGCTTTCCAGCGTTGGATTGCAGAATTATCTAATGTACCAATCTGTTTCGTCCTATCCTCAACAAGCACAAGATTTATCGATCGTGGCTATGCAGACTCGAATCAAGGGAACATCAATAAAGATCATTATCATCAACGTAAAGCCGGCCTTTCATTGAGCCAGTTAGCTGAGTGCATTCCTGATAGCGTCGACGTATTCAATGAGAACAAACCCACGACGCTGTACGACATCACACAGTTAGCATATCTGCGTCAGTTAGGCAGACCACTTTGGCATGGGCATTTGGATAATGAGGTGATCTCGATTGCGGAGAATAAATTATTATGCCGCGAATTGCCTAATTGCGGAAAACAGCATCATGTATTTGCTATACTTAATCAACGTTCTGTGGTAACCAACGCGATACAACGCTTTTCCCCTCTCACTGTTACAACCTGTGTGGAGAGACATATGCAGACAATAGCTGTGGTTTCCGGAAGGCTAAAGCTGGCATCAGTTCCAGACCCAATCCTCACATTCGCCGCATGCAAAACCTTGACAGATCATTGGCAGGCATTCACTCGTGGATTACACGCAGTGCATATGGAGTCGAATCGACCATCAAAGCACCACAATGACCGTGGGCAGGAAGTGTCAGCTTTGCTCATATGTTGCGCTATCGATGCGGCTCTGCAAGTTTACAAAAAGGATTACAATCAGGAAATCGGTCTTGAAGAGTTCCTCAAATTGCTCCTGAAAAGCCATTTCCACGATGCCATCGAGAAATTACCGGAGAGGTTGAAGTCGGCTTGGACCACGGCGAAAGGTTTTGTGACCAGACGAAATGACGAACCTTCAAATATTTCACCCTGGTTACTCGAGCGACATTGTGCCTGTCGGCATATGAATGGCAGTTGGGTGCCATTTTCAACTGCGGCTCAGGGAGAGTACATAAATAAAGAGAATTCTACAGGGATCAATGTACGGGCTGCGAATCACAAGCAAAGGACGACAGTACGAAGCATCCCAAAATTTGAAGACTGCGTATTGGTGGATTTGTGGCCAGAAACAACGCCGGAAATATTGCAATCACAGTCAGCTGATGTCGACACAAGCAAGCTTGACCCACAAAATGGCAAACCCGTTCTCTACATTCTGATGGACTTATCAACGGAAGAGACTCCGCCTAATGGGCTAGTCACACTCTGTAGGTCGGACAGAAGATATATTCTACACATCATGGGTCTAGAGCCCTATCAATGCTTACAGCATTTCCATATTTCCAAGAGACATATCACCGAGCTTCTCCAAGAACGTGGACTTCCAGAACCGGCACTCCAAACGGATCAGCGTTCAGTGACGTCAAACGCGGTTTAGTGGCTGGGCGGCGAAAGATTCACGACGAAATGCGTGTGGAGACGGCTCTGGACGCATTGATCGTTGGTGGCAGAGATGAGTAACGAGAGCTGGGCAAGGCCGGCTGGCAAGCTACGATTGGTTGTATGCATCAGAACGTCAAGATTGTTCTGCATCACGGTAAGGAACATTTGGGCCTTTGTTGTCTTGACTTGCTGGCAACTTGCGCTTGCAGGGGGCAGCTAATGGCGAGCTCGTACGTGGCTTAGGTAGGTCAGTGTTCAACTCTTTTCTTTCCCTCTTTCTCTCTCTCTTTTCCCAGCTAGCTAGCCAGCCGGACATCAATCAACTTATTAACCTTGTGTAAACTGCCCAATCATTCCTGGCACCTGAAGAGACTAAAGCTCTTTTGAGCGTTGAGAAGGGAAGTTTTGAGCATTCCGTCCTTTTCCCTATGTTAGAGGCGTGTTCGGCGTAAGTAGTCAGTCGCAAAGTTCGTGGTAGGGTGACTACTGCTACTATTGCAATGGTATAAAAAGGCTTGCGTCTGTAGACTTGAAAGAATTGCAGGGTAGACTAGTAACACATAACGGATCAGGAGATATCATCGAAGGTGCACCACGATGTGATGTTCCGTTTGATCTACCAGTGTTATTTTCGTATTAGCCTTTGGTGGACATGATTTATCTCAGCCGTACTCTTTCCGATTTTGCTCGTCTTTACCCAGGAGGATCATAGCGTGGGCGGCGCAGACGATGATGTGTAATGGGCTCCGGAACGTTCACCTCCGATCTCATGAGAGACAACTTGAAGCTGCAACCTCCACAAATAACGGAATGCATGATGGAAAAGCAAGTTCTTCTCGTTAGGCGGAGCTAACTCCGACATCCACGAGAAGAGACATAAAACATCCAACTCTCAAATAGAATGTCAAATGAGAATTGCACTTGATGTTCTGATCGAAGCTGATTGCTCTTCGTTTTCAATTGTTAATTAAAGAAATTTTGTCTTCGTCTTGTCGATTCGCTCAGTACTTAGATCGTGGCGCGATTTTCTTTGCATTACTACGTATAATGGATAAATCTCCGATCAAATATTCAATTATAGATGGTTTCTTTGTACAATCCGACTCTTCTATCAACGCAGCCGATTTTGATTACGTGAGAAGTCATCTTTGTTGCGAGATCTTCTTTTCTACTGCTCATCCTATCTTAGACGACTTCAAATTTTGGCCTCCAAGAGCGTTCCTACGCGACAGACGAAGAATGTCTTAAAGATGCCACATCTTGGGAACGTTTTGCCCACTACGTTCAACATTTGAACCAAAAGTCACCCTCAACAGTCAGCTATAAAGTTCTCTTCTTAGCGCGTCATGGTCAAGGAGATCATAATGTCGCAGAGGCCAAGTATGGTACTGCGGCCTGGGATGTATGTGATTGGCAAAATCTGTTCTCGCTCTAGCATTTCGACAATACAATCCTAAATTTCCTCACCTTATATGCCAGCATCACAACAAATAAACCGATTAACATGATGACATAGGATCATTGGTCCAAACTCGACGGCGCAGACGGCCTCACCTTCTTCGACGCTCACCTAACAGACCAAGGAATCCAACAAGCCAAACTCGCCAACGCAACATGGAAGCACCAGCTTATCGTCCAGAAAACCCCTTCTCCGCAAAGATTCCACGCCTCTCCACTCTACCGCTGTCTACAAACCGCCGAATTTACATTCCAAGACCCTCACCTCGCACTTTCCTATCCCTACATCCCACATGTCAAAGAGGTCTGTCCCGTCTCTCCTCTATCCTGCTCATTGCTCCATACCATAAAGGTCCCAGCACCTAACAGCTGCATTTCTCCCATAGCTCCTCCGCGAAGTAATCGGCGTCCACACCTGCGATGCACGCTCATCTCTCACCAGCCTAAAGACTGCTTTCCCCAACGCACGCTTCTCCGCCTCTTTCGCCGAAACAGACCCATTCTGGCGTGCGGATGTGCGTGAAACTGACGACGAGATGGTGACGCGGCTCCAGCAGCTGTTAGACGAGGTGTTCATGGAGGACAGTAGCATATGGGTGTCAATGACATCGCACGGCGGAGCAATTAGAGCGCTAATGCGGGTGATGGGGCACCGGGAATGGGCTTTGGAGACTGGGGGAGTGGTGGTGGTTTTTGTAAAGGGGGAAAGGGTGGATGGTGGAAACCTGGCAGCAGAAAATTCTTGAAAATGATCACTACGAATATGGATGTATGTATGCATGCACGCGAGCTATCTACATTATTTACGGACCCCCCTTTCCAACCACCCAAAGCAAGTCCCTGGTATATCTGCACACCCGATATGCAAGTCTCTCGGCCACAGCACAAACTCCACTCCACCCCTCACGCCCCCTACAACTTCTCCCTCAACACACTCTTCATCCTCGCCTCCACCGCATCCAAATACTCCGTCGTCGTCACCCACCCGCCATCCCGCATCCCGCAACTAATCGCCAAATCCTTCGTCATGACCCCGCGCTCCTGCACCACCCACACGCACGCCTCCTCGAGACTGCTCGCGAACGCGGCCAGCGCGGCGTTGCCGTCGAGCTCGGCGCGCTTGGCGAGCCCGCGCGTCCACGCGAAGATGGACGCGATCGGGTTCGTCGACGTCGGCCGGCCCTTCTGGTGCTCGCGGTAGTGGCGCGTCACGGTGCCGTGCGCCGCTTCCGATTCGAAGGTGAGTCCGTCGGGGGTGGTGAGGACCGAGGTCATGAGGCCGAGGGAGCCGAAGCCTTGGGCGACGATGTCGGATTGTACGTCGCCGTCGTAGTCTGTTGGGATAGTGGTGTTAGCGTTGGTGATGGGGGGGAAATGGGGTTGGGGGGGGGGGGAGGAAAGTGGGTGGAGTATACTTTTCATGGCGATTATGAAACCGCCTTCGCTTTTGATCATTTGGGCAACCATGTCGTCGATGAGTCGGTGCTCGTACCAGATGCCTGCCGCCTCAAAGTCTTTCCGGTAGTCCTTTTCGTAAATGTCCTGGAAAATGTCCTTGAATCGTCCATCGTATCTCTTCAGGATCGTATTCTTCGTACTCATATACATGGGCACTTTCTTCCCCAACGCCACTTTGAAACTTGCATGCGCAAATCCGCTGATGCTTTCATCTGTATTATACTGTGTTTGAGCAACTCCGCCCTCTTGAAAATCAAAAACTTTGATGCGCTGAGCTTGGCCGCCAGAAGGCGTAAACACCATCTCAAGCGTACCTGCGCCTGGGACTACAATGTCCTGTGCCCGGTACTGATCCCCAAAGGCATGACGACCAATTATAATAGGCTTCTTCCACCCCGGCACCAGCCGAGGAATTCTGGGTATCACGATTGGTTCTCTAAACACTGTTCCTCCCAATATATTTCGTATTGTTCCATTTGGACTCAGCCACATCTGCTTGAGATTGAATTCCTCGACGCGCGCTTCATCTGGGGTGATGGTGGCGCATTTGACGCCAACTGAGTACTTTTTGATCGCCTCTGCAGCATCATGGGTGACCTTGTCAGAGGTCTGATCGCGGTATTCGAGGCCGAGGTCGTAGTACTTGAGGTCGATGTCGAGGTAGGGAAAGATGAATTTGTCCTTGATGTCTTTCCATATTATCCTTGTCATCTCATCGCCGTCCAGCTCCACAACAGGGTTCTGCACCTTGATCTTCTTGATTCCCATGGATGTTGCCATCGTTCTGACCCCTATTCGGACTTGACCTGGTCGAAACGAGGAATGGGGACGCCAGGAAGACGCGTTGAATCTGGAATGAATGGATGATTGGACGAAAGCTCGCGAAGATACGGCAAGGACCGGGATGTAAGAAGTCTGAGTTCTTCCGAAAACTGCTGCAGTAGTGCTTCGTTGTAGCGACATGATGACCGCGCCTGTGCCGCGGCTATGTGGAGGTGGGGTATTGGAGCAGGCGCGGAAAAGATTCTGATATCATGGGATTTAGTAAAGAGGTAAACAAAGGAAGAGAAAATTGGGGAATTAGAGCAAGACGAAAATCACATGGTACCAGAGTAAAGGCTGAAGCCCAAGGAGGCTCCAACTAGTTACCCACCAGGCACTAATGAGCTGCTGTATGGAGAAAGGGAGAAGGGAAAATGAGGTCATGGCGTCTATGGCGAGTGACACCCTGGTGCCGGCCAACCGTTGCATAGCAATACCTGGACATGTAACAGACACACTGTCACATAGATATGAATCTCTCCTGAACCCGCTAGGGTTTGAGGAACGCACCGCCAAAACAATCATCTTGTGGTTTGTGAATTCTCTATGGGATTGGCTGTAATACAAGCTAGGGATACAGAAGCTGACATAGCAACGCTCGAGCCAAGGAGAGAAGACGACTTGAATTTACCCGGACTTTTTCAATTTTTTGGGAACGCACATCATCCTCTTTGACCTCGGTAGAACCCATCCCTATCCTCAATGTGAATCAGAAAAACCTCATAGAGCGCCAACGCTGAAAAAAACATGTTTTTCCTCAAGAAGTATTCCAGTGACAGTAGTAATACAATGCTGTTCCATCCGATTCATTTAAACTTTTGAAGTTGAGCAAGCCAATCTTCAGCAGTTGGTCGTGCCTCGGGTTTCTTCGCCAGAGCAGGTCGCAGCCACTCCTCCCACCCTGTCAAACGCCTTACACGCTTGAGCTCTCCATCATTCACGAATCTCAGTGGCTCTCCCATCTTGATTGCATGTCGCAACATGAAGCGATTGTCGCTAACGGCCGCAAAGGGAGATGCGCCGATCAGGAAGGTGAGCAACGTGATAGCCAGCGCATAAACATCCGAAGATTGAGTTGGATTTGGAGAGCCCAAAGCTAGGAGTTCTGGAGCCATAAATTCCCAAGTACCACCACCGGTGTTGGCCATTGGCGGAGCAGCGCCTGGAACATCGCTGTCACTCCTACCGCCTTCGACTCGAATTGAAGCAGAAAAATCGCAGTAAAGAGGATTCATGTCCGACACACTTGACTCGGTCGAGTCTGTATCCGAGATATCGGCTCGCAATCCGGACGGTTGCTGGCTCATCAAGATATTCGAGGGCTTGATGTCCCCGTGCACGATACCTTTCGAGTGCAGCCACGCAAGGCCTTTGATAAGACGTCGGGATATAGAAGGGAATACACGCGTCATCTCCTGCGCCCGTCTGTTCTCATCCAGTCTTTCTAGCGACTCGGTAAACCCTTCAAGTGTTTGAGGAATCGCATCCATGATGAGTGCTCCATTGCGTTCATCTAGCCCATGGAATCGTACGACGTGAGCCTGGCTGGTAGGATCTTCCATGAGATATGACAAGATGCGGCCTTCCGCGGCGAGCACGTCGCGCGCATCGTTGCGCGACGGTACTTTGATAGCGAACAGCTTCGGCCTCGCGACCGCAAGATCGAAAGATAGTCTCTGAGGCGTAGTGGGTGGAGTCAAGTCGGCATTTGGTTTACTCGCACTCGGATGGGATTCAGTGGTAAGGTACACAGTGCTCCACAGCCCTGATCCTAGGACTTGCGCATTTTCAAGGCTGTAAGTGCTTGGGACAGCACTGCAAGGTCTTGATGTTATCGAGAGATCCTTGCAACGGTTTGATCCTTCATGTGGTGCGATGGGTGATAGTACTTCACTGTCAATAGATCTCCGCTCAAGGACTTGACGTAGAGGCGGAGTACCAGGTGGGGTAAAGTATTTTGCCATGGCAATGTTGAAATCAAGTTGCGATTCTAGTCAGCGTGCGGAAAGGATTTATTTGGCGTTGGATCGCTCAAGACAACGTTTGGTGGGTGTTGAGACCAGGGTTGTGGCTGTTGAGGCTTGCCAAACGGAGAAATTCCTGGAAAATAGATGTAGACGAAGGTCTACGAAATTCAAAGGCGCAGCATGACTATTGGCAAATGTCTTCAAAAGACCGTTAAAATTACGTGAGTGCGAGAGCGGGTCGTGATGGCGGTGCTCAACGGCGAAGCTGCTGCCTTGGTGAGCGAGTCACCGTTCAGAAAAGGGTAAGCATGAAGCCAAAGTTTGGAAGTCACGACCTTGGATGGTGAATATGTATGTGGGGAAAGGTCAAAATGCAGGCACCCGAATTCTTTAAAACAAGGAATGAAAACAAAGTTTAGGAAACGCAGGAAATATTTTTGGGTTGGCAGCTTGGAGCAGTCAGCCATGAGCAACGGGAATGAAATCACTGTGCAGCGCTATTTGGCGCGTGACAGAATGGCGCCGGAAGCTCTAAACAGCTTAGATAGCGGCTACACCGATAATACTCCGTAATCTGTCAAGCGTCTTGGCGCCCACGGCTTCGTTGGATCAGATAGTGGAGATCATGCCACCGGTCGCTTCTGGATCAGCGCCTTGGGAAGGAAGCAAACGTGCAATGGGACGGAAAAGCCATTGGGTCGGATTCTAGCCCTGGCACATGCACCTCAGCCTCTCAGGAATTCAATGGCACGAAATTCCCCATGCCAAAGGACGCTGCGTGGCACAAAAAGTTTACCTTTCAACGCAACACTCCGTCTGTAACGGGTGTGCAACAGGGCATGGCAGCCGCTTAAAACGGCAAGCCGACACTTTGGATTCCCAGGACATGAGACGCTAGAATATCCTGAGATGTTGACGTGTTGACGTTGCTTCGATCTCCCGTGCCGAGACCAGCCTTTCGGGAGTGGAGCCGCCTGGATGATCTCCCGGACGAGTCCTCGTGGCTCTCGGAAGCCTTGACTTTTTTGGGTCATCTGGAAATTAAAATATTGGCCTCGAAACCTATCGAATTTCATGATCTGGGCCTGAGACCATCCAAATCTGGAGTTGCATCTTCTTATCATCTACGCGACCCGCGTGTATCTGTGCGTAACCACTCAAACAAGATAGTGTAGCGTCGAAATCTTCATTATTCGCTCTCTAAGAGATTATCATCTATCCAACCGATGCAGTGATTTAGCCAGATACTGTACGTTTCGTCATAAATTATTGGTCGCCCTTGTTCAATGCCCGGTCCATCTTGACTCTCCACTGATTTGAATAACGTTTCATTATTAAAATAACCATGGGTCCGCTAATGGCCACGATTATGGCCCATATTGTAAAGCACCAGCCATTCCCTATGGCTCGAATCATAGGTTCCGCGACAACTCCTGAAATTGTCGCAAAAATATTTCGGATAAAGTTGTTCGCCGCGATCCCATGAGATGCCTTTTTGGGCATGAACTCAGTCAACATCGTTGTCGCCATGCCGAAAATCAGCATCGACGCAAAACCAAAAAGGAAGTTTCCAATCATCTAAACCTTTTCGTTAGTGTTTGCGACGAGTGTTTGAATAAGAGGAGCTTACTGGCACGATCCAAATCACTCCCTTTCCCGAAGTCCATCCAAACCACAACATAGAAATCGGAAACAACGCCGCAGCCACCCATGCATTTGCCCCTATTCTATCTTCCGGCTGAAAAATCAACTTACCCTTCTCGTCTCGTCGTTCGGCCTTTTCTGCTTTGCGACGCATAATGTAGTCGACCCATCTTCCACCAAACACGGAACTTACTATGTAGCCGAGAGAACTGGGAATATACAGACATCCAACGATGATAGAGGAGTAATTGTAAGGAGGTGCGCTGAAAACTTGTTGGACGCTGATATTCATAAAATATAAGCACCAAAATGTCGTAGATGCGTACCACACCGTGAGTGCAACAGCCCCGAATCGTAAAGTGAGAAGGATTCGGAGGGGATCTACAAAGAACTGACGTAGCACCTTGAGCCACACCTTGGTCTTGATCTGCACACTTTGCTTTGTCGTTGTGCGCTCAAGTGATGGTCGATCGGCGCCTGAATGACTGGTAGCCTGCGTTTGAGCGTCTTGGATCACTGATTTGCGAGCTTTCAATGTCTCAGGAAGACCAAGGAGAACACCCAACCAGATTACGCCACCATAAATTACAGAGAACCATTGCGTGGAACGCCAGCCCCAGGCTTCGTTGAGTCCACCTCCAATAATGGGGGAAAGCAACGGTCCACAAAGCGGCCCAAGGTAATAGATGCCCATGGCGCGGCCTCGTTCCCGAACTTCCCAGATGTCTGCAATGGTGCCTGCACCTACGGCCTGTACACTGGCTGAGGCACCTCCGTTGAGCATCCTCATCACAATGAACATGCCGATCGAGTTGGAAACGGCAGATAACACACACCATAAGACGTACGTCGCAAAGGAGACTAGGTATATCGATCGTCGGCCAAAAGTTTCGCTAAACGAGGACCACCACAAGGGGAAGATGGCCATAGCAAGCATATACATTGCAACGGATAAGTTGGTTACTGTTGGATTCGAATGGAGATCTCTGCTGATATCTGACAGCGCGGCTGAAAAACCATTAATCACTTATTCAGATTTCCTGATCACACCTGCTGAGACTTACGAAGAAGCAGGCCGGAGCCTATAGGTGCAGCAGCAGCTGCTATTGCGATAATAAAAGTGATGATCCATTTTTTTCGTCGGCTATAGTTTTTAGGCTCGTCGACCTCCGGTAGCAAAGCGAATTGTGCGAGCAATCCTCTTCGTTCTCTTCTTGGGACTTTGTTTGCAACAGCCTCTGCTTCATTTTCTCTGGAAGCGGTCACGGCAACAACATCCGCAACCGGTTCAGGCTTGTGTGATGGCTCTTCCTGGTCTGGAGCATTCGGCGATTCGCAAGAAGCTATGTCTGAGGAATCCCTACTTGCAGTCGGGATTTTTTCGACATCACCTTTCTCAGGATCTCTCTCAATCATGGTTCGAAATGCTCAAACACTTGGTCAGGCCAGCCACGAATGATGACCACTCAGTGACTCTTATTTTCACCGGATTTTAGGAGTTTTCCAAAAGTCGAACGGAAAGTAATCTCGGAGCACGAAAAAGACCGAACGGACAAAGAAGTATGGCGGTGAATGGAATGCAATTTTGTTTGAAAAGACCAGGAGGTAGTAAGAGAATACGAGAGAATATCTTACAAGGTAATACCAACGGTTGTACCGGAATTCGATGCCAATGACAGTCACTACATTGTACTTAACACTCATTGTAAAAATCGGCACCACCGCCGGCAGCAGTATTCCCCGCTACCTTGGTGTGGAGCTCTGTGCCGAGTTGCCGCGATAGATGATGCTAGACACTAAAGCACATGGCCTTTTTCCGGTTTGGAATGGCATACCATTGGAAGGATTGCAAGCTGCAAAGGTGCGATTTGTGCATGATGGATTATGAACAAGTGCTCCTGATTGCACCGATTCGAAGGAAACTTGTGAGTCGTCAGAATGTGAGATGGGAGAAAACGAAGTTTCCCATGCGGACGGCATTAGTTTCCGAGGGAGAGGCTCTCGTTTAGATCCGTTAATGCCGTGTGATTGGTGCTAACAGAGATCTACGCTCGCTTGCTGACTCATAGACGACCCAAATACTCCGCTCTCTGTGCCGAGATCGTGGAAATCCAAGTACCAGGTGATTGATGATCCTGGTTCATTACACAGCCGCTCGCCTAGCAGACCAAGGTAGCTCATGGAGGAGAACCATGGCTTGTCAGTGGTCAACGTGATCTTTGCTGGTAATCATGATCTGGGTCTGGTCTAGGTAAGCAAGTTGTTATAATTCAAAACGAAAAAAAAAAAAAAGACGAAAATGGCAGAAACAGATGGGCAGGACCCTCAACCCACAGATCGCGAGAGGTTGAGAAAACATTTCCAGAATTTTTCCGATGCTGACAGTAGCTACCTGAAAGGATGGGATGAACTTTGGCAGACCAAATATCTCCCATTTGATAGGGACAAGCCCAGTCCCGCAATCGTTGATACTTTGAAGGAGCGGAGAGAACTTGTTGAGGATCCATTTGTGACTGAAAATGGAGTACGCCGTAGGAAGAGAGCGCTAGTGCCAGGTTGTGGAAGAGGGTATGATGTCTTGTTATTTGCTAGCTGTGGATACGATGCTTATGGGGTTGAGGCATCTGAAAATGCCGTAAAGGCTTGTAAAGATTTTGCGGCTCACTCAAGCGACCAGTATCCAACGTGGGACAAAGAAGCTGGACGGGGAGTTGTTCATTGGATATGTGGCGACTTCTTTAACGATGAATGGCGCAAGAGGTCCGATGGAAACATGCTCAATTTTGATCTCATATACGACTACACGGTTAGTGAAAAATGGAACCGAAGAATCTCTGAATTTTCGATATTGATTACAGCCTAGTTTCTATCTGCTTTGGCTCCAACCCTACGCCCCAAATGGGCTCTCCGCATGTCAAATCTACTAGCACCGGCACCTGCAGTCCTGGTTTGTCTCGAATTTCCCACGTATAAAGATCCGTCGACTGGAGGGCCACCATTTGCTTTACCCTCTGCTGTTTATCTGCAGCATTTGAATAGGCCTGGAGAGACTATCCCCTATGGTGAGGACGGGCATATTGTCGAGCAATCACCTTCTGAAACGAACAAAGATGCCCTGATTAGGATTGCCCACTGGAAAGTCGCACGTACCCATCAGATCGGCCAAGGCACCGATCACATTAGCATTTGGCAACACAAATAGCTGATGTGAGTTAATGGTTCCGGAGAAATGAACAAGCATCCTCAAGGTCCTTTCCGTAAAGAATTGTAGTGTTCGCCCAACCCGAAGCCATGTCGATAGTATGCAAGCCAAATTTGCTTGTCCCGAGTGTCTGACTGTGGTGCTATTTTTTCTACCCTACCGTTACCCTGCAGGACATTAATCTCTAATTCGTACGCATTAGCCAGAGCAGTAAGCTCTAATTGTCCTCCCCATTCTCCAGTATCTCGCACTTTATGAACGTATTCACCCAGAGGTTCTTCCAGAAATGCGGAAAAGTCATCCGGATTGACAGTGATGTAATTGGCTGCTGCACGACGAACTTGGAGATAGCCTGGCATACTTTCAGTGTTCGTAGTTGGGTCCTCGCTAGCTGGTTTGCTGGACTCTAGTCCAAGACCAAGCTGTTGCATCTGATCAGCGACGGCCGAATACAAGCAGTGGCCGTCCGCCCTAATCTCGTGTTCCTTGAGTCCTCGCTCTTCGAACAGGGAAAGCATCTTTGTCCGCTCCCTTTCGCGCTCGTCTGGCATGTTTGCAGCCTCTTCAGCAGCTTGAGTGGCAAGCGCTTCCTGTTCGGCAGCTCTGCGGGCTAGCCTCGCCTTTTGCCTGTTAGGTTTCCGAGAGGCATTCTCTACACGTGAGCTTGATTCAGTTTGCGTGCTGATCGCGTTCTTTTCTTCCTCAGTATCTGTCTTAGTTTTGTTGTGGTCGTGTTCATTTGTAGGTGGTGCCTGTTCCTCTTGAACCGTTGGTTCACTTTCTACAACACCTTCACCGCCGTTGTGAGTGTCGAGGGACGCCAGTTCTACAGCTTGCCTTTCTTTCAATTCTTGCTCTAGTCTTGCACAATCATCATTGACACCCTTTCGCGTTTTCTTGGTTGCAGACTTCTTTTTCTGAGTGATCTTGGATTGTAGGTCTCTCAGTTCTTTGCGATGCCGTGCTTGCAATTCTTCCATACTCTTAGATTTCTGGGCTCCGGAGCAAATGAGGACAGTCCATGGCTTACTGCCCAGGGAGTCTAACAAGCTTGAAACTGGGACCCGAGTAAAGAGCGATCGAGGGTTGGAGACGCGAATGGTGGCTTACAATCACGGAAGGATGTGGCATAGAAAGGTTTTGACTACGGCGGACGAAGTTGACCGATTGCGCAGCAGCGCAATTCATAACAAAACATAGGCGCGCGCCTATACAAAAGGTAGGACCTCGGCTAAACTACTCGACCGAGGAATCCGTGTTGATCCAGAAGACAATCTCCAAAATGCATGCATGAGACCTGCATTAAAACGACGGGAATTGAATTCTAGTGGCTTTAATCTTCCGAGATATTCTGTGCATGCTTTAGCCTTAATTCGAGAGATAACATTCATCAGTCTATGAGTTTGTCCACTTTTCCTACCTCGTTCTAATCCTAGACATTATCTTCATCTCTAAACCTATATCTAATAAACACAAACATGGACATATCTCAACTTTTTGATGTCAAGGTAACCAAAATTTTCATTTCCCGTCATTTAGAACTGTATCTGAACGGCATAACCAATCAAAAGTAGCTCATTTTTCTCCCAGGGTAAAGTCGTCCTTGTTACTGGAGGTGCGAAAGGCATTGGCCGCATGATATCAGACGGGTTTGTAGTCAATGGTGCTACTGTCTATATCTCATCACGAGATGCAAATTCTTGCAATCAAGCATGCCAAGAGTTGAATGCTTTGGGCAAAGGGAAAGCGATTGCCATTCCTGCCGACTTTTACAAGGAAGAGGAGGTTAAGAAGCTTGCAGAAGAGTTTGGGAAACGAGAATCAAGTGAGTGCTACTAAATTGACAGCGCCAGGCGATAGCTGACGTTACCATAGAGTTGCACGTGCTCGTAAACAATAGCGGTTCTAATTGGGGTGCCCCTTATGATGAATATCCAGAATCGGCATGGACTAGGGTTCTGACCCTAAATCTACATCGAGTCTTTACCGTTACACAGCTCATGACGAAATACCTCGAAGCAGCTGCAACAGACCAAGATCCGAGTAGAATTATCAACATCGGTAGCATCGATGGATTGCGTGTACCGTCGCTGGAAACCTTTGCGTATTCCGCTTCGAAAGCTGGGCTTCATCATCTAACCAAAGTGCTGGCAAATCATCTTGGCAATAGGCACATCACGTAAATCTACGCGTCATGATCCAAGGATGACAAGCTAACGTCTTAATTTTAGAGCAAACGCTTTGGCCTGTGGTCCATTCGAAAGCAAAATGATGGCTGCAACACTAAGGCAATACAGAGATTTGATTGAGGGTAGCATCCCTCTGGGCCGTATTGGCTCGCCTGAAGATGTGGCTGGCGCAACTTTATTCCTCGCAAGTCGCGCCGGTGCGTGGGTAAATGGCGCAGTTTTGACCCTGGACGGGGGCACGGTCATAAATGCAAAGATATAGATGGCTCAAACACATTGAACCAGTATACGAATCCTTCCATGAGGTATTTCCTTTATTCGGAATATGGTCTTTTGGCAAGTATTTGGGAACCAATGGATGAGGGAGCCTTGCATGATTTCAGACGTATTTTGAAACTCATGTTGTATGAAGTAGACGTCGTAACACTTGATCAAAGATGCTCTGACCGCTTTGCGTGGGACGCCTGTATGGGAGTGTTATCCCCGCGTACCTAGGTTGCGGCGTTAGGATGGCGGCCCACCAACTCTCCGAATCTGACAAATGACCCGATTGGTCGGTCCTCAACGTCGTCATTAAGAATCCGCCTACCTCGATCCTGCTGCCACTGCAAGCAGCATTGCATGCCACTTGCTTCCGCCAGCCTGCTCAAATGAAGCTGCAGGGCTCTGCGTTGTTCTTCGATTATGGTGGTTCTAGTTGACCTTGGTGATGAACCCGTGGATCCTTACTCAGATCCGCGGCAGTGGATATCATCGCGCGAGAAGGTCATTTCGCCTGACAATACTCATGATGAGAGGCTGAATCCAAACGTCAATGGTTTCTCAGCTAGCCTTAGCTGCTACCCGTCAGTGATCTAATTCCGATCACGTGGAAATAGCAAAGTGTTGACTTCATACAGTATCGCTAGCCAGCTTGCACGGCACTTGGATCTCAACACACTACACAGCCTTTCGCTCACATGCCGTCAATTCCGTGCCAATCTTTTGCAGTCCCGATCCCAATTGATCAAACAGACATTACGATGTGCTAACGAAGACCTTCAAATCGGAACGCGCCTGGCAGATCGATTGAGGGAATCACACCAAACATGGAAAGCTGGGCAAGCTGGGCGCATCACGAGTGGAAAGGTTGGGCGATGTGCAAGAGACAAAGTCGCTGAATGTCGTAAATGTGGTAAAGTGGTCTGCCGCAACTGTACTATGAAGCATCCGCCCCGCGATACTCTAAATGGCCGCTATCGACGACTTTGTAAAACCTGTGCCCGGGTCCCTCTGTGGTATCATACAACCTTGCAAGATCATCAATCAAGGATGATGCCAGCCTCATTTACGGAGCCGGCATATGCTCGAGGACCGTGTACGTGTGCAGATGATGGTGTCTGGCTCTGCAACACTTGTGGACAATCTCATCGTGTTGATGATGTGACTTACCTGCGTGGCTGGTCATGGAGAACGCGATACTCCAATTATCTCGGAGGTCTGGGAACTGGCATAGGAGAAGGCAACGAAGGAGTTGAGTGTGGTCGGGGTGACCAATGCTTCGCTGCCCGAGATGTCGAACAGGAGATTGAGTGTGATGCAAATGAGCTTGCTGCAATCGAAAACGAGGCCAAACAAGCTGAGCTTGAAGGTAGGGAATGGAGCGGAACTAGCTACCTTTTCCAGGAAATTGAAGGTATTGGAGGTGCTGTCAGGAAAAAGGTCAAGAAACGCGTTCGTCTAGGGGCAGTCGTGAAGGAATACGAAGACGAACGCGAGCACTCGGATCATCTTCGAAGGGAACGAGATGGCGTCGCAAGATGTTGGTGCTCTTGGTGTGCTCGTGTACTTCCCGGTAGAAAAGATCTACAGGGATCAATGGAGCAAATTGCTCCGAGTCGGCCTGATTCATCTAGTTCAATTGCGTCTGAATAGTCCAGCGACAAGAGATGATGATACGCTGAGACGTGGTACTATTAATATTTTACTTTTTAGTTCCTTGTCATAGATATAGTTCGTGATGGAAATAACGGTACTGGAGAGTGTAGCTCGAATCATACTATTCAAGATCCAGACTCGTGATTAGTAACCTTTCGATTTGGTGCTACTTGAAAATTTCCTAAATGGGTAACTGATAGGCCAACAATATCCAACTATGCCCTAGCTGTCGAGTTCCGGTAAGGCGTTTGAGCGACGAGACCTTTTCTATTGATAAAGCTCCGGTAGTCGCACTTATTGCCTAAAAGATGATTGGTCACCGGTGTTGAGTGGCACAGTAACGCGGCGTATCTTTTGCTTTGCGCTCATTTTGCAATCGTGACAAACCAAGCGACAAGCATCTAGGTTATGGCAATGTTGATTTCCTAGATGGTCGGAACAGTCGGTGATTAGTTGGGAGGCTGCCGATTGGTAACCTCGCTCCGCAGGCTTGTTTCAGCTGATTCACTCAGCCATCACCCGTTGCAGATAGGCCTAGTATGCAGCCGGCCGAGCGTGATTGGACTAAACTTGGGACAAATCGGAAAATGCTTGAAATAACGTGTTAGCATGGTGAAGCACAACGGCGCCGTCCATACCGGTCATGCAACATTCCAAATTGCACACTACTGAGGAGCGATAGATGAACTTGACTCGAAAGCGACACATCTGGCGAGATCGACCAGCATCAACATGTCCATATACGAAGTCTAACAGCCCTTTTAGGGCGTTGCTGGACTAAAATGTTGCGCAGTGATTGTTCGTTTCATTAGTTTAGGTAACTTTGAATGGAATCCTGGCGTTACATCCAAGGGGCATAGGCTGAGTTGGACGAAGCGGGTCTCACATGTTAAACTGGAATTCGGATTGCAAGTGGCATATCCTGGGATGTTCGAAGCAGGATCGTCAGGTTGTAAAGTACTCAGTACAAGAGTCAGCAACTCGAGGCGGAATGCCTCTTCTCGTAACTTCACGCAATTACGGATGCGAAGATTCGAGTCAGTGTGGCATGCGGGCACCACGGGTGCTTTTAGTAGCTCTGAGTTTAAATGGTACGGGAGGCCTTAACTGTGAAATTAGGTCTCCTTCTCACGGACATTGATTATGGAATACGATAAAAGAGAATAAGGTTGCGGCCTTTGCTCTGGAGATGCTCATTGCGGGGGGCGTTTCGCTTGGCGCTGTCGCTGACTCTCGCTCGGGGAATGATTTGACAGAGAAGCCATATTAGGCACCAGCCAACAGATCCATCGTCTGGTGTTGAAGGAGGATAGCGTTTCGTTGGTGGCTTACCCTCGAGCAGGCTCCCGGCGACTTAGGTTCAGGTGATGACGGCAGGAGGCATGGGCAACAGTTCAGCTCAGCTACAACCGGTTAGCTGCCTCGACGTTTGGGCCATTGCATTCGAGATCACTAGGGCGTCCAAGGACGAGCTGTCTCCGTCTATGCCTATCCCTCCTGCAGCCACGACTGCTTCCTCCATCGCCATTCGTCTGCTGCTGCTGGAGTAGCTGAGAGGCGCGGCTTTTGGGTGCTTTGACCGGCGGCTCTGCTCAACGTGCATTCTTCCTAGTTGCCTGGAGCCATGCGCTCGCGTGTTTCTCGTTCATCTTCATCGTTAATAGCTAAGCTAAGCACCGGTCATGACTGGTTCGCAGTGCCGTGTCCGAGCTGTTGTCTCAGACGCTGCGTGCTCTCATAATTACTCGCCGGAAACTTTCCTTTTGTCATTAACCTCCTCAGGTATACAGTGGAATCCGCTCGCGTGGCACGCGTTAGCTGTCGGGCATGGCTTTCTTGTTGCTAAATTTCGCTCCTTTGAAGTCAGCCTTGTCTCCTATCTGATTTCCTGTATGATCCGTCTAGCGCTGTCCCCTTCCTAGTCCATGTTCTTGTTAATATACACCGGTGGTGCTCGCTTCGTGCTGGAACTAGCCCTCCATACCCCTCTACATAGCCTGACTCTTTTTCTTTCTGAGTACTAATTAATAGCGGTTGGACGAGTGCACACTATTTGACACTCTGGCGGAGATTTAGACTTCCCCTTGGCTGGTTGGACTGAGCGTTGCTTGACCGGAAATCCTTCCAACAGCCAAATATTCTCTTTCTTCTTGACTACCTGAGTGATAAATGAACCATGGACCACGCTTCAAGTAATCGCTTCGCAAAGCCTTCGGATCATACGTGGAGCCCGTCCGCACCTCCCGCTGTTCCACAACCACAGCTTCAGACGCATACCTTTTCGCGAACATCAGCATCTCCGGTTGTTGCTCAGACTCCGCTGCCTGATTCCGCCTCTAGATCAGGGAATCTTAGCCCCCACTTAGAAGGCCCCCAAGACGACACTTTCGATATGCAACGTGCTGGTGGCTCCTCCGAACCTTCCAATGAGAGAATAAAGCTCACCAAGACTGGACGAATTAGTAAAGCAAAGAAGGGTCTAAGAGTACACGACTGCGAAACGTGTGGGAAGGTAAGAAATCCTCATCCTTTGCATGTTTCTACAACTCATCATGAGACACGCACTCACTCCTTGCAGAGATACACCCGTGCGGAGCACTTGAGGTAAGTTACTCTGGTTCCGTTACATCCATCCTCACTAAAAGCAATACAGGCGCCATCAGCTCAACCACAGCACTGGCAGCCTTCGGTGCGATTTCGCTGGCTGCAACAAGACCTTTCATCGTGAAGATCTTCTGCTAAGACATAGAGAGAGGCAGTAAGTCTGTATATACATGCTTGTAAGCTTGACTGACAATAATCTAGCCTCGAAACCCAAACTGGTCAAGGTTCGGCGGATTCGCCCCATAGTCAGAGCAGCCCCGAAGCACCGGGGCAAAACCAATATGCTAGTCCCTCAATGTCCGGTACAATGCAAACGTCGAGCAACGCTGTTTCAACGACCACCGCATACCCTTCTACTGCAGGATCAACGCCAAGTTATGTTTCTGCTCCAGCGTACGTATATCTTTTCTCAATGTTCTGAAACTGCATGAAATGTCCCAATATCCTATCCGATAACCTCACGATCTTTTTGGAAGTCATCAAATGCATGCGAATTTGCAAACCTCGTATCTGTGTGTCTTGGGATTCTTCGCCTTTCTTGATCATCGCTTACTTTCCGGTGACCCACGGCGCTGACTCTCGTATTTATAGCCATACAAAGGTTGCCATTTATCCAAATCCATTCCCGAGTCCTGCGGTTCTGCCGGTAACAACGGTAGAGAGTCATTGGGGATATTCCTCTGGTGGTTTTGATCCTCGCGGTCATTGGGCATCGCCTCAGTACTCGTCTTCTACTACTAGTGGGTATGGGTCGCCGAACTACGGAAATTTAACACTCTCTTTTGCTGGTCAGCCCCACGCCCAGCTGCTAGACCGACAGCGATCTTTTTCAGACACGTCGCTGATCGAGCAGTGTCTGCCGCAGCAGGTCACAACTACAAAGTCCCACCCTTCTCCAACACCTTCCACCATCGACCAATATTGGACGGAATGGAATACCGAGCAGCAAAGTCGTGAATACAACATACCTACCGCACTTTTTACACACGAACCTCGGCCGACCCCTTTCCATCGCACATCCTCGCTCGCCTCATATCCGTTGAATTACCCTCACACCGATATTTCTGCGTTAGCTTATATGCAGCGAGACATGTACGAAGGAAATGAATTCGGCTTCCACGATGTAGACGATATGCTGAGCGAGCAATATCTCGATCAGTATTGGCGGTTCTTACATCCTCAATATCCTGTCTTGCACCGACCGACCTTTGAGCTGGCCACCGCGCCCCCAATTTTAAAGGCTGCGGTACTCGCTATAGGATCCCAATATTCCCTGGATTATAACGCCAAACAAGACTCTCGGAGATTGCATGAGCAATGTTTAAAAATCCTGGCAAAGGTAAGCTTTGCCATTATAGGTATCCTATCAAACTAACAGGTGCACTAGCGAATGCAAGATGGCTATGAAACGAAGCGGATCTTCGACATGCAGGCTGTGTTTCTTGTTGAAATTTATACTCAGTACATGAACCGGAGGACACCGCCAGGTCTGTCAACTCGGTTCAAGGATCTTTATCGCATCGTATGAATACCCTTAATGCTAATGAGCCAATGCCATTTCTAACTTACAAAATTAGCTTTCCTGCGACACGTCAATCATGTCTGCAGTTCCATACGAAACGCTCCTCAATCTCCCACCTCAAGCAGACGAGTTATCCCTATCTTCGGAGTGGCTGCCGCTGAGTGAATTGCTGAAATTCATGCAAAAGCGACGACTTCTAGCACTGTGCTATGTTCTAGATTCGCAGAAGCTCAGTCTTTTTCCTCCGTCTCTGGAACCTGACTCCCCATCTGGACTGAACCTCCCATTTATATGCTCAACAGAACTGTGGGACTCCGCAACCCCTGAAGATATATTAGAGTGGCGAGATACAGCGGATTTTGCATACGTCTCGGAAGTGCTCAATGGTGTATCACCCATGAGGCCAGCAGCTCCGACTCCATTTGATGCTTTCCACTCTGCTCTCCTGGTGGCTGCCGCGTCAGAAAATGAACCGAGCATTTTGGATGCCAGGAGGCTAAACCAGACGAGTTCGACACAACTTCTCTACCTTGCTACTGTTCTAGCACATTACACGCCTTTGCGTGCTCTGTTGGCCGTAGCTGGAGAGACATGGGTCATGGGCGAAAAAATAAGCACGAACGACGAATATCAAGCGTTGAGAGCAAGTCTACGGGCTTGGACTATAGATCAAGGACTTTCAAGAAATAGCAAAGCAATAATGACGGCCTTACAAATCTTGCGTCTGGAATTCAATCGCCCACCTGCGGAAGCAAGAAACTCGACGCTGATCGAACAATGGGCAATCCATCTTGCAGCACTTGTTATTTGGGCTACAGCATACACTATCCAATATCCGAAACGCGATCCAAACATCCTACCATCGCACAAAGCTACTCTGACAGGAGAGGTCCAGGTTCCTATTCACTCCGTGCTCAACGCCGTCGAGCAGGGGAAATGGAAGGACGTTGTCGCAGGAAATGGAGTGGTGGAAGTATTGAAGTCGGTGAGGATAACAATCAACGGAAGTACTAATGGGCTGCTCATCGAGGCGCTGCTAGTTTTGGGTAAACTAGTCGACCGAGGATCGGAAGAGGGTTGGTTCTGAGGATACCAAGTGATCTGCATTTGAGTGATATCTGCATAGCAAAGCGCGTCAAAGCATTGTTTACTTTTTGATGACGAATCATTTACAGCACAAGCGAGATATTGCATGTTCACAGAAACGCTTCTATGCGTTGTATTATGTACGAAGTCCATATATCATCAATCTTTCCTGCGCGGAAACCTTTCAAACCGCCGCTATGCAAATGAAACAAACTTGATGTTACCATAAATCATTTCTTTACGCAGCTGTCGCTTTGTCAAGCCCCTTCTCAAGGTCTATCTTCTCGACTGAATGTCCTTTCATGTCCATCGAAATATCCGTCTCACCAAGCGCGGCGCCGGTCTCCATTGCAGGTTCTGCCATCACTTCTGGCTTCAGTCTTCTTTCAATCCTCTCGCGTTTGCCCTCCAACCTCTCCTTATCCGCCTGCATCTTCCGGATTAATGTGCTCTTCATCCTGATCTTCGCACCATACCGATAGAAAACAAACGGTATAGGCACACACGCCAATTCCAAAAGCCCCAACAACGTCCCCGCCCAATGCGGTCCCAGGCTACTATACAACGCCGGACCCGCAAGCGGCAACGTCGCACCCGTGATACTTCGCAACACCGCGTTCCCCGCCAACGCCGACGCGGCATAGACCCCATAACTATGCAGCATGTAGTTGTTGCCGTAGATGAACAGCGCCGTGTTGCCCGCGCAGAAGGGCACGCCGGCCAAGATGGGCCAGATCCAGTGCACCGGCTGCACGCACGTCCACGCGAACCACAGCTCGCCCGCGGGCACGAGCAGCGCGCCGATGCACACGATGAAGACCTGGGCCTCGGGCGGCGGACGGCCTGTGGCTGGGTCGGGCTGGTGGCGGTTGATGATGCGGCGGATGAGCGGCTCGCCGAGGATGGTGGTGAGGGAGCCGATGCCGATGCCCGTGTATGCGAGGCCTGTGAAGCCCGGCGACCAGCCGCGGTATTGCGAGAAGGTGATGGGGTAGGCGACGAAGCAGAGGTAGAGGATTGCATAGACGATTGCGATGTAGATGTCCCAGAAGATGCAGATGGGTTCGGTGACGGCCATGATGAAGGGTCGGCTGAGGTTGATCTTGAGGAGCTCGAGGACGGATTTCTTCTCGTCGTAGCGGCTCCACCAGCGCTCGTCGCCTGTTTCTTTTCGACGCAGTTGCGCTTTCCTGCGAAGAATGGTGGGGGCGTATGTTTCTTTTGCAAAGAGCAGGAAAGCAAACGAAACACCTGCAGCTATCATGACAACCCAGTTCACCCACCTCCAACCAGCGTACTGGAAGACCCAGCCGCCTATGAGTGGACCAAGCACAGGGCCATTCATCGGTCCGATCCCCCAGATAGAGAATACAAATGCACGGTATTCGTCGGTTGCAATATCGTTGATTGAGCCTGGCGCGTTACTAATCAAGGACGCGGCTGCAATGGCGCCAAAAAATCTTGGAGCCAGAATGCCTGCAAAATCCTGGGTAAGAGCAGTTGGCAGAACGAGGAGAGTGAACAATCCTGTTGAGATGATGTAGATTAGTCTCCGGCCAATCATCTCGCTCATTGGAGCTGAGATGAGGCAGCCAACAGCCAGTCCCAGCAGATATGTTGTTACACCGAGAATACCAACCGTCTCTGAAATACCAAAACTGTCCATTATGCCTGGTATAGCGGCAGTATATGAAGTTGAGTAAAGTACCACAACCGTTGTGGAGTACGAGAGCGTGGCAATGACCGTAGACTTGTATGCCAGTGACCAGTTGAGCGGATTGTCCGGATCATCTGGACCATCCCAATCGACCTCGAATGCCGGATTCTGTGTTCCTGTTGTCCCTACCGAGACTCCAGATTTAGTTCTGTACATAGCATCATGTCCAGCATGGGAAGCTTTTGGCGTAAGAGGTTTTTGCTGTCCATTCTCATCAGAGTTATTGGATATGGTTGGTACCTCGGTTGACGACTCAATGGATTCGGAATGGTAACTTTCGGTCGAGTTGACGGATTCACGATGTGCTTCATTCTTTTCAATATCCTTTTCTAAAGCAGAGAATGCCATGATGACAGCACAGCTTAGATTTTCGTGGGTATAGTCTTTTGTGCGAACGCTTTATCCAATTGGCGAAAATACAGAAAATTTGAGCAAAACTAGTGGTGGGGAAATGCTCCGTAAAGGTACCAGTTCTGCAAGAAAGGGTTGCTACACAGGTTCTTGCAGAATCAATTGAAGAGCAATGCTAAAGATAAACTGTCACAGAGTAACCAAGTTCAAATTAGAAATTAGTAATTGAGGAAAAAGAGTGCGGAGTTAAGCAGGAGGCTCCAGAGATAAACACCAGGAATGGGCACCCTAACTGGCGCCTCGGCCTTACCAATGCAAATATAGCGTTAATGTGATGGGCTAACATACTCGCAGGGTTTAAAAGACCCAATGATCATGTAGTGGCTACAAGTCGACTTTGACAAGGACATTTATCGCATTCCAAGAACGTCTAAAGCAGAGGAGGCTCATTGACTTGACTACAGAATTAACTGTGTCCCTTGTCATAAGACCTTTCCCACATCTAAATGGATTCCCCATGGTGACGGCTTCATCTGCTGTTCGTGCTACCCATGTATGGAGTAGTACACCGGAAAGGCTCTCTACAAAATTGGTTTGAGGTAAAAACACGCCGGCATCACGACAACAAAAACTGCCGATTATCCGGTATTGTGGGAGAGACCACTGCAAGCGAGAAGGGATGTGGAGGTCGGCTCGCAACGTTGTGGATGTTACCTTAGCGCGTCTTGTGGCGTTTTTCAATCTTCCAATGAGGCAATAGCTAATTACGCCGAATCCCTGTTATCGATAATGGAAACTAGCTTGACTGGTGATGACATGACATGCTTGCCTCGAGAGCTACAAGCTTCCATAATCTGCATCACTTGACAATCGACCTCATCTCCCTTTTGCTCATTCATATCAAGCCTCGTCACCGTTTCATGCTTCCGATTCGTACTCGATTCCTTGCCCACCAAACACACTTCTTCCGGTACAAGCCCTGCACCATTCAATACGCTAGCTTCAGTGGGGGAGCTCACAACATGGCTCAAGAATTCAAACTCAAGGATCTGACATCGATCGATCTAAAGAATGGGCAAACACAAGAAGCAGAGGTAGAGGGGATCGAGGAGGGTAAGGTACTGTTGGTCAAATTCAAAGACGAGCTGCACGCCTTGAGTCCCAAATGCACGCATTACGGTGCACCAATGAAGAACGGAGTCCTGACAGGGGAAGGAAGACTGACTTGTGCTTGGCATGGAGGTAGGATATTCTAAGAGTTGGATATGTAATCAAGTCTGCTCACATCCCTGCAGCTTGTTTTAACGTAGCTACCGGTGACGTTGAGGATGCTCCTGCACTTGATCCCTTGGCTAAATTCGAAATCATCCAAAAGAATGGAGGCGTATACATCAAGGGTGAAAAGGAGGGCATCACATCAAGTCGGAGATCTCTCAATTTCAAGTGCAAAGCACAAGGTCAAGAAAAAGTCGTTGTCATTGGAGGGTATGTTCATACCGGATTGCCTGTGATTGTGCAATGGTACTGACAAGTTTTGAAGTGGTTCTGGCACAATTGGCGCCATTGAGGGGCTTCGAGGCGGTGGTTTCACTGGACCCATCACAGTCATCTCCAAGGAGGGGTATAGACCGATCGACCGCACGAAGCTTTCCAAGGCCCTTCTCGCAGATGTTTCCAAGGTCGCGTGGCGATCACCTGAGTTCTACAAAGATGCCTCAATCGACATATTCGAGGACGAAGTTAGCAAGGTTGACTTCCAGGGCAGAAAAGTGACTACGGAATCCGGCAAAACCTACGACTACGCAAAACTTATCATAGCTACGGGCGGTGCACCCAAATCGCTGCCTTTGCCTGGCTTAAAATTTGGCGAGCTTGGCAATGTGTTTCTATTACGGTCTGTACCAGATGTACAAGGTATTGTTGGTGCTGTTGGCGATGGCGGAAAGAAGATTGTGGTGATCGGAAGCTCCTTCATTGGCATGGAAGTTGCGAATGCATTAGTGCAGAAGAAAAACGATGTCACTGTCGTTGGAATGGAAAAACAGCCGATGGATCGTGTTATGGGTGAAACAGTTGGGAAAATATTCCGCGGCCTCCTCGAGAAGAATGGTGTGAAGTTCCATATGGAGGCTTCAGTAGACAAAGCAACGCCCTCGAAAGCAGATTCATCGAAAGTCGGAGCGGTTCACCTCAAGGATGGCACAGCGCTTGAAGCAGAGATCGTTATTGAGGGTGTCGGCGTCGGCCCGGCTACTGGTTTCCTCAAAGATTCAGGAATCCCGCTTGAGAAAGACGGTAGTATCCGAGTTGACGAGAGTTTCGCTGTTCCGGGACATAACGGTGTCTTTGCAATCGGAGATATTGCAACTTACCCATACCACGGCCCTAACGGAAATGGTGCTCCAGTCCGGATCGAACATTGGAACGTTGCTCAAAACCAAGGGCGTAGCGTTGCCAATTCAATCGCACACCCCAACGCTGCCAAGCCAAAACCTTTCATCCCAGTCTTCTGGTCCGCAGTCGGTTCGCAGTTGCGGTATTGCGGTAACACGGTTGGAGGTTACGATGATGTTCTCCTGAAGGGAGAACCAGAAAAGCCAAGTTGGGTGGCATACTATACAAAAGGAGAAACGGTGGTGGCTGTAGCCAGCATGATGAAGGATCCGTACATGGCGCAAGCTGCTGAACTCATGAGAAGGGGGAAAATGCCAAGCAAGAGCGATATTGCAAAGGGTCTCGACATTTTAGAGATTAGCATACCATCTGACATTAAGATGTAGATAATCGAGTGGACTCTACAGGGTACCTTCTTTGGTAACTTTTCTCAGTAAAAATCAAGTGGAGAATGTTGCCAAGGCCAGAGCTTAAACGGTCCCTGAGCGGTCAGGACAAGATGTCCGCAACCTTTTTATCTTCTCCAATAATTAGACCTCGTAGAAAAAATCGAGCGCAAACTAAATCACGGCTTCTATCGGCTGGCTTGATAGGCCCTAAACCGCATTGAATCACGGTAATCCGATGTGGCATGGGCTAGTGAGCACAAACCAGGTACCTATCCTCTCATCTTGTACGTAGCTGAGCTGCTGTACCAACTTTACGGTTCAGTTTTCACTAACATCTACTATGGCATCCTGACTGTTCTCTTGCATGTTGTATAGTCCTCTTCGAACTAAGTGCCCGCCATGGCGAGCAAATTCGATTAAGCCGACCTACGATGGAAAAGGCAAGCGGATTACTTTGTAATGCCTGTTCATCTCTCAACCTCTCTCCGGAAGACTTTGAGTTGCCCTCCACCGTTCTTCGGAGTAGATTGAAAAAACCCGCCCTAACCGGTAAAGTCAGTGATCTGAAAGGAAACTCTTCTGAATGCAAGCTATGTCGACTTATCCTCCGCGCATTGCAACTGAATCAAAGGCGCAATCCGCAACTTGTACAAGACAATGCAGAATGGGAGCTGGCTTGCTCTACAAGCACGATCGAGTATGCGCACCGTTCGCGTGCCCTTACAAAGGAAAAGGTGGGGTCTGCATTGTATCCCATGCTCAAGGCGCCTCTCGCTGGTAGATTTTACGGCATCCAGCTCATTGACGACAAGCATACAAGCTCACTACTCAGGGGCCGGCTCGTCGGCAACGATCCGGACGTGGCCATGATTCGAGGTTGGATCAAGCGATGCCAAACTGAGCACGGAGAATCTTGTAAAGAGACTTACTTGCACATCCACGAATGCCCATGCGACATACTTCTAATTGATGTAGAAGCGAGTTGCTTGACTCGTCAAAAGAGCAGTGCAGCTTATGTTGCTCTGAGCTATGTTTGGGGAAATGCAGCCCAGGTGTTGACCCTAAAGTCGAATGTAAAACAATTTTCGCAACCTAATGGGCTTGTCAAGACAGATCTACCGAAGACTATTTCCGATGCGCTCGAAGTCACAAAAGCTCTGGGTTTTCGCTATCTTTGGGTCGATACCTTCTGTATCGTACAAGATGATGATGAATCCAAGAATATTATGATCCAATCAATGGATTCTGTCTATGGGAATGCAGTAATCACACTAGTTGCTGCGACTGGCGGGCACGCCAATGCTGGACTTTCTGGATGGCACAGGACTTCTCGAACATCGCCGTGGGAAGATATTGAAGTGATTCGGACCGGCTTCCAAATTGGTCTTTTGCCGTTCTTTGAGAACGAGTTGGAAGATTCCCCATACTCTAGGAGAGGCTGGACGTATGTCTTTTTTCTCCTCTTGCCCTCCAAATCCTCACCTTCCTAGTATCCCTTAATATTTCTTGATATGTTGTGTAGAACACAAGCTTATTTACTAATCTTTCGGTCATTCTTCACAAGCGTCAAACTTAATTACGTGCGAGACATGTTCTGTATTAGTCTGCGTAAGGTATTGCAATCGCGATCTATTTCTTCAGCTAATTGATGACAGGTATCAAGAACTGGTCCTGTCCTCTCGCTGCCTGATTTTCATGAATGGTCGGGTCTTCTTCTACTGTAGAGCAGCAGTATGGAGAGAGGACCTCATGGCTGAAAGCAATGAAATCGATCCTGTGGTTAAGTCCAGTACTGGTGGCTCATTTGGATCACCAGATCCGCTTCCAAGACTTGCAGATCATGTAGAAATGTACAGCTCACGAAATCTGACCCATTTGGGCGATATCAGTAAAGCCTTCGATGGGATAAAAAGGGCAATAACCCCGTTCTTGAACGGTAGCATCTTTCTGCAAGGGCTTCCTATCGTAGCGTTCGATTGGGGACTTCTCTGGGGAGGTTTCTTTGGATCTCATCTTAGAAGACGCCCTGGCTTTCCAAGTTGGAGTTGGATGGGACATGTGGGTCGGGTAATCATGGCCCATGGGTCTCCAGGTGATCGTGTTCAACAGTGGTTACAAGAGAAGACTTGGATCGATTGGTACTACGCCAGTGATGGAGGTATTAGGCCTGTCTGCAGATTTCTGCCATCACAAAAAGGAAATTCAACTGAACGGCACTTGGTCGAAGATGGAGGTGTCGATAGGATGAATGTGACACAGCCTAGGTCGCAGGTTGCTACGCAGCACAGTGATGATCACTGTCCAGGATACGGTCCTGGACAGCCTGGCAATCTGTTCGGTCGTGAGGGTGAGTACTTGCCCGATTTGGGGATCTCGTTGCATTTACATTCGGGGCCCTCACGGATAGAAATTACATCGCATGGCAGTCTTAACTTCATGACCTTCTCATGTAGATATTGTCTTTCGCAGCCTCACACTCCGAACGCAAGAGAAACATACACATCCAACTGTTTCGTACTTAGAGACTCACAACAAGAGATATGTGGAATCTGTCATGATGACCACAATCTCTTTGGCTCAGGCTGGGCCTTTGAAGGCCAGACTTGTGAGGTCATCCTGTTGTCATATGCTGCAGGTTGGTCTAGAGACAGGGCAATTTACAGGTTTTCACATCTAGACATTCCAGATAAGTATCGATCTCGAGGCTTGAAAGAAGATGCAGATGACAGTGTGGTTATTCTAGATGATGAGGGAGATATGCAGTGGGAATCATGGGATATGTTTAACGTCATGCTCATCCGACCGTATCCGGAGAACTGCGATGTTTACGAGAGAATCGCCATTGGGGTGCTGCACCGAAGGGCTATTGAAACTTCGCTCGAAGCCGTTTGTTTCAAAAGGATCATCTTATATTAGCATGTGATGTTCCAAGACTTAGTATAGAGACTTATTTTGGCCTTCCATTCAGTCATTCATTCGTTCTCTCTCTTCATTTCTTTCTTTCTTGTCCTCTGTAACTATTCCAATGGTTTGAAGCCATAGTGGTCAACCGAACGTTTTGAATATTTGAGCCTTGCATGTTAGAAAGCCGGATTTCGCCCTCATATCCTTGAGGTGGTGAGAGAAGAGAAGTGCCATGGTGAATCAAATGGATCCAATAGAAAGCCAATGGTGAAAATTGATGCCTAATTTTATCCTACCCTTTTAACAAATGGCAATGGAGAAAGATGAGGACTAAACGAGGGAAGGTGAAATGCCTTTCCTTTAGGAAGGAGAAGCCCCAAACCTAGTATCAAAGCTGGTTTGTAACTGCAAAGATTCGAGGCATTTCCGAAAATTCATAGTATGAGTTTTAAGATGGAGACACGTTAGGTGGGTCAGTAACGCGAAAATAATGCAACTGGAAATCCAGTGCGGCTAATAAAACGGACATGCACACATTGACTCCTTTATGATGAGCATGCTGAGAGACACTGCGGGGGAGAAAGGAAGTCGCGCAGTGCGAGCTTCTCTCATGGTACTTTGTCAGTGTTTTACACGCCTCAGATAGTTACCGTAGTGAGACTTCAATTCTTGATAGGCCAATAGTCCACCGAGAGTTGATTCGTTTGCTCTTCTCCATAAGCTCGATATAGGATCGCACGTAGAAATCGATTCGCTGACGCGGAGGATGATGTGACCAAGCGTGTTTCCGCTGCTTCCGAACCATCTCAAACTCCCTCTTCAACGAAAGTCTCAGCGCTAAGACACTCCCGATGCTGGCGGACGTCGTGGGCGATGCCAGAGGCATCACGCTTCGTCGGTCAAGTCCAGCGATCGCCCTGGTTCTTCTGTCTGTTCTCAAAATCTGGAAATGGAGCCTCTTCCCAGCAACCTGGACAAATGTGATTGGCTGGACAGGCTGGGTTGCTCTTTGGCTATATCGGACATTACGGACCGATCCTACAGCGACAGGCGATCTCCTTGCTTTATTTTTCATTGAATCATGGACCGTCCCATGGAAAGATGTGTCTCTAACGCCTCAATGTACTGCAGTTTGGTGTTCAGACCCAGTCACTTGGGAAGTGCTCGCGCTGCTCGGGGTTTGTGCAACTTTAGCTGGTATCGGTGTAAGATGGGAACAACGCCATCAAGAATCCGATTTGGAAACCATTCCAGAGATTGAACCGTTTGACGATCATTTCTTACAGCCCATGTTGCTTCCATGTAGGACTTCACATACCCGCCTTTTCCCTCAAAAGCATTCGTTTTCGTACTCCTATCTTTGCGTGGGAATTCCTGTTGGATGGCGAGGCTCGATTGGTAGTGCTTTGTCTGTTGATACCCAGATCTTACCTCCTGGAAAAAGGCAGAGAAGTTGGTTCAACGTCTCGGGTGCTGATTATTTGGAGCGGGATGGCTCTGATCTTGATCTCAAAGCGAAATTGGCATCTTATCTACAGTCTCAGGTATGCTCTAAAAGTTCCAGTCCTGCTTCGACAACTACGACTAATTCTAAACAGGGTGAAAACCCAGGTGACTATCCACACGTATATCTTGTCACCGCTCCAAAATTTCTAGGTTACTCTTTCAACCCGGTTTCCTTTTGGTATTTGTACTCTGAATTAAGACATCTGAAAGCCATGATTCTTGAAGTGAACAACACTTTCGACGAACGACGAATGTACTTCCTCAAGCCTCCAGCAACGAGCAATGGCCATGGCAAGCCTGGTCCTGACGATGCTTCCGACTTAATGGGTGCTGCTCAAGGTCTCTTCCCGGAGCAAATTAAAGCCCATACGCAATCCAATGTCTTTTCTGAAGCTTGGTCTAAAGACTTCCACGTTTCTCCCTTCAATGACAGAAAAGGTTCTTACTCTCTTGCTGCTCATGATCCCTTGGCTAAAATTAGTAACCCTCGATGGCTCGTGGATAACACCATTGTACTAAAGTCTGCTGAAGGCCGACCCAAGATTGTTGCCCGCGTCTTTGCGGATGGGCAGCCACTCGATCCACAAACAACGAGATCATTTGACCTTTATAGGTTCGTCCTTGGATGGTGGTGGGTTGGCTTCATTACAT
Source organism: Astrothelium macrocarpum (assembly GCA_021030915.1). NCBI lineage: Eukaryota > Fungi > Ascomycota > Dothideomycetes > Trypetheliales > Trypetheliaceae > Astrothelium > Astrothelium macrocarpum. The sequence continues at coordinate 69,665 of JAGEMR010000014.1, read as the reverse complement.
TTCCCCGCATCGTAAAAGAAGCGTACCTACTTTATTTCAAAAGGGAGTTACCTGTCTGGTTTCGACCAGAGGTGGACATAAGAAGCATCGGTAGACATCCAACAAGCTCAGAATGGTAAGATCTCTCTGACTTCGAGCCTTTTATTTGCTTATATTTAGTAGGGTGCTTCAATCCTTCTTCCAGCGATACCTTGAACACCTTGTCAAAAAGGCAAGTCAGCCTCTCAATGTCATCTTTGTGCCGCCCTCAGGCATGGGACTTAGACAGATCCATAAAACTACGGAGCGTCATACAGAGAAGAATGTTCCGACTACAGAGCTGCACGTGCTCACTCCTGCCTTTTATAGCCGATTTGTACACTATGCGCATGCATCGGAGGCATTCGACCGCGAATGTCTCTGCACAGATGAGCTGAATAGAACGTTGTGGATCTCCAATGCTGAGCTTCTGCCCGTATTACTGAGCAATTCGGATAAATCTGTTCGGTCAGAAAGACCAGGGCCTTACCAACAAAACGACGGAAATCTTTTGGAAAAGCTCCGCTGGGGCTTGCTCAGAAGATTGCGGTGTCCCCCTCCAGTACCTAGTTATCCCGGCGATCGAGCAGAAGATGCTTCAATATCCAAGCAAGACATTCGAACAGTGCCATTTTCGGAATTCGATTTGTACGTTGGCGCAAACTTAAAAGACTCCTGGATATATCGTCGCAACGTCACTACTCTCTTCTTGGCTCAACGGCTAGCTTTCGGATTCGAAGGCTTGATTCATGTGTCCGATTTCTTATTACGATTCACGCTACTACTTCTTGTTTGGCAATACACCAGTAATGCGCCCACGATCGACACGAAAATCATTCCAGATTGGACTTTGCCACCTTTGCTTTCACAAGGCTCTGAACTGCTTTTGGTAAACTTGGTCAACATCTGGGCGTGTGTCAAATAATCCAGCAATTGACCGGGGTGTTTGCTATCATCAACTATTAACAAAGTCGGCTAAGAAGATATTCACGCAGTCAGCATATAGGGCTGGTACATTCTGCATTCTTGATAGCGCGATTGCAGTGCGGCCCAGCTGCAGGAGCCGCCTCAGCGCCTCGGAGATCGCCCGAAGTTCCGCATCGCAATTCATACTGGTCCCCGAAGCCAAGGCGCCTCCCGGTCACTCGCTTCGGAGTTGCAGACGGTAGTTGGGAAAAAAGCTGATCTATTCGCACTAGGTAGTTGTTGTTTCATTTTCATCGTCCAATCTCGCCGCTCTAGATTGCGGGGTTTCTTACGTTCCCCTGACCCAAAAAAGGGATTGACATGTGCACATGTATTCCAGGTTTTCATTACCGGTGAAAGAATGCGGCAAAAAGACTGGAGGCCTGAACAGTGGCGGCTGAGTTAAGGATTGAAAAGTAAGAACGACCGACGTAGCGCTGACAACTATGTATGGTCAGTACATAGTAATCTGGGAAGCAAATGTGACGGTATTTCTCCCTGCCTAAGTTCCCAGTTCGCCGACTGGAAATACCCAAAAGCAGCAGACTTGGGCTTACATTTTTTATTAGAGTTTATTAGAGGTTATACTATACGCGCTGTTTGTTCCTAGGATCAATATAAGTTGATGTATAGAGAAACACGCAATCCTTACTTCCTGCAACTCATTTCAAGCCCACATTGAACCACCTACCCAGCAATCAAATTGACCAGTCCTCTACATCGTCGCCCTTCGTCATGGACACCGACGAACTCGAGAAGAAAAAGTCTGGCGACGTCGTAGAAGCGCACACCGAGCAGCTCGACCTCGAAGCCATCGGCGAACAAGACGGCTACGTCGTCGACCTCAACCTCATCGATAAAGACGACCCAGCCTACCGCAACCTCAAGCTCGCGCCGGACGGCCACACCGTCCTCATCCCGCAGCCCAGCGACGACCCCAACGACCCCCTCAACTGGAGCCAGACGAAAAAACACATCATCCTGTTCGTCATCGCGGCGACCGCCTTCCTGCCGGACTATGGCAGCGCGACGGGCGCCGTGACGCTGCTGCCGCAGTCGGCCATTTGGCATCTGAGCCAGGACTACGTGAACCACTCGCAGGTTGGCAACGTGTTCATGCTGGGCGCGGGCGGCATCTTCGTCGTGGCGCTGGCGGCGTACTTTGGCCGGCTGCCGGTGATGTTCTGGTTTGCGCTGACGGCGGTGTGGACGGCGGCGTGGTGCGCGGGCGCGACGAGCTTTGATTCGTTCATGGCTGCTCGCATCCTGAATGGCTTCTTCTCGACTGTTGCTCAAGGCGGTGGTCTGATGTTCATCAAGGACATATTTTTCTTCCACGAGCATGCGCGCAAGATTAACATCTGGGCGTCGTTTATCATTCTTTCGCCGTACTTTGGGCCGCTCATTGCTGCGTTCATCATCTCCACGCAGAAATGGCAGTGGGCTTTCGGTGTCTACACGATCGAAACAGGATTGTGCTTGATCGCAATAGTGCTGTTTGTGGATGAGACGTTCTATAACCGCAGGATTCCTCCAGATCAGCACCTCCCGCGGAAGAGCAAAATCCAACGACTCATTGGCATCGAGCAGTGGAGATCCCGCCACCAGCGCAGCACCTTCTACCAAGCAGTCATGCGGCCTGTACGAGTCATCCTGAAGCCCACAATATTCTTATCGACAGTGTATTACCTCTTCACCTTCGCCTGGGTGGTCGGCATCAACACCACGCTCTCCATCTTTGTCACTCCCCTCTACGGCTTCGGGCCCAAGCAAATCGGCTATTTCTACTTCACTCCCATTGTGGCCGCTATCCTTGGTGAGATCGTAGGCCATTGGCTTCACGACGTCACCGCCAACTTCCTTACCCGTCGCAACAAAGGCACCTTCCAACCCGAATTTCGGCTTATGGTGATTTGGCTCAGCACGCCGTTCATGATCACGGGATTGGTGGTTTTGGGCTTTGCACTGGAGCGCGCATGGCATTATATGGTGGCGGCTGTGGGTTGGGGGTTATATGTGTTTGGAATTATGATCACGACGGTGGGAATCCAGTCGTATTGTCTTGATAGCTATCCTGAGGCGGGCGGGGAGGTGAATGCGTGGATCAACTTTGGGAGGACGACGGGCGGGTTCATCATCTCGTATTTTCAGGTTTCGTGGGCCAATGCGATGGGGACGGAAAAGAGTTTCGCGATACAGGCAGGAGTCATTGCAGCAGTGTTTTTGATTGTCATTTTCATGCAGGTGTATGGGTTGAGGCTGAGACGGTGGGCTGGTAGACTAGATTTCAAGACAGATTAAAGTAAACAGACGTAAACAAAAGTAAACAAACAATGCGATATTTTTCTCGGTATTTTGACTTGAGAAAGGTGATATCCGAATGCACGAGGAGTGATGGACGGCTAGCTGCTTGAACTAGCGGTACTTGCTCGCTCGTGTGGTGTGATTAGGAGGTGTGAGAAGAAAGTTTTCTGTTGATTGTCACGACTGTTGAGGGTGAGAACAAGGGGCAAAAAAATGGATCGGCCGCCAAATTTAGGTGGAAGCCCGGTTAAGGCCATCCGGACAGTTGCACTTCAAAAGTCGACGAGCTGCGATCATTGTCCCAATTCCGATCCATTCCTCTCGCCCTCACAATCCATTGTCTGGATTATCTCTCAAACGTCCTCCAAGATGATAACGGCCGGCCAATAATCACTGTGCGATTCCCTTTGCCTCGCATTGTCACCACTGTCTCCTGTACATTAGTCCTGCAAAATTACGAAGCTAGGGACCGGGGCTGCTTTAGCTCACCGCGCCGACGGGTCTAAAAATTATTTGAGCTCCTTCTCAGTTATCTTCAGCCCGTTGATTGAGTTTGCATTCAAGCAGTTCTCACTATCTCCACTTCAACATGGCCACGGTGAAAGCTCAAGTAGCGGAAGCATTGTTGGGGACGACCCAAGAACCCCAACTCTCACAACAGAGTCGCGCTTCCTTCTTGAAGTACGCGCGGAAAGATGAAGAGACGGGGGAATTCTATTTGGGCGAGAATGAATTCATTGATGCCATTGCCCCGGAAAGCGAAGATTACGTATGTCATACTCTTTGAGTCATAGAGTTCGACGCGTTCTACCATTCAATCGAGAAGTTGTGTTTCAACACATGCTGATCCGTTATGCTTCCAGCACAAAATCAAGCGTGAGCAGTATGCCGTGCTTTTCCGCGTTGCAGACCGAAGAAAGTCTGGTCGACTCAACATGCACGATTGGCACACCTTTGAGAATCTCCTTGCCAAGCCAGATGCCGAGTACGAGATTGCCTTTCGACTTTTCGATGAAGATGGTGACGGGCTTGTTGTGTTTGAAGACTTCAACCGAATCCTACAACAGAACAAGGGACCAGATACCATACCATTTGATTGGAACTCGGAATGGGCAAAGCTTTACACAGGAGGCAAGAAACATCGTCATGAAATGACGTATCCTCAATTCTCGCAAATGCTACGGGGCTTGATAGGAGAACGGATACGCCAGGCTTTCCACTATTTTGACAAGAACGGGGATGGATACATAGAACCAGCAGACTTCCAACGCATCATTGTCGAGACAGCACGACACAAACTTTCAGATCATCTTCTCGAGAACCTACAATCCCTCTGCAATATTTCCACAGGAAGCAAAATCTCATACGCGAATGTAAGAGCATTCCAAAATATGATACGAGAAATGGATCTTGTGGAGCTGGTGATCAGGAATGCAACCAGCAAGAGCGCGGATGGAAAGATCACAAGGACGGACTTTTTGAATGAAGCTGCACGAATAACACGATTCTCCTTGTTCACTCCCATGGAGGCAGACATCCTGTTCCATTTCGCAAGTCTCGACGAACCCTCTGGAAGGCTTGGGTTGAATGATTTCGCCAAAGTCTTGGATGCATCGTGGCAGACTGCGTACGAGACGAGTTCAGATGCGGTTGGAGCCGCACATGATGCAGCAGCAAAGGCATTCGCGACCTCGAAAAGCGTTCTTCACGATGTCTTGGAATCTGTCCACCATTTTGCTTTGGGTAGTATAGCCGGAGCCTTTGGCGCCTTCATGGTCTATCCCATCGATCTGGTCAAGACTCGTATGCAAAATCAAAGGTCGAACCGTGTGGGCGAGCTCATGTACAAAAACTCCATCGATTGCGCGAGGAAGGTGATATCGAACGAGGGCGTTCTCGGCCTATACTCTGGCGTTTTGCCGCAACTCGTCGGTGTCGCCCCTGAGAAGGCGATAAAGCTTACTGTGAATGATCTCATCCGTGGCAAGTTTTCAGACGCAAAAACAGGTAAGATATGGTGGCCACATGAGCTCTTGGCAGGTGGCTGCGCTGGGGCTGCGCAAGTGGTATGTCTGAGAGCACGAGACTGAAGGATGAAGCCAAACTCACCAAATCTCAGATCTTCACCAACCCCTTGGAAATCGTCAAGATTCGGCTGCAGGTACAGGGAGAGCTTGCCAAAAAGTCATCGGACATACCAAAACGTAGCGCTATGTGGATTGTCAAGAATCTCGGTCTCGTTGGTCTGTATAAAGGTGCCAGTGCATGTCTGTTACGTGATGGTAAGTTTGTTCCTTTCCCGAGCTAGCCCCGGTTTCAAACAGCTGTGCCCCGAAAACACCTCCTAACTTTATCAATAGTGCCCTTTTCCGCGATTTATTTCCCTTCTTATAACCATCTTAAACGCGACTTTTTCGGCGAGTCCCCTAATAAGAAGCTCGGTATTCTCCAGCTCCTCACTGCGGGCGCCATCGCCGGCATGCCCGCAGCCTACCTAACGACCCCTTGCGACGTCATCAAAACTCGCCTTCAGGTCGAAGCTCGCAAAGGAGAAGCCAGCTACACCTCCCTCCGCCAGTGCGCCCGGCTGGTCTGGCAGCAGGAAGGATTCCGCGCCTTCTTCAAGGGCGGACCCGCCCGCATCCTACGCAGCTCCCCGCAGTTCGGCTTCACCCTGGCGGGCTATGAGGTGCTCCAGACGCTGCTGCCGATGCCGGGCAGCAGCAAGGACGATGGCGGTGGGGCGCGAGGGCCGAGCGGGCACGCAGAGCCCGGCGTGGGACTGCACGAGGCCAAGGCGCCGCTGCCCTATCTGCGGAGCCGGAACGCGCTGAAGATCATCCTCGATCTGGACGAGAGCTTTGGTCGGCCAAAGGGGCCGGCGAAAGGGGGAAGCTGGGTCGGGGTGCCTGGCCTGGCCGGCTTCAGAGCCGTTGCGTCGTGACGGGTTGAGGCTGAAGAATAGGGAAAAGAATGGAAAGATCCCGACGGGAAGGAAAAGGAGGGGTGCAGCAGCAGCGTTCACTCACATTCACACACGGCAGGCAGATGTGATGGACGGATGGATTGGGGGGAGGAGGCGGGTGCGGCGATTTGCGGCACTGCAAGACGGAGATTTGCGAGATGTGTAATCGCGGAAGCTGGGGTTGGAATCGGCATGTCCGATTTTGGAGACGTTGAGGCTCAATTTGCATTTAGACTTTGGAGTTGGTGCACGGGCGATGGAGTGTAAAATAAGCACAACGTGAGTGGCTGGAGCATTCATGGGAAGACTTGAGCATCTAGCCTCACAAGCTCTGGTGCCATCCAGAGTGCATAGACCATGTCGTCATCGCCGTTTCCAGGAAGCATTGGCACGTCTAGGGGAGTGTTGGAGCTTTTGCTTACTTCGGCTTGCCTTCATATTTTCTTCTTACATCTTACATAGAGACGGATAGACATCTCGCCGGCTAGAACCAAGGGAGGATCGGTCTTATTTATTCTGGCAAATCTCAATCAACGGCGTGCGTCGAGATGGCGGTGTAGGGAGACGGAAAGGAAGGCCATCTCGCCCTTATCTTTACCGCTTGGCCAGCCGCCTTTCGGCTGCAACAAGTTAACGAGGAGCTTGCACGCAGACAGACAATGCGGTGGAAGGGTGTGGAGAGGCCTCTCAACACTTGCAGTTCGGGACGAATAGTCTCCACCGGACCGCCCCGAAAGCTCCTTAGTGGATGTCTCTGGCCAGTCCATCGGCCTAGGAGTAGTTCGCGCCCTATAGGGCAGTGGTGGCCTTAACCCAAGGCAATTTCCCACCATTCCCACCATTCCTACCACATTCACACGTCCGTCTGACATGCGACTCTTGGATTGGCACGATCGCGATGATTGCAGATAGACTAATGTAGAGCTTCGTGTATTGTCTCACGGGCCACTGGCCGTCCAATTGGCGGACGGGGTGGAGTTGGGGGGATGGTTTGACGCCTTCTCCGCAGTCCCCACGAGCGTGCCATGGAAAGGCCATTGTTCGTGGCGGTTGTAACATGTCAAAGAATAGACTCGGGAGCCCCTAGGGGTCGATCGCTTTTGTATTCGACAACGGCCTATCCGTGGCGATCCGCCACTGCTCCCTAGCGGGGCACGAAGGCTCTTTTTCACGCAAGATCCCAGCGCGCGTGTTGCAGCAGTCCGAGCAGTCAGCTGAGCACACATGGCATAACGGCGTTCCATTAATGCTCCATCTGTGGTTATCGAAGGGGTGGGGTAATCCTGGAGAGATGCTCCATCCATGACGGTGGCACGCTGTTTCAGAGTCCCGTGCAGGTCGCCAATCAGCGAAGGTTCAATGCGCGAACGAAGGCTCCGCCCCTGCGGTGGCGCTCTCTTGCTCAGTCCCAACGATGGCTGGCGCGCGCGCGCGCGGAGTTGCGTGCTTGCATAACGCTCCTCCGGTAGCATTGCGCTGCCCAAACCCTGCTGCCGAGTGCACGCCACGATCCCCAATGGAGCCGGACTAGGTAGCCCCGCGGAGCCGCATGCGTTTAGTACGGCCAGCCCGAACCGTGGTGGCCGCTTCAGGTCGGCGAGGCTTGCTGGGGAGCAGGTGTCGCGTCGCGAGCGAGCCCCCCGGAGCACGACGACGAGATGCGATGCTGGCCGTGGATGAGGCCTGCTCTCAGCCTCTGAGGCCTTGCCGCCATCCAAAGCGTCTTCTCATAAATCAGGGACCATGCCTCCACCTGCACGCTATGTCCAACCCGTCCCCGCCGTTCGAGTGAAAAATATTCTTGCGGCCGCCGCAGGAGCACGATGCTGTCGCCCTCCGGACTGCTGCCGTCACCGCTCAGGTCCTGGAGTCGCGCGGTCGCTGTGGTGGAGCGCAGTGGTTGACCAGCCAGACGCCTGATCGACCGAGGGAAGCGGCCGTCAGCTGCCTCCAGTCCATCTGTGGCTCGTGGTCCGATCGACAGACGAGCACGCCTCGCAAGCCTTACGGTGTGCAGATACCTACCGCCGTGGTAGGCTGATAGGGTGTTGCTGCAGAACCCCGCCAGCAGCGCTCGTGCTGCTGTCAAACTCCTCAGGCCGTCGAGCAAGTGCAACCAAGACAATTTTGCCCCCGAATCCGCCTCCATCGAATCACGACGTCTGCGTTCCGCTGCTGCCCCGAAAGCTCCTTCGCACGTGCCATCGTTGCCAGACAAGCCTTAACGGCCGGGGTGCGCCCGTCATCCCGAAGTACTGTTGAGCCGCGCAAAAGAGAGGTGTGAGGCTCTGTGGAAGCTGGCGGCGCACTGCATTCGGTACGTTTCAACCCTTTCCCACCTGTTCGCCATCCGTCCCGAAAATCGTCTTCTCTCTGTTTGTCCCTCACGCACGACATGTTCGAGTCCTTTGTTTATCCTTTATGCGCGCTGCGTCGCCGCTCCTGTGCTGAATCACACACGGGCTCCGACCACACAACAGACCCCCTGCCCACCAACACGGCGCTTATCCTCGCCTCCCAATGCTGTAAATGAATCTATATTGTTCGTCATCCATTCTTTGCGTGCTTCAGCGCCATCTCAACTGCATATCTGCTCGCCACTCCCATTCATTCGTCGCGTTGACGCTCGTTGCGAACCTACCCTACTCTGTCTCTCTCTCTCTCTCATGTTGCAGGCGCTTCAACCATTTCCATGTCTGATTTTAATCCGTCGGCTGCCTATCCATGGCTGTCATGCTTTTTCCCATCCTCGAGGCAGCTGAAACACTCTGATACTGATGGCAAAAAAGTACAGCAACGACAACAATTCGGTTTGGTTCCGAAATCTTCCTCCTTCCAACTAGGCTGTGCAAGGCGAAAAGCGGAAACCCTAGGACCGTGCGCGCCAATCGCTGGAATTGGGAGAGTTACGACGAACGACGACGCATTGACCAGGAGGTCAAACAATCGGTCTCGACCAGATTGATCCGCAACGGGATATTCACGAATCGCGTTTCATATCAAAACATTGCCATCAACAGTTCATCGATTAGGAAATCATCGACCATCTGCCATCCGGGAACCATTCCTTCCAAAACTGAACGGCTATACTTTACTCGAACCGCTGCAACGCTAAGGCTCAAAACCGAATCCGTATCTTGGCGCACTTTCATTCTTTTCAGCCGTTGACGGATGACTGCTTCCCCGGACTATTTCGACGACGACGACGCTCTTTCTCGTTCTCCGGGCTTGGAACAAGTCTATGTAAAGGCAAAGCCGTCACCTTCTCCACCACCATTCATTCCCAGAGAGTTACCGAAAGTGCCCGAAGACGTTAGTACAAACTCTTCTAAGCGTCGAAAACGCGCTAATCGGGCAAAGGCCCGCGCGAGCCAAGGCGACGCGGTTCTCATCAATTTCCTTGCCAATAACAATCATCCAGATATCGCCCGGGCTGCTGGAGAAGAACCCCTCAACTCGGCGTCTCAGTCAGAGGCGGACGAGTCGGAGGAAGACATGGAAGGCGGCTTCGTCGGGGTCATGAATCCACGACCCGGGACAGGACCTGATCCCCTGGCTTACAAACCTCCAGCAAGTGGCGAACTTATAACCACTGCCAAAGCTGCAATACGACAGCAAACAATGCAACTTGGGATACCCAATAGCAATGTCCCTGAAAGTCGCAAGGATAGTGCTGTATCCACTTCTTCGCCAGAAGATGAGCGAAAAGGCAGCATTGAAGGTCCAAGAAATAAATTTTCTACGCTTAGCATGACCAGTCCCCCATCAAGAGAATATGATATTCCACGGAGTCGTTTCTCTAGTCTGGACGAGAGCATCAGGTCAGGCAATGAAGGACCTGGTGGCGTTACTGAGCGACGGCAGCAATCATGGCCTGAACATCCGGAAAGTTACGCTCAAACAGACTCCATTAATGATTCTCCACGGTTACGGAAACATGCGATTTCGCCATCAGATGTCTCTCCGAGGCAACAATTGCCATCAATGCATGATCCAAGTTCGCCACCGAACCCGCTTGGTTCCCCGAATGCGGGACGAACGCTACCGTCATTCCACCAAATTAGTGAACTTGCAGATGCAGGGAATCAGGAGATCGAGGCCCGCAATAATAGCATATCCCATCAACACCGTCCCTCGAATTCAATATCTTCGGCCAGCACTCAATCCGCCATCGCCCAATCCCCCAGTCAACTTTCTCGCAATTTCCTACCCACTACTCAAAGGCGGTCTCCTCCCCTTGGACCGCCACTGAATAGTCATATCTCTCCCCCAACCAGTGCCAACAGCATTGGCGAACATTCTCCGCACGATTCTTCATTCAGACTTCGAGAAATTACAAGCCGGTCTCCTCCTGGGACGGGCAACTACGCTATGACTTCCAGCCCATACTTCTTCAACAGACCGCAATCACAAGCGGCAGACGCAGGTGGTGGTAATTTTACATCGTCTGTACAGCCGACAGGTACGGGTGAGAGACATCCCAGCACAGGCACAGGTGATGGGTATAGTTCGGGACCTTCTCCTGCTGAACAGCATCGCATGAGTGTAGATGGTACACCTCGAGCTAATTTGATCTTGCCACCCCCGAACCAACACCCGGCTTCTCGGGAAGGACCACCGCCTGTAGGTGGCTACCGGTGCGATCACCCCGGCTGCACAGCACCACCCTTCCAAACACAATATTTGTTGAAGTAAGTGCATCGCTTGGCCTTTCCTTGATTGAAAATTTCCCACTCAGTAACATCTCTCTACTTTCCCATCTCAGGCATGATTACCAATCGAAGGATGAGCGGGCAACGTGTTTTGGGATTAATGCAGTGACTTGCTACATGACAAATGCTGACTAAACGTACCTAGCTCTCACGCGAACGTACACTCGTCAAACCGACCACATTACTGTCCCGTCAAGGGCTGTCCGCGGTCAGAAGGAGGGAAGGGATTCAAACGGAAGAATGAGATGATTCGCCATGGTCTAGTGCATGAATCACCAGGTTACGTTTGCCCGTTTTGTCCGGATCGGGAGCACAAGTACCCCCGGCCTGACAACTTACAAAGGTACAGTCTCTCGCATCTTTAGCACAGGGACCAGAAGACTGACATCTATTTGATAGACACGTCAGAGTTCATCACGTTGACAAGGACAAGGATGATCCTCAATTACGTGAAGTACTGGCCCAGCGACCAGAAGGCGGAACTCGCGGTCGAAGAAGACGGATGGGACCTTGACCAAACCTTTCTAGCGCCACCGAAGTGGCAACTAGGCTTTGGCTACTAGACTCTTGGCTACAGTTAAGCCGGCGACGAGTTTCATTCTCGAATTTTTTGCTCTCAGTCTAGGGAAGTCATCGGCGTATTGGCAATATATGACCCATCGAGGAAGAGCCCCGAGAATGTCCGGATTCCGAATGGACGACTTACGAATCTCTTGACAAACTCAACTTCAACATCTACGCGCATTTTCACATTCATGTCACCAGTCATGGGCGCATTTTAGGTGTTACGGCATTTGTGGCATTTTGGTTCTTTTAGGCATGAACTGGCTCACTGCACGGATACACGATTGTGTCGGGCCATATCGGTCGTTCCGATACCTATTTTGCTTTTTACGTTTTGTTGATTTGGTCTTTTTGAAGGAAACTGTTACTTTATCATGGACTTCGCGCCCATTTCCCACTGTGGAATGGATGTATCATCGCGCTATGTAGTCCATTTCTCTATCTGCTTGGAACGTCTTTTTCTAACCACTTGTTTGGGAAATCCGGAAGGGCGCTAGATTTTCTTTTTGAGCTGTGTCTTCATTTTTTTAAGCGCATCAGCGGCGGTTATGCTTCAGAAAGGAAAAGGAAACAGGGATCATGTTGGGAGTCTTTACTGGCCACCCCCCCCGGGGGAGTGAAGATTTGGGATCGCAGAAGTAACGAGCATTAAGCCGACATGTTAAGACTGGCATCATTATGTAGAATGGATGTCTAGAGTAGGAGAAATCGGGAAAATGAAACTTCGACATGGCTCTCCCCATATTTAGTTGAACTAGGACTGCGACCTGGTACGAGCGTTTGCGCCTATCGCTGTTGTTTTACGATGGAGGACCCTGTTTCAGTACGTTTGCTGAAATTAAAGTGTCACCTTCTTATGCGGAGAAGCTTTGCAACTATCATTGGTCCATTCTCTTGTAGGAAATGTTTCATTTTCAGCTCGTCGATAAGGTCTTCATGTTTCTAAAACAATGTGGCACAGAAGTGGAATGTTCACAAGAAAGCCAAGGTGCATAGCACATTTAGTCACCAGAACATACGTCCTCACAAACCGAGCCATGACGGCCATAGGGTTGTCGGCCATGTCCGTGAGATTATTGCCGTTGGTCTGGGCGCTATCCAAAAGTCGCAACTCTCGTATTACCTTCTGCGTGTCTGTCGTAAAGGGCTAAACTAATTAGGCCATCCAAAGTATGATTATCGATATTCTTGCGTCTGTAAACGGAACATTCAGGAGACCAAACTGTAACTGGCTTTGGATGTTCCATTGGCCTGGATCAAGGTACAAGAGTATCATCACTAGGGGAGGCGCGCATACCTCCGAGAATGCATTCTCACTGAACGATATGTGTTTAGCCGAGGATTCAGCTTTGAAGCGGGTGAAGTGCAAAGACACATCTCAATAGAAACGGATTTGCGAAGTGTTACTACTGCCAGCATTTTCTGGTTCGGTCGTAGTAGCTTCCCTAGATGTTGCCTGATGTTGAGCTTTGCTCCCTTCTTCCGACGGCTGGTTCTCAGTGCGACCGACAGCTTCCAACTCACTGACATCACGTTCTCGAAGCTTTGCGTTCTCTTCCCTCTTTCTCCTTCGTCTAGCAAAAATTTCATCTTCCTTTGCAACCTCTCTCATCACTTCTTCCCATTCCTTTTCCCGTTTCTCGTCTCCCGTCCCTAGCTCCTTCTTAACGTCCACATCCTCACCCTGTTGTACACGTCCCACCACCTCTCTTAATTTCGCAATGTGGGCATCAGTGCGGAGGCTGTAGTTTTGGTGCTCTCGCTTCAATGTGAGAATCTGTATTGCCTGGGATCCCGCGAGTAGAGAGAGCATTATGACATGCGTGGCTGGATTCTTGAGCCAGTGCGGCCGAGATGGACTGTGCGAAGAATCCGGGCGAGGACGGCTACGTTTGGGGAGGATAGAGCGCCAGAAGGCGGGTTGGAAAATCGGAAACACGGATGAGGTTGGGTCGGAAGTGGAACGCAGCAGTAGTTTTGTAGAAGCGAATGGTCGTTTGAATTGAAGCAATGTGATTCCTCTTCTTATGCGAAGAGCATGGAGGCTTGCAGATGCGCATTGCCAACATACTGCAATGCGGCTTGCCATTAGGAGGAAACCGTACTTTGTTTCTGTCCTCACTCAATGACCTTTTGCATTTCGCTCAGGGGTAGCCTGCGCAAAAAGTGTTTGGCAGGAGATTGAATCAGCAGCAGTGAAAGTGGAAATGTTCGAACTCGCATCACGAGAGCCACAGGGCTGTTGCTGGGTCAACAGGCCCACTACATCCGCATTTCTGATTGGACACTGTTAGAACAACACTGACTCCTAATGACGATATGCCTGGGGTGAGAACTTCATAATACTTAAATTTTTTATCAGGAATTGTTGTGGAAGGTGCCGAGACCTTCGGACGTATGGGGAAGCGCCAAACCCAAGCGGAAGCGGTTCGAAACGCGTTGAGATCGACTGCAACCTCTTCTTCGACAACAGTTTCTACACTTCGAGATCTTCTTAACGCGCAGCAATCAGGCAAAGAGAATGTCGCATCCAAATCGGAAGGGAGGAATGGCCGGGCTCCAAATCCCCGGGGTAAGACGCGACTAAAGGCGGCGATAGAATATGGCACGAAAGCGACATCGGAAGCAAAATCGGGAACCGTGATTCGCGTTCACGAAGATGAGGCGAGCCTACAGCTAAACGCAAAGGAACAATATACTCTGGCACAGGATGTGGTGAATATATCTCTCAGAACCTTGACGGACGCTCTTAGATGCCGGCCGTCGGTGGATGCACAGGCATCTTCGAAACATCAAGCTCACAATGGAAAATCTTCCAAAGGATGCGACGAACGTACGTCTATGCCGAATGGAAGCCCTCTGAAACAGGTTCAAGTCAATGCTGTATCGAATAATAATCAGAAGTCCTCTACACTTCGCCCAAGTTGCTCCTCCACTCCCATTGGCAGTCAAGGTCCAGCTGCCGGTGTCGTTGCTGTAGCAGAATGCGCAAGACTCGCGTTCGCCCGTTTGAGATTATCCAAACTCAACGGTCACGCGGAAAAGACGTTACCGGCTTTGCAGCTGGAGAATGGCATGTTGGCTCTTATTGGAAAGCTTATCAATCTTCGACTTGACACGCTTGCTATCAAAGAGTTATCAATTCTGAAAGGTCGACTCGAGAAGATCATGAAAGAGGAATCGAGAGGGTCTGACCTGGCTAAAATGAAGAAAGATGAGAGCAACGGCATTGCCTTACACAAAGAACGCGAAACGCTGGCAACCTTACTATGCTTCAACACAATAAATTTTGATAGTCCGGCATTGCCTGTTATTGTGAACCATCAACTACATGTGCTACGACTCATCTCAGCTGCGAAACGGCCATCGATCACAGAGGCTGTTCTGGAATATTTGACCGATGACTCCTTGTGCTGCCCTGCAACCTTAGTTTTACGTACTATTGCAATAGGCGTATCAAAAGAGAAGGTAGCTCATCAATTACAATCACTCAGTCACATGTACCTATCCCTTTGCCCGTCCACTTCCAGATCGGAAGATGCAATTGCTTCCGATACAAAGACCTATCCAAGCCCCCAAACCGGATTCACTCTGCAGCACTTGGCCTTCGCGACAAAAATACAGTGGTGGGGCCTTGTGAATCACCAGAATGACATCGGCGCCAGCATTTTGGAGCCCTACGTCAAATGGTTAGATGCTTTTGCAACCAGGAGTTCTATCAACCCGAAGCAGGTCTACAGCGTAGCACTCGATTTGACCTCGGCATTACAAAAGCTACTACGGGATCGGGCCGGCTTGGGAGAAAGCTACAGAAGCTGTGGCTCCTGCGCATCTTTGGAATCACTGCTCAGTACACTTGCTCAGAATGCCGAAAACCTCCAGGCAGCATTTGGCCATGCGGAATCCGCTCTAACCATTAGCAAGAAAACAGGAAAGTCAACGGAACAAATTATCCTCGAGCTACGGCTCGCTACGCTCTCCTTTGAACTTCTGCCTACATTTGAAACATCTGACATGACCAAAGACATCGATCTGGAGGTGGCTGTCAATGCTGGACTGGAGGTTTTGGCAACATGCATGCGTTTTAGCGAGCTCTCAGAGCAGAGCCTGGTCTTGCCTCCTATCATGGCATTCCGGCGGGCAGCCGTTAAATTCCTCCTCAGGAACTCGCGCAAGACCAACTCATCGTCTGAAACGAGTAATGTGGATATTCTGAAGGCCTCCAATGCAGTCATTTTCAATGCTTTACATTTTCTTGTTCGGTTCATGGATTCTACCTCACATAGGGAGCCACTAACAAACCCTCCACCCAAAAGATCACTTCCTCAAGTCATAGCCGTCCAAGCCGCGAAAGCGTCGGTTGATTCTGTGCTTGGGGTTTTAAAGCCTTTGGTTGCCAATAATGATATTTCTTGGGATGATTTCGATGATCTTTTGCAAGATTGTTCTAAAGCCATATTCTTCGTCGAATCCTGGACTGAATGTGCAGAACTTGACATTCCTCGAGACATTATTCCTGGCCAGTACATCATCAAGATCTCAAATCTATATTGGGCGTTTCAATCACATCGAAGCAAAGCTTCCAACGCCAGTGCCTCAGAAGGATCTATCCAAGCTCTTATTCGATCTGTCGATTTGTTGCGATCGCGTAGTGAGTCTGAAAAGGAAGCTGGCCTTTTTGCTACCAAGCTCGAGAAACTTACCGTTGCCCTTGATGCGCTGGGGAAATTTCATAAGGCACAGAATGCGAACACCGACGCCATTAGATTCTGCATCCAACGCGGCTCGTTGCGAGAAGCGGCGAGACTTGCAGCCAGTAATGCTTTTCACGTTGTATGGACCTCTGATGACCAAATTGGTCAACTAGCACGCCTTCTCAAACTCTTTTCGACGAGGATGAAGCATGAAGATTGCATGAGCCAAGGTATCGAATCCTATTTCGAGAGTTCGAACTTGACAGCTGCTGAACGAGGTCTTCTCCTGGAACACCAGCTACACGTGATTTCAACAGGCCTTAATTCACGCCGAACTATTGATAAACCTATTATGAGTGCATTGCATGATAACATTGAACGTCTGTTTGCCATATACACATCTACAACGTTTCCCATACGCCGGCGAAGAGTCCAGAAGACGGTCCTGCAACTTGTAACAGACTATCCGGCCATATTGAATGATCAGCTTTCTTTGCTTGCAATGGAAGATTGTTGTGCAAAAGGAAACTTAGGAGCTGATGCTGGCCTCGAAAGATTCCAAGCGCATATTCAAGCTGGATGGGAGATTGGGAAAAACTTCCTGGTTGGCTTGCCCCGATTTGAAGAGATTGAACCAGCGCTGCTCAGTTGGCAGTCGACGGTGGAAACTTCGTCAACTTGGGATGACTTGTTGGAAAAAGTGGATGACGTCGAATCTTTCGAGACACAGCTGCAAGTGGTGGCAGAATTTTTGGACATGCAAGGCCTCGAGATGCAACGAATAGCTATCCTTCGCATGACATTGAGAATGAAAGAACTTCAAAAGAGGAGTGATCCTACGTCCTTAGTCAATCTCAACACCGAGCTCGCTTTGCAATACCTTCGGCTCGGATATACCGGGAAAGCTGGCGTCCACCTCACAGACGCCAAGTCTTTGGCAACTTGTTCTTTGGTACCGCCTGATACGAAATTACGAGTGCAAATAGTGGATGTGGAATACAATATTGATGACGCTAGCCTGGACAAATCGTAAGTGTGCTCTAGTTTCCTTCTTTCGAGGACTGAAAACTAACTGCTCTAGCTGTGAGATACTGAATGAGGTCACTTTGTTCGCAAACCAAAGCCCTGGAATCCAAAAGTTGATTGGTTCTACTAGCTCAAGCTCTGGACGCATAAAGTACAATAAATTTGTTGCAGATGCTTCGAACCTATCTTCGCTACTTGCACTTTTTTCTGGCCACAACGACGAAGCGCTGGCACAAGCGAAGCGTAGTATAAGACTTTACCAAAGGAATTGGGTAATTCTAGAAAATCGACACATTTCGAAGCCCAGTGCTGCAATAACTGAAAGCTTGGAGTCCGATGTAGAGGTCTTAACTGAAGAGCTTGCTAATGTGGGGATCAATTCGAATTTATCTCTTCCTGTGACGTCTATGACGCACGAGAAGCTGATTGGTTCCGCTTTTTGGCCTTTAGTCTCGTCTTTGGTCCGAGCTTTATTACATCTAGCAGACATCTATAGCCACATGGGCTTATTCCAAGAATCAGTGTATTATGGTGAGCAGGCAGAAAGGATTGCCAATGCCGTCCAGGCAGATGCGTTGCTTTTCAGAGTACGCGCCAAGATCAGTGTCTACTGGGGTCGCGGTCATCGACATGATGAAGCTCATCATTTGTTGGAGAAGATAGGTCCATCTCAGCAGGCGCCAAACAGGACTCAAGACTCGGTACTGTACTATCAGTCGCTGGCACGACTGAGTCAATTGGGTGGGAAGGGAGACGTGGAACTACAATGCAATGAAAGCGCCATATCCACCTTGAAAGAATTGATGTCTTCTCCATACATCAATAATCTCGGTCGATTGCGTTCCAGTATGATTGATCTAGGAGATGCCTTTGGTGAAATGAAGCTCGGTAGCGACGTGAAGCAGAAAAAGCCTACAAAACCTTCCAGATGTGCGAAGCCCCAGCGCAAATCCACGGCAAAGCACTTGCTCAAAACCGAACAACATCAACTAACGGAAAGCTGGAAGGAGAGTTATCTAGAATGTCCGCGTCTGGCTGGATCGCTCGTCGCTCTTTTAGCTGCAAAAGCGGTCATTCTGCTTCTTCAAGAAAACGCTTCTCAGGCTGGCGAGATCCTACTTGATGCACAAAAGATGATGATAGGTCTCAAGGATGCTATTGTATATGGGACAGCAAACTTCAAGAGTCTTCTTTCTCAGGGTCTAGACCTGCTGAGTTCAGACTTTACTTTCAATATTCTACCCGAGTCCACCATATCATTTCCTGCGATTGTCCAGAGAAATCAAGGCATGCATGAGATATTACCTGATTCTAATTCAGCCATGGGCTCACGACAGACCGGTCAAAGCAGGTCTCAGTCACCAGTCAAGCAAGGTCGGAAAGTAAATCCAAGCAAGGCAGACTTCATTGCTGTCTTACAGCAAGCTAAAGACTGTGTCTTCGAAGTCAATGAGAAGGCGTTGCAACTTGGTAGCACTGCTGTTCTTCATAATCTGTGTGGCATGCTCGGACACGTCACAATGCTTTTGTCAACTATAAAGGCTGATCATCCCAATAATTATTCCCAAGTGTTGGTCGCTGCAAGATCATTAGGTGAATTCAATTCAGTGCAGTTCCCCGCGACATTATAGCTGACTTTGAGATAGAGATGTCAAGAAGCCATGCCTTCCAAAGCGACATCACCGCCACCTCCATTGACAAAAGACAGAACAATCGCGAAGAGTTACTTAGCTGGCCAAAAACAGATTTCTTATCAACTATTGTAGCCGTACCGAGTCTGTTCCAGTTTCAACGTGATTATGTCGACATCATTCCGGAATCATGGGATGCCGTTTCCATCTCCATAAATGAGGAGCAAGAAGAGTTCATTCTGGCACGCTACTATGCCAACGAGACACCCTTCGTGTTACGACTCCCTATAACACGCCAGAAAGCCGACGACATCGACAATGACGAGCCGTTCACGTTCAGCCAAGGCAAAAAGGAGCTACTTGATATCATCTCCCTTTCCAATACTAGCACTCACGATACTCGTGACATGAGTATCAAAGGAGCCAAAACGGCTTGGTGGGCTGAGCGTGAGGCTTTGGATGCACGACTAAGAGATCTCTTGTGCAATATTGAGAATATTTGGCTTGGTGGCTTTCGAGGGATTTTTTCCCAGCATGCAAGGTATCCACATCTTTTGGCTCGATTTTCCAAGTCCTTTCAAAATATTTTGGATCGCCATCTGCCGTCACGCCGAGGCAGTAGTCGATCCGCGGTTAACATCAAGGGCAAGAAAAGTAGCAACGCTAATCAGCATGTCAATCTTGATTCAAGGGCATTGGAGCTTTTCGTTGGTCTTGGTAATGCGGCGGATGACTCCCTGGGAATCGAGGAGGCGTTGATGGACTTGATCTACTTCGTCATGGACATCTTGCAGTTCAACGGCGAGCGTAATGCATACGATGAGATTGATTTTGACGTTATCGTTACGGAGACCATTGATGCGCTGAAGGCTTATCACGAAGCAGCGAGTCAAACAGAGGTTCGGACGACACAGAAGCACATGATTCTGATCTTAGACAAGGAATTGCATCCCTTCCCCTGGGAAAGTCTACCGTGTCTAGATGGGCTAGCAATAAGCAGAGTACCCAGCATGAAGGCCCTCAGGGATCGAATCCTCATCCAGCGCCAGCAAACCAAACAACACCAGAAGCGCAGCCCACAACTCCCCAACCAGGAAGACCAGCCGTCCCAAACCTTCTACTCAAACCGCTCAAACATCTCATACATCCTCAACCCCTCCTCCGATCTAACCCACACCCAGCGCGTCCTCTCCTCCCCCCTCCACTCTCTCCCTCCGAACCCACACTCACCCATCCCCTCTCTCACCGCGCTTGCCCCCTCCGAACACGACTTCTCCACGCTCCTCACCCACTCCTCCATCCTGCTGTACTTTGGCCACGGCAGCGGCGCCCAGTACATCCGCACGCGCACCATCAAACGCCTCTCGCGCTGCGCGAGCGTCGTGTGGCTCATGGGCTGCAGCAGCGGCGCCGTCACCGAGAATGGCGAGTACGAGCCGCATGGCACGGTGTTGGGGTATTTGGGCGCGGGCTGGAGCGATGAGGAGGGAAGGCTGAGGGACGTGGAGGGCGAGGTGCGAAGAGAGTGTGGGGAGGAGGGGCAAGGGAAGAAGGTGGGAGAGACGAGTCCGTGTATGGGGGTGTGTGCGACGTTGTGGGACGTTACGGATAAGGATATCGATCGGTTTAGTCTGCGGTTGGGCGAGGAGTGGGGGCTTTGGCCTGCTGCTGCTGCTGCGACGACCGCGGGGGCTGGGGAGAAGGGGTCGAGGGCGACGAAGACGCCGAGGAAGAGGGGAGGGAAGAGGATGGACGTGAAGAGCGATGTGGATACTGGGGGACGATCTTGGGATGGACCAAGGCAGAAGGGAAGGAGTTTGTCAGAGTCGGTGGCGAGGAGTCGGGGGGAATGTTATTTGAGGTATTTGAATGGCGCGGCGCCCGTGGTCTATGGTATACCCATGTGGTTGAATGGATAGGTCTTACATTTGAGCGTCTATTCGTATTGTTTCATCCAGTCCTTCTATCTATTACTATGAAGATGAGTGTTGTGCTCACATTCGATGTAATACAAAAACACCGAGATTAAATATTCACTTCATCGTGTCTTAACGTCCGTGGCTGATAACATGACTTAGCTACAGCGCTGTGGGGAACAATGTAGTTTGCCGCCATTCAACTGCAGCCCCTTCAACTTTTCGACCATTCCACACCTTGCTCTTTGAGCAGATTTTTGAACTTTCCCACTCGGTTATCAGGCACTTTGCCACTTTGCCATGCCCCATTCTTCTGCATCAATGACGTTATAAGTAAAATCACGTTCTGTCTTTGCTTGTCCGAGTCATCCTGCGCGCTGTTTTCTCCACTACCATAATTGGTCTGAACAACGTTGACCCGCTCATCTAAGAGTCTAAGCATCTCATCATCTTCCAACAATTCAGCAACAGCCCTAGCACCTTCGTCGCTCTGTGTCATCAATGCCAAGGTAAACCAGCCTTCAGACCGGAGCGGCTGAGATTGCTCCTGCCGCAGGACAGCCTCGATTGGAGAAAGTAGCCCGGCATGTGAAAAAATCTGCTGGCGTAAGAAATCAATTTGATTTTGTGGTTCTTTGGTTGAAGACAGAACACGAAAAATAGCAGCGATTGTCCGAGCAACCTCGGCTCTGATAGCGAAATCGTCACTTTGAGATGAAGCTTGCAGCAGAACATCGAAATAGGAGGTAGATTTGGAATCTGGCCCTGCCTCGCTATCGCGTCGGGAATCTGATACAAGTTTTTGAACATTGACAAAGGAGCTATTGACAAGTTGACGTATGATGCATGCTCCGAGATATGGCAACTCTTGCACCACACGCATCTGCAGTATATTCATGACTGCTTCAAACGCCCCAGCTTGGGCAATGATCTCCTTATTTCTTTCTGGTACAGCAATATTCCTAAGGCAACCGCCTACAGCATGGAGAACGCGGCGATCATTGCTATTCTTTAAGAAGTGGATAAGAAACTTGTGGATTCCTTGCTCATGCACCAATTCTTCACATGCACGGTCATTGCGGGCAAGGTTGCCTAGGAAAAGGCTTGCACACTCAATACATGATGTGGGGAATTGCTGCTCTTCGTCATCCAGCCACCGGCGAAGTTGAGGAAATATTTCACTACCTCGGGCTTGTTCCTTAAGATTGGCGATGGCCGTATTGCTTGCTATATCGCAAAGATATTCGAGCAGCTCGCTGCGCGCAGCTTCCAGTATGGACTGATTCTCTGCGTCACTTGGATCAGACTGCAGGCTTTCCAACCGCTCTGAAAGGGTTTGAAATATAAAGAGGACACAATACACAGACCCACGGGAGTTATTTTGTCCAGTTCGGAGGCTACGGAGTAAGATGATGCTAGAGCTTACTAACGTAAAATAGTCTTCGAGATCCTCAATTTTCGGTCCTGTCGTCATGACGTAGTCGATAAGCAAAATCGCATCGGACGAGAAGATTCTGTCATGTGCGAGGAGTTCATCAATATCTAGATTCTGGAGGATGGTATGTATATTCTGACAAGTGCAGTAAAATGCGCTATCGTGAACCTCAATCGTCCTATTGTTCAGCGACAAAAAGCATGCGTGAAACAGCTCTGAGGTAGAGGCTTTTTGTGCAGGCTCTTTTCATATAATTAGCAATTTGATGTTGGAACAAGCTGTTGGTACGCTACCGTAGTCGTTAAAGATGTTGAAAAGTACTGTTGAGGCGACTGATGCAAAATTTGGATTTAAAATTGATGCTTCAATGTCTTCTAGAAGACCTTTATCGATAATGATCTGGCGATTGCCATCTAAGGTCTTTGTCAATTGCTATCTAGTCTACGTGTTCATTCTTCGGTTTCGGAGTATACCTACTATGATCTATGCAACAGTTGCCAACGAAACGAAGTAGTTGTAGATGCTCCTCGATGCAAATAGGTGCATCTGATAGCTCATAGACGCTCTGATCCGCAGGGGTTTCCAACGAAATGGAGGCATCGTGGGTTATACGAGCATTGAAAAGGATGGAAGCGCTGTAGGCTAGTAAACCCCCATGGCCAAATGGCTCACGCCATTGATCTGCAGGCATTAGCTTTGATGAGAGGCCTATAATCGAACTTGTGAAATTCAAAGCGTCAAGAAGAACGAGGATAAAGGAGAAAAACAAAATTTCACTCTCACCCTCTCGACTTGCATCAGCTAATACCTTCCAGGCTCGCGTGTGATGGTATGGCGAGGCTTTTAACCCGGGTAAGATGTCCAATATTCTAACGACCTTTGACGAGTTGGATATATCAGAATTCGAAAGTAGTGACGAGATTTCGGCCGACTCGTGCTCTAGGTTTTGTGAAGACATGAAGAATGCTCAAATCTGAGTTTATATAATAGCCGCATGTCTACAACACCGCACGACCGACTGGCAAGTGTGAGGATTTTCCATTACATCTTGATAAATTGATACATTAAGATTGTGTCTATAATCTAACCTCGGATCGATAGTCGTTTGTATCATTCGTAATTGTGTGGCCTTGCCACAAAGGTTTTAGAAGGAGAAACGAGGGACATTTACCCGAAGTTCTTCCAGATGGTGTTGGAGAGGAAGAGCGACAAAAGCGCCAGAGTTGGTCTTGGATATAGCAGATCCGCTTTCGAACCAGATCTCCTGCGATCTAGCATCATGACCAAAGCGCAGCAGACGCTCACTATAGGTCTTGCCGTCGCCTCAGTATGCTTGCATGAACCTATGTTGAAACTTCAAACAACTCACAATTGGACAGCTTTACCTCGTTTGCTTTCTCGGCCTCGTACCTTTCCCAAGCCAAGTGCAGGATGAAATAATCCCCGTGGTTAGTTTATTTCGCTGATAAGCAGGCTGGACACAGTCCAGCTATTGCTTCCCCTCTATTCTGAGCGGCGGCTGAATTGTTCAAAGTTACCTTTCTGGGCTATCGTCTCGTTCGGATCATATCTATTGTTCAAACTCGGCTGGGGTGTCCTATTCTTCAACGATATTCCGGAGGCGCACAAGGAATTAATGATGCAAATCGATCAGGCGCGAAAAGATCTCACAACCAAGGGTGTTGAAGTTGACTAAGTCTCATTTGACTGAGATGGTACAGGCGTACACCGGTCGACAATGCAATTTAGCACTTTGAGGGACCGACCTTTAGACATCCCAAAGTTTTGCGGTCAATATTTAAAAATTAAGCTGTACAACAAAGTGCCGGAATTTCAGGTGGCAAAAATGATTTCTATGCATTCGTGGTATTCTCTTGAAAATGTCTCTGTTTCAGCATTTTCTCAGTTCGCATAAATTCTCGAATGCCAACGGGTATATTTCCGAAAAGATCGCCGTCTTTGCCGGACATTGCTAATCCAGAGTCCCAATTTGTTTCGCTACCTCCCCCATCATCATCCATGCTCGTCGCTACATGTGTCGGCATGCCAGGTTGCTCCAACATCAATCCTGTTCCCCTGGCTTTTTCCCTTTGCGCTTGCAGCCGCTCGCGCGCAAGTGCACTTGCACTAGCCCATTCCTCAAGCTCGTCACGATATCTGTCCCAAACACAGTTGACGCAGCCTGACATGCAGCAATTGTCTGGCTCTGATGGCCGCGGCGGTACCATGACTCCAGCTATATTTGTGGAGGCCTTATTGAGCTCTTCACGCCGTTCTGCTGGACCCGCCAAACGCGAGCCAAATACGACGCGAGCTTTAGAGAGTGTCTCCTCCTTGTTCGTTTTGGGAAGTTCATCTCGAGGGGGTGGTGTCGGTGCGGATCGCGTCGCTGGCTGCACTTTCTCCGATGGCTGGTCAATCAATTCTATAAATCGTCAGCCAAAACCATGAGATATTCATATACTTCTGACCAGCATAGAAGCCCTTCAGTGGGGCAGATTGTTCTCCAGGTGCAGCAATGTTTGAGCGCCATCTTCGGTGCATTCGTTTACCGATTTGTAGACATTTTAATGCGGAATGGTATTTCAATGGAGAGCATGATATTCGACCATGCGAGTTTGCATTCAGCCGCGCTGAATGTGTGGCTAAAAGACGCCGGCTCATGGAACTATCCAACTGTGAAAGGCCATTTAGTAAATAGAAAGTGTAGCTTGGAAAACGAGAAAGACGGTAACGTGTACGTCATGCCGAAAGAGGCCGGGGTCTAGGACTCACGTGGTTGCGCGACGCGACTCGGCGCGTCATCCTCCCTCTCAAACAACAGACGCGAACAACAGCTGTTCCACAACACCACTCATGACCGCAAGGGCTTAGTCAAGATGAGCGCACATTCTGCCAAACGACGGAAACTATCGACTGCTCGATCTGAAACCTCAGATGGCCTCCGAAGTACACCTCGACGTGCTTCGTTCATGTCCCCCACAAAAGCCAGTCTCGCCCGTTTTAATCCTAACCTGCTCACTCAAAGGGCAAGGACAAACCCTTCACCGTCGAGGCCAACAAGTAGGAATGGAGACACTGGAAAGGGACAAGATCTACGGGACTATGTTTTGGGCGTAAGGCCCGACACGGACGACGAATCTCCTGTTAAACAAGCCACTGAGAGAAAAAAAATTGCATCAGCTAGGGAGTCAATAGCGCCGCTAGAGCCTGATAGACATAGTGAACGAAATGTTGAATCTCAGGAGATCACGTCGAGCTCACCAAGGCCGCAACCTTTGGCTCCATCGACTCGCAACAACATCATCCCCCCACCAGAGCCGATCGAAGACGAAGCCGATCTTCCAGCCACTCCTCAAGGTCTTGAAAATGTTGAGTATGATCCTCCGCCAAGAGGCATTCTATTCTCATCCCCAAGCAAACGTGGTCGGCTTGCCAAATCGCTTGCACAAAAATTGAAATCTTCACCACTCAAGCCTGTAGACCGACAGCTGTCTGCCCCTCAAATTAGTAACTCACAATTGTCGTCGCCTACACGAAGCTCAGTACCAGACTCACAAAATGTGGACGTGGTGCAACCTCTCGAACAAGTCATTCAAGATCCGAAGGCTGCGGAGAAAGCAATTGAGATGCGCAGTGAGCTTAAGCAGAAAATAAAGAAGCGCGACGAAATGAAGAGCGAACTGCAAGGCTTGATCAAGGACGTCAACGATCTTGAGGCAACGATCACTGTGCTGGACAATCACAATTCTGGCTCGGCAAATAACGATGTCGACTTTGAAAACCTAGTGTAATAGCCTCCTTAGACCTTTTTTTTTCTGATTAATCTGATCTCACGCAACAGTGATCTCATCATCGGCACAGACGAAGTTTCAGGAAACGACTCTCCACACGAGCGTCTCCCGATATCTCAAGCGCTACTATCATTTGGACCATTTTCGAACTTCCTCAAGACCGCGCAACCCCCTCCTTCTGATATTGAGGAGGATATTCCATCCCATCAACCTATCAAAGAAGATGATCCTTTGCCGTATCTCCGCGCTTTCACGCCGTTTGCATTTTCCTCGCAAATATCAACGCCTACCTCGGATCCCGAGAACACTCTGCAAATACATAGTATACAAGTTTGCGGCCCGGAGAAGCTCTTCAATGCCCACATCGAGATGACCGTCGATACTCAACACGAACGTATTTCTCACCTCTCAGTTAACTCGCTTCCAGCTTGGACGGAGGCCGAGCTCGGTGCGTGGATTCGCCTTCCTGCCAAACAGGGCGGGCCTACAGAGAACGACATCAGTAGCATCTGCTGGGCCATGGGCTCATACTGGGATCTAGTCGTCAAGCGAGCAAGGTGTTGGGGACGATGCCAGAAAGTGTTTGCACATCTTCTTCCGGACCTCCCTGCGAGAGTGGATGCGGGTTTAGAGGAAGTTGAGGCTGTGGGTAGCGACGAAGACGATGGGCTAGGAGAGGGCAGGCGCTCGAAATTCCAGCTGAAGTCAATGCGCCTACGGCCACACCTAGGTCGTCGGACACTAGTGCTGCGGAGAGACGGTGTGCTATTGGAAATTAGATGGATAATAAGTTTCGACTGGACTGGTGAAGCAGAGTCTGAGGTGTCTGTCGACTATGAGTGTCCGAAGTCATGTAAGTACCAAATTGGTAGTCGGTTAGAACGCTACTAATCTGGCTGGTTTAGGGCATAAAATGGATGATAGGAAATCGTTGACGAAGATCCCCGAAACGTTCCGAAGCTTGGTCAAGAGTCGAGGAGTCTTTGAGGCAGTCAGAGTCATGGCTGATCTGTTATTTTCAGAAAATTGACAATCGCAGGTTCCTGTACATAAGGAACACCAATTCGAGAACAGTTAGGGTGCATCTGCCATGTCTGGTTGCTGTTCATCCTCCGGCCCAAAGGCGTGCAGCGTTTCGCAAGATTGCGGCCTTAAGGCTTGAATCGCCTCGCTCTTTAGACGCCAAAAATGGCGTGTGACGCACATATGTTCGTACAAAGTTGTGTCGCTTTGCTCTGTGAATGCTGTGCTTGGAGCTCTGGCATGAACTGTGGTGCTTCTGTCGGGCCCCTTTGCGGAGACTAAAAGTGCTGTGCATAGCTACATATAGTAGAATCTCACTGCTGCCTAAAGTGGGGCTTCTATCGCCTCGCTCCGCAGACGCTAAAATTGCTGTGCTCGGGTTTGCTCCGGACAAATCGGAGTAGGCGATGATACCGTTACTGTGGAAAGCCTTGTGGACCAGATAGAACACTTACGAGTCACCTTGTAGGTGTTGATTAATCAAACCGACACCTAGCGTGTATCAGATGAAAACAACAACTAGCTAGCTAGCCACACACGAATCCACCAGAATTCACTCAATTTCAACAGTAGGCCATTTCGTGTATAAGGTATCATGACTCCCATTTTACGCGCTATCCATGATTTTGGCACATCGCTTATTCTACAGTAGAGTGTAAATTGTTGACCTTGAATCGGGACGCAAAAGTTCGGCGACAACTCTGATTGCGCCGGCGGCAGCGCGTTACTAGGCTTCAAAGTAATAGACATTCTTTCTAAATATCACACAAGAAAGTTCTCGGAATTTTGGTCCAAAGTAAGACTACACTCGATATCAACCCGTGCAAATAGATCACTCCTAGTGCAAGTACAAAAACTCAGCCTACACCACCAACCACCCCAGCATCCCAGGCAAAAAAACCCAAACCCTCGCATACCCTCTGATCCCTACGGCCACACCTCCAGTCTGCGCCCCATCTCCTCCACCATCACCCGTCCCCGTCGCCCCTCCAGCCGTTGTCGTACCCCCCACATTAACCACCTTCTCCAGTCCCGCGGTGATCGTCACAGGCGTATAAGAAATATCCGTACCCGCCAACAACGCCATCGTCGTCGGCGCCGACATCAGCTCCCCCGACGCATCGCCGAACGCCGCAACGTCGGAGCCGCCGGAGAACGAGGTGCAGGAGCCCACGACCAGGCTATCGAAGTCGGAAGGAGAGGACATGGAAGGGGAGGGGTAGGGCGAGAGTTCGCATTGCGAGGACAGCGTCAGTGTGCCGGTGGCGGTGGCGGTCGAGGCTCGGATGGTGGATTGGATGATGAAGAGGGTGGGGTTGGCGGTGATGGTGACCGGAGGCCCCGTGCAGGTGTTGGTGTTGGCTTGGATGGAGGAGGGCGAGGAGGAGGTGAGGGGGGTGGTGACGGCGCAGTTGATGGCGAAGACGGTGGCGTTGGGGTTGGCGGTGACGATGGAGGCGACGACGGTGGAGAAGAAGCTGTTGTCCGGGTCGGATTGGGCATCGTTGGCGAGTCCGCCGAAGAAGATGGAGGTCGTGGATGTTTGGGCGGTGGTGGAGCTGGCAAGGAGGGAAGAGAGCAAAATGGAGATGGGATAGAGCATTTTTGGATTGAATGGTTGGGTAGACGCTCGTGAAATAACAAAGACAGTTTATTTCCCGCCCAGTTCCATGAAGAACTCAAGATATCAAAGAATGGATTATTCGAGGACGAGGCTGTTTAAAAAGAATGAATGATGTTGTACATACTGGAAAGGAGCTGCATTTTCTTCTATCATAGGCGGAAGCCGATCTGATGAAACCGTTTCTTCAAGTCGATGGCTTGCTCTGCTAATGTTTGTCATTACATGTTGGGCGATGTTTCTATTCCGCCTTACACTTTGTAAGAGGTAAAGTGAGAGCTCACAACGGTCCTCACCACCTTGAATAGACTTGACTAAGATCGGGCAAGACTGGTGTTGGGTACATATTGTTTTCCATCTCAAGATTGGACCAACCAGCATTTCTGCATATAATTTAGGTCTGGTCGAGTCACGAAAGATGTCGTCTTTCTTAAATGCTTGGTCATGACTTGGCAATTATATTAAATCTGTACGATATTCGGATTTGGTCGGGGTTGAAATGCGCTACGGCCCGTGGTGTAACTTGATTTGTGCTTGTGAACCGTAAACTGGACGTCTGGACTAGGGCAGACCGGTTCTGCGCATTTTCGTGATGTGGGTACTCAAAGAATGCTTGTGCTATGACGTGACCTGGAATGAGGCAAATACTCTGCTATTCTGAGCATGGCTGTTACAAGGAGACTGCAAGAAGCCATTTCAAAGTCGAGGTAAAACACGAATTACTGACCTTGACAAACGAGATCCAAAGACATAGTCGAAATTTTCGAGCCTCAAATGTTAATATGTATCTAATAATTTAGAGCAGAGCAAAAACTGGTTTCCGATCAAAATCCTGCCACAACTGGCCTTAGCGCCCAAAGCCCTGGGAACAGCATTTGTAGGAGCAATCGAGTGTGACCCACAATGAAAGATCCTCTACTAAAAATAAGCATGAAGAATCTCAGGGGTCTTTTGCTTCTTGGGAACACAACTAATTCACTCCAATTTGCCAACAATACGTGATCGTCCGTATCGTCCTTTTGTGGGTCACTGGTGTGCTCAGTCCTGCCTGTCGAATGAATTCGAGCTTAGGCTTAATATACGAGAAGCCGGTCAAAAATCCAAAACGTAATAGTCGGACCTCCCCATGGATGTCGATGCGATTGGACTGATGGCCTTGACTTTGCTGTTACACCTTTCCCTGTGCCATGTTGCGAATCCATGTCGAGCCTTTGACCACACGTGATTCAAATGAAATCGCCTGGAGGACTGGAGAACACCAGAACGTGATATAAGAACTCAAGTTCGTGTTGATCAAAAGAACCACGAAGACCCGTCGTTCCAATCTGATTCTTCGTGAAATACGTTACCGACTTTACCCCCAACACCGTACAAATGCTTGTGGTATAATGCAATGCCTCATGCCTTCATGAGCTGCTCCCGTTCGACCTCATACGTAAAGTCAAAATAAGGCTTATCAAAATGGTGCACACGCACATAACCGTCTTCCCCTCCACTACAGTATCCCGTCCCATGTGGATGTACAGCAACATAGTTGAGGGGTCCAAAGTGTCCTCTAACACGTCCTATTTCTTCCTCAAAGATTTTGTGGAAAAATCGTGCTTCAAATTTTCCTTGTCTGGCGCTCGTGGTTGTAACGTCCATAGCTGCCTGACCGCCACCAAGAATGACATAGTCTTTTTTGGGAGTAATACAGGCCGAATTGAGGGGTGTGTCAGTGGCATAGGTCTTGAGGACCTCGAGATCGCGGGCCGTGACAAGCTACGTCTGGATTAACAAAGCCAATGGGTTTGAAGGGGCTCCCCAGGCTTACCTTTGCGCTTTTGTCCTTTGATGAAGTGATAAAGTATGTGCGGTCAGGTGACCATTGCAGATCTGTGATCTGTGCGTCTTCATGAACTGTCACGCCAAATTCCTCAAGACCGTCCTACAATCATGTCAGCTGTGAATAATCGACTTTGCGTCGGGCAAACAATATCACCTTGGCACTGAACTGGGTTACGGTGCCGTCTTCATGGCCAGCAATGATGTACTTCGAGAGGTAGCTAAAGCCAGCAACCGTTGCTTTACTTTCAGGACAGACAATCCTCAGACTGTGTTCGTCCGGC
The DNA here is from genome assembly GCA_021030915.1 of Astrothelium macrocarpum. NCBI lineage: Eukaryota > Fungi > Ascomycota > Dothideomycetes > Trypetheliales > Trypetheliaceae > Astrothelium > Astrothelium macrocarpum. The sequence goes on along the minus strand of JAGEMR010000014.1, from coordinate 38,888 downwards.
TGTTTTGCATCGACGTCAACGGTAATGTCGTACACCACAATAGAGCTGACTACTCCCTGTCGTTTCTCCGTGACGCCAAGCAGTTTCGTGCCATCTTCATTGAACTCGACCCGTTTTATACTCGAGTGGAAATCCCATGTTTTAAGAAGTTTTCCTGTCTTCACGTCCCAAAGTCTCATGGTATTATCTGCTCCACCTGAGGCAAGAAGCGTTGTAGTGGGATCGACATCGACACTCCAGAGGGCACCTTGATGGCCATGGTATGTTCCTAATCGCTCTCCGTTGGCAGAATACCAGGCGCAAATGACATGGTCCTTGGAGACTGAGAATATTATGTCGCCGTCTTTATTATATTTGACTTGGGTTAGGGCTCGTTCCTTTTCAAAGTATTAGCGAAAGAATAATTCACTTTGAGTGCAACTTACGTGGCCCGATATTAAAATCGGTCTCATGGTCGATGTGTGAAGAGCAGAAGCTCAAGCGACGCTTTCAAAGTTATGACTGTTTTACGGAGGTGCAGGTGGGACTGGATCAACCTTGTTCCGCACATGCCTGGCCCCCACTATTGCCCCACTCCAAGCACTCATCTACATTGCTACTCGTCTACATTACTACTCGTCTACATCACCACTCATCTACATTACCACTCATCTTGTGAACTTCTTACTAGCATCATCATGGGTCTACCAATAAGAGACATCCATTCGCCGGGTGTTGCTTCAAATGGAGCTTCCCAAGACGGCGTCAAAGAGGGAACATCGCTAGTCCAGCTGATAGCTGATAAGGACAGCATCGAAGCCGAGATGTCTGCGTGTGGTTCTGTTCTAGATTCAGTCAGTACTTCCAGCGTACCTGCTATAATCTTATAAAATCCTAACGAGAGGCTCTGTCCAGCATGGCGTCAACATGGACACTAAACTTAAAACCTTCGACGACTTCCCTCGAGCAGACATCGATGTAGCCCTGATCACAACTACAAGAGCCAGAATTATCGAACTTCGAAATGACTACAAGGCCATCATGTCGCGGATAGAGACGGGCTTGCATTCCCACCACGCTCAAATGCAAGGAAGCCAGAATGCTTTGGAATCAAGATCATCCCCTGCTGCATCTGGCAGCTTTGAAGGGAGCTCATCTGATACTGCTATTCAAGCACCATTTGCAAAAGTCAATAGTGTCGCTCCGGGAAGTCCTGCTGAGACTGCAGGACTGAGAGTTGGAGACCGTATCACCGTGTTTGGAGCGGCGAATTGGATGAATCATGAGAAGTTGAGCAAAGTGGCTCAAGTTGTCACCCAAAACGAGGGCCGACAGATCCTAGTTAAGGTCTTTCGTGCAGATTCTGCTGATCCAGTCTCTATGCACCTCACTCCACGGCGAGATTGGGGTGGTAGAGGATCATTAGGCTGTCACCTAGTTCCCATTTGAACTCGCTGCAAATGGCGTATCAATGAAGAGAACTTCTACCGCGCCCAGAATGTGCTTCCCAACGACCGAAAAGGCCGCAAGAAGTTTTCAGTTGGAAAGTACTGGAAGCTGACCTTGAGATTCGGATTTAGGCCACACGCCCACCCTTCGAGCGACGAGCGAAAAGCAAATTTGGTGATGATGCAGCAAAAAAGGCGATAAAGGGCAGGCTCGACGTATTATCAGACATTCATCCTCCCGCATCAAATCAAGTGCATACAGAGGGCTATGTGATCAAATGCTAGAGGCATCTTGAATTAGGCGATGCTGATGGCTCGAGAAGAATAGATACAAATCGAAATTACGAATGTATTAAATAAGATTCGTTAAACTCTTGGTCATGTGATCGAATCAAATCTTGCTATTGTTCCAAGCAGAACATTCCATCTCCAAGGCATCATCCTCGACTTGCGACTAACCTTTACCGATTACAAAACTAAGATTGGTTGAAGCGAACCCCCTCAACGTGTTCTGTATTTTTACAAAACGACGGTTTTACAAGGCTCTCCTTCTTGGGGGAGACTCCAGGCCTGGTTCATTTCAAGGATGGAGAAAATCGCTCACAAAATTTCTATGGCATCAATCTGCACCTTCAAGACTCTTACCCGCTTGACCCTTTTCGTCATATTTCTCCGTAGGTGTTTCGATTTCTTTGCTATCCCTTTCCCCCTCTGCACTGTGTGTCTCTTCAACCATCCCATGTACAGTTGGCTTCTTTCCCATCAAATCCAGAACGATCATCTTGAAAGTCCTAGAAGAGGTCCGTCGTCCCTCCCATAGCGGGTACAAGCCCACGCAAAACGCTGAGCAGAACAGCCAAAGGATTCCGACCGAGACCCATCCTGTGAAGAAAGATTTGCTAAAGATATAGCCCGATCCATACATTGGCATCGGCCAGAGCACAAGTAAAGCAAGTGTCATGAAGACAGTGAGCCAGCGTGCAATCTTGCCTGCCCGCTCAAGCTTACGCTGTTCCTCGCGTTCCTCATTAACGCTATGATGTTCCTCACCAGGCACCAGCTCCAGGTCCATGTGCGCTGCAGCTGCGAGATCCGAATCATCACCTTTGCGGATAGCCTTCATGCTTATCCAATCGTACTTTTGCGGCCCGAGAGCATAAGTTAGGACAGGAATAAATAGGAGTGGGCTTAGCAGCGCAACAACATTGCCTGCTAACATGGGGTTGTTGGCGCCCGTGCTTGCCACATCCAAGGATCCACCCTCCTTTTTAGCTGTCACGAGCCATGCAATGAGACTGCAGATGAGTCCCAACACAGGTGTGAAGGTGGCTGCAGCCCAGTTCTGCTGTGCCCAGACCAACGTACAAGCCGCAGGTAATACGGCAGAGGAGATGATGACACCCATCATGAGATAAAGATAGCCCATGGAAATCCCCGCGTAATACAAGCCCGTGCTGAAGCCTGCCATGATGACGGCATAGACGACACAGGCGGAATGTGACATGTAGATGAGACGGCGACCGGATGCGCCTGGGTTGATGTAGGTCTGATAGATATCGTAGGTCCAGATGGAGGATACAGCGATAAGCTCTGCAGACATGGCGCTGGTCACGGCCATAAAGATGAGGAGGAGTGTTGCTGCAGCGCCACCAGAGCCAAGTAATGCGACTGCAGCGTCAGGAAGGACAAGGCCTGCAGTGACATCTGCAGGAGCCATTCGATTGGGAAAGGTCGGGAATACGGGATTAGATTCGAGGGCGAGAGCTGACAAGCCCATTGTCGTCGCAGCTAACCAAGGGATGGCAAACCAGCTGAGACCGCCCATGATATAGCCAGGGAGAGCATGGACTGGGCTGGCAGCGATCGCCTTATTGTAGTATCCATTGTCGCAGAAAACGGTTCCAAAATTGCCAACAATGTTGATGACGAAGAAGACGGCGCCTTCTTTCGATCTCATTGTCAAATAACTTCCGCCAGCATTGCCCGCAACGGGATGGTCCTTTGCAGCTTGTACCAGGAGGTCGTAGACTTTACCGGGACTTCCTACAATGTTGTTCGTTGCGTATGCGGTGAAGGAAAAAATGAATATGATGACCAGGATCATGACGGTATGAACGTAATCGGTCAAGAATGTGGCCTTTATTCCACCAAAGATGGTGTACAGCACGACTCCAATTGGTAGGAGAAAGCAAGCTGCCGCAGTTGGAACTCCAGTAAGGGAAGTAACAACGGCAGAGCCTCCTGTGAGCAACATGGCCGTAACAAGGATATTCGTAGCGAGACCGAATGTAATGAAAACTCCATGAGTGATTGGCCCGTACCGAGCGCGAATGACTTCAAGAAATGTATGGGCGTTCGGTGCTCGACGTTTTAACTCAATGGCAAGGGTGGCGAAGAGGATGACTTGAACTGTAGCACCAGAAGCATACCAAAATGGTCCGCTCACGCCATAACGATATGCAACGGAAGAAGATTGGAGGAGCGTTGCTGCCCAAGTCCAGCTGGAAACCACCGCGCTTGATACAAGACCAGATTTGACGGTTCTTCCAGCAGTATTGAACATTTCTGATGTCTGCAGTTCATTGTTGTATCTTTTGAGGACGAAAGTGGTTAGGATCATTCCGAACGCAAAGAGAAACCCAAGACCGACGACCACGCCATAGCCTGTGGCGGTTGAAAGGGGAGGCGCATTACCCATTATCAAACAGAAAATCCTGATGTATTCCGAAACTTTGAAATGCTACTAGAGCGTAACGAAATTCTTGAAGTTGATGCTACGATATTGAAAAACTGTTGAAGAATTGACTTCTATATGTAGAAGAGTGAAGTCTGGAAGGACTTGCGGCTTTGGAACAAGACCCGAGGAAAAGATTTACCTACATCGTGATTCGTGTCATAACGTTTATCTCTTAGCATGGCTGCCCAGCGATCGATCTAGGCAGTGATCCCTGGTTGAGGTTGGCTTTTCAACACCCTGGTCGTACATGATAAGCTTGCCCCACGGCATTTCACCGTAAAGATAAGCCCTTCTTACACTAGATATACGCAAAAAAGTTAGCCAATCAAAACAGCTCTGATATGCTATCCAGATTATCACTAGCTATGTTCCAAGATTTCTGGCTAGGGTTCGCCGCATTCCGAAGATGCTGCATGGGCACATTGTTTTCCGCCAGACCTAGAAACGACGTACAAGTGAGCCTCGACCAAGCCCTGCATAGTAATTGAAGCAGCTTGCATGCAGAAAACTAGGAAGCAGCGCAGGTAAGGCGAGTGCACAGAAGTACTTGCTCAACGGCCAAGAATTTTGATCTTGGGGTGGAGTCACTTTCCGAGTTGACAGCTCCACGACAACCTCATTCATCAAACCAGTAGCAAAGAATACTACAGTTTAGATTGAACTCCGCTTCCGGAAACTTCTTTCAGAGCTTCGTCTGTTGAAGCGTTAGCTCAACAGTTTTCGGGTGAAGAAAAATGGGGATGACTTTCAATCCTCGACTCCTTCAATCAGAGTCTTAATTCCCTTTCCCTCTTTCACGTCTTGAAAAGCTGTCTCAGCAGAGCTAAATGGCACTCTACCCGTAATCAGCTCCTTCACAGGTACACTGCCATTTGATATCATAACCACAGCAAGCTGGTAGTCTCCGCTTGAGTACCTAAACTTCTGTTAGTCAAGACGAATTTCACTTCGACACCACATCCTCACCTAAACGACCCCTTCACATTCAACTCCTTCGCACACATCGCCCCAATCGGCCACGTAATCTCCGGCTTCCCCATGCCCGCCTGCACATACGTCCCTCCAACCCTCAACGCATGAATCGCCGTCTGAATACACGGCTCCGCACCCGTCGCATCGATCGCAGCATCCGCTCCGACGCCCAACCCACACTCCTCCACCAGCCTCCTCGCAGCCTCGCTCGCGCTCTCCCTTCCAGCGCGAAACACATGCGTCGCGGCATACTGCCGCGCAAACGCCAACCTCTCCTCATTAATATCCACACTCACCACCTTCGCCGCGCCAAACGCGCGCGCCACCGCACAACACAGCAGCCCGACCGGCCCCGCGCCCCAAACCACCACCTCCTGCCCCGGCCGCACGCCCGCCTGGCGCACGACGTGCACGGCCACGCTCGCCGGCTCCACCAGCGCGCCCTCCGCCAGCGTCATGCCGTCCGGCAGCTTGTAGCAGAAGTCCTCGGGCAGGCGGAAGTACTTGGCGAGCGTGCCGTCGTGGGGCGGGGTGGCTGCGAAGGCCATGTCTGCGCACAGGTTGTACTGCCCGGATTTGCAGCGCACGCAGCGGCGGCACGGGATGCCCGGTTCGAGGGCGACGCGGTCGCCGCGGCGGAGTGAGTGGACGGCGGGGCCGACGGCGTGGACGATGCCCGCGGATTCGTGGCCGAGCACCATGGGCGCGCGGAGGACGAAGGCGCCGATGGAGCCATGCGTCCAGTAGTGGACCTGTGGGGAGTTGAGTTGTCAGAGGTGGAGAGGGAGGGGGTGGGGTGGTGAGTGGATGCTTACATCGCTTCCGCAGATGCCCGTGTATTTTATGTTGACGATTACGTCGTGGGGGTCTTGGATTTCGGGGATTGGGCGGTCTTCGTATTTGACTTCGCCTGGCTTTTGGAGGACAAAGGAGAGATTCTGTTGAATCGATCATGAGCTGTCACAGATTTGATGTATTTTGGTGGCATTGCGACTTACTTGATTTGTACCCATTGTGAGAAATGCTGCCTGTCAAGGCAAAAGTTGAAATAATAATACAATCAAAGAGTTTTGGAGAAATAAAGACTTGGGCAAATGAATTGAAGCTTTAATTCTTCCAAATCAATTCAATGGATGTGTTGAGTTCTTATTTTTCAAAAAATTCTAGAATGAAAACAAACCATATGGGGGCAATGACATCGCACTGGTGGGGTGGTGGGGCTCATGGATTTATCCGGACAGCAAACCCTTGCAAGTGGACACAGATGGTCAGATAGGAAACTTTGACGAGCCTCGTAAGAATTCTGCAACTGGGTATTTTGCCTTACATAAGGTATCGTATCGCAAGTTAGCGTCCTCACCTTTGAAGGTATTATTCTGATATCTCGTCCTCATCCTCGTTTGCGTCTTCGCTGTCATCCTCGTCTTCATTGATCTCTGCCATGTCATCTTCATCAGAGAAATCCTCCATCGGCTCATCCTCCCTTTCTTTCTCCTTCTTCCTCTCTTCCTCCTTTCTTCCTTCTTCAATCAGTTTCATCTTTTCCTCTCTGATCTTCCTCTGACTCGCCACAAACGCCCCCAGTGGCGTCTTCTCCCAATCCACATCCTTCAAAAAGCTCTCTACACCCACCCGATCATTTGGTGCAAACTCTACTTTTGCCCTTCTTTCTTCAATCCAGCGAGAGTTCGACTCGAGCTTCTGGACTACAAGGGACATCATCGAGTTCACCCGATTATTGGCGTTACCGCGCGCTTTGTTGTTTACTTCTTTGAGCCAACGCTTAACTAGAACTATTACTGAAAGTGCAAGCTCCGGAAAGGCGATATTTTTGGTCCAAAGGACGAAGAATTCGGCCAAAAGCTCGGAGACTTGCTCACCAACACCGTCTTGATAGACGCGTGTGTGGAGATATGGCTTCGGTGCTTTGATGGAGACGCTAAAGTCGAGGGCCTTCAAAGTAGATTGCTTGGGTCGTTTCTTCATTTCGGCAGAGCCGAGGACTTCGTAAAGTGTTGCTGCCAGGGGAATGTAGGTCGAAGTGGTTGACGATATTCTGAGTAGCGCTCGAATGAGATGAAATCGAAGAGGGAAATAGGTGGAGGTAGGTATCAGGCGCATGGCACCTAGAGTGACCTGCACAAGCGGATAGATGAGTGGCCGAAGGGGGCTTTCTTTACCGACAGTGGCTTCCTGAAGACTGTCGCAACTAAGAGAAATGACCCGCGACCAGAAGTCCAGAGAGTGTACATATTGCCAGTTGTAAATCAATTTGTAAGACTCATTTGAGTTTTTGATGATGCTCGAGCGGAGATGTATGCCTAACTGTCGGATAAACGAGTAGCCAGTCGTGTACCCTATAGCGGGTTCCAGCACCCAGAGTTCAGCGGCAGAATTCTTCATAAGATTGATACCTTGGATTGTATGTATTGTTGTGTTCCGACTTCCTTTGACAAGTCCTTGATAGGCCATCTTGAATACTGTTTCTTTGATCCCAGCATCGCCGGTGACAACAAGTTTCCGCATGATCAGGAACGCGGCAATTCTCGACGTTTCCTTGTTGGATGCAGTCGACCATATTTCTACGATAGTCTTTGTGAGATTTCGTAGAATTTTCCTGAATGGAAGCAAATAAGGGACTAATGATAAGATGGATGAGAGCGTTTGTCGGATTGTTCCTTCATCTGATAAATTGTCTAGCAAGTGGTTGATGGATATAGCATGGGATTTGAGAAGCGGAGTAAGCGAGCGAAAGGCCTTGGACTGCGTATCTAAGCGACTAAAACCATGTTAATATAATACTGGGCGGTGGAATCCAGTGATGCCACGACTTACAGCTTGCCACCTTTCCCTTCTCTAAGAGCCACATGATGCTGAATCACTTCTGGAATGTCTCTAAGGGCAGTGACAACAACTTCATGGTAGACTATACTGATTGTGAGCAGGGCAAGTTTCGTAGTTGGTGCATGGGACGAACCTTCCGAGTCAGATACACTGTATTTGTGTTTAGCATTTGTTTCTTCGTCTGTATGGGCGGCAGCACGGAAGGCCAAGACTAGTTCTTTTGCGGATCGAACAGATTTCTTCTCTGCCATTGCTGCCTGCCATTTCTTCAAGGCCGACATGGTCAACTCGTTCTCGAATGCTTTGCCTCCCTTCTTGCGCCGAGGTTCATGAGATTCTTCATCGTCTTCATTTTCACCTTCTGTCAAATCTTCAATTCCTGGTACACCCTCATCTCCCTCAAAGTCGAGCAGCTCGGCATCATTTTCTTTGAGATACTCGTAAAACTCTGGATCCTTCTTGGCAAGTTCCTCTAATTGTTGCTTGTGATCTTCTGCAGAGGCTTCCAAGTCTTGGTTATTGGCATCACCGTTCAGTGCAGGTTGCTTATCGTGACCGTTCGAAACCTCAGTGTCCCTCTTGCGCTTTCCAGTAATTGAGGATGCAGTCTTTTTGGTATCACTCTTCGGCTTGACTGGTAAATCAAACCCTCCCGAGAAAAACTCGTCTACACTCATCTCCCCAAATTTGTCTGCTGCTGAAGGGGCGCTAGACTGTGCTGTCCCATTCTCGCCATTCGTAGGCGCCGCGTTCTCTTGCTCTCTTCGAGCCTTTTTCTTAGCACTGATCTGCTTTTTTTGCTTTATTTTTGCAAAATCTTTCCGGCGTTGGAGTGTGTCTTTGAGGTGCTTTTGCTCGAATTTCTTGGTTCGCTTAGATTTCGCCATGATTCCGAGGATTTATTAGCTTTTCAAGTAGAAGATAAAGTAGAGTGGAGCGATGCAAGAAAGTATCGTCTGGCCCGCAGATACATACGGGACTTTTTTTGGGGGGGGGGGGTCAGGATGCGGACACGAACTGAGGCGGGCACGCTCAAGCCACCATCGGAAAGTTCAAATGAATGAGATTACCCTTCATGACACTGCGCTTTAGGCAGTATGTATGTTCAGCGACAGCTACCTTATGCGCCCACTCCGTACAGCTATACACCTACGTCTACATTATCTGCAACCATCAATCTTGACGAGGTAAATACCTTCGAGCTTTCCAAAGACACCCGACTCTAACAAGCAACACTAGGAGCTCAAGTTAGCCACAACAAACGCAGAAAGGGATCTATACGAATCCCTGGCCGAGGTTTACAGCATTATCATGACCCTTGAAGCGCTCGAGAAAGCCTTCTTGAAAGACTCTATCGGAGAACTTGAATACACCGAGACATGCAGTAGGCTACTAAAGCAATACAAATCCAATCTCGCCGATGAGAATGTCGGGCGAGCTTTTGGTGACTTGGAGTCTTTCAAACGGGAATGGGATGTGAGATGCTCCAATTCAAAATAGCTCCTTCCTCATGACCTAATGAATACTTAGCTAGAATGCCCTCGAGCTACAGAACGTCTGCGTGTAGGACTGCCCGCTACGGTTGAGCAGCCGACCCATAAAGCACCTGGTGCGACGCCTGGAGCTGCCGCAAGTCTAATTGCCGCTGTCACCGAAAACTTTATAACCCTTTTGGATGCAATCAAAATCGGCATGGTATCGAAGGACACGTTACATCCACTTCTGGTGGATGTGATTCAAGCCGTTAACAAAGTCACCGATAAGGAGTTCGAAAATAAGGGCAAGATCGTGAATTGGCTCATCACACTCAATCAAATGCGCGCATCGGGTGAACTCAATCAGGATCAAGCACGGGAAATACAATTCGACTTGGAGTCAGCCTATTACGGGTTCAAGGCTACTCTTGAATGAAGATTTTGACAAGAAAAGTGCGTGTACTCTTGAACATTTGACATTTGCATGTCGACAGCACAAGTCTTGGCATGAAAAGGCAATGAAAGATCTCGGTCAGAGGACAGTCAGCCAGAAGTCTCACATGTGTGAGCCACCCTCCGAGTCTTGGGGACCAGAACATCAGAATCCTGTTCTGGGCGTGCGATCTTGGATCTTCGTCCTTAGCTGTCACTCTGAATGTCCCAAGTCCGATGATCTTCTTGGAAGGTACTAGCTTCGTGAGAGCCATCATGCCTGCTCCGTACCAATCTCCCCGTAGCTGATCTGATTTGTACTGCTTTGGGGACTACAGTACCAAGTTCTGGCCGCATATTCGCTCTGGTCCTTGGACCAGAGCTACGCATGATTCGTTTGTGAGCAGAATGCTCAGCAAATGCATTTTCCAAAGGCCGAAATCCATCTCGCGCCTCCTTTACTGAGAAGAAGCTGTATTTGGGATATTGAAATTCCTGTTTTTCAAATACCAGGATAACCTGTTCGAATACCTATTTCTATACTCTCTATTGTGTATCTTCTAATGTCTATCCAAAGCAATCTATCAATCAAAATTCACGCCCCAACCACCCCATTCCTCACATTCAATCCTTCCTCCTTCCATCCCCAAACCGCCCACCAACACTCCACCTCCTTCAGTTCATCCCCATCCCCCTCCCAATCATCAACTCCCCATTCCGTCCCCTCCGCTCTAATCACCAACCCCACATCTCCCAGCTCCGCCCTCAAAGCCTCCATCTCCTCCTCAAACCCTTCTCTCACTGGACTCTCCACCACCAACACCGCCTGTTTGCCCCTCTCCAACCACCTCCCCACCACCTTTGCAATCAGTTCCGCTTGCTCCCGCTCATACACACAATCTGCCGCCACTATCGCCGCAAACCTTTCCCCGTCCTCTCCTTCCAACTCTCTATCAAGCCCCTCAGGCTCAGCCCAATCCAGCACCGCTGTCCTCGCCCTCCCTCCGACACGCTCAATCACGTCCTGGTTCGCACTCACATTCGCAGCCAGATTCCCCCCCGCGATGGCAGGCAAATCCGTCAGCACAACGTCAGCGCCCAGGCCTGCTGCAGCCGCGATCCCGACGAGCCCTGTGCCCGCACCGAGCTCAAGCATGCGCAGACGATCATTGCTGGGCAAGAGCTGATTCCGCGGATCCGTCCGATTGCACAGGCCCTGTGCGAGTAGGTTCGCGGCTGCCCAGGTTTTGAGGCCGAGGGAGTCGGTGCCTGTCAGCGCGGGCTCGTGGAGGGTGATTGCCAGGTCCGTGTGGTGCTCGGCTTCTCTCCTTTCAGCTGCTGTCGCTCGCGTTGGAGGTGACACTAGCTTGGCGGTGCCGTTCGAGCTAGGATTGGGTGGATGGTGAGGGAGGGGAATGTGGAAAGTGCGGGTGAGCGATGGCAGAGCGGCGCGTCCTGCGCGTTCGGCAAGACGGAGGCTGGCGGCGGAGTGGACGGCGCTGCGGTCGGCATCGGTAGCGAGCCAGGTCAAAGGCGAGGAGATGATGCTCGTGAGGTAGTGAGGAACACCGGTGGGATCGGCTTTGCGGCCAGGAAGAGGGGAAGTGGGCGAGATGGAACTCGGGACTTTATTCCAAGAGGGGGGTTCGATGGTGAGAAGATCGAGTGCGCTGAGGATGGTGGCAGCAGAGGGCTTGTTATGCAGTTGGGGGAGGTCGAAGACTACCTCCTGTGAGCTGGGGTACTAATAAATCCAGAGATTGCATTCTTTACCGTGGAGAGGTTCTTCGTCCTTTTGTTGTGTGATGCTTTCGCCATTGGTACTACGGTGATGATCCATGAAGCTTGAGAGAATGCCTTGATTCACCACGACACGTTATTCGGCATGTATCATTTTGTAGACAATTGAGCATGTCGAGAAAATGGATCGTGTTTGCGCGCGAGTCAGTCACGAAATAATATCACGGATTCGATCAAAAAGTACAAAATCCACATTAAAGTAAACGAAGCTGGACAAGCCTAAGTTCCTCTCGGTTACTTTTACGTATCATGTTGAAATGCTCTGGCTTTTCGCTTCACGACAAGACCAGAGATATTTCAAGATAAAAAACATGAGTCACGGGATTTTGGAGTCAAAGGCGGTGTAAAAAAGGGTCTCGCGAAAGCTATTCCCTCATCTTTGAAGGAAGGGGTTGGGCCAACCACCAATTTAGGTATGAACAAACTCGCTCAAATCAGCAAATATAGTGCCGTTGTGCCGTTTCGAATTCTGAAATATATTCACAGATTCTATCTAGGCTCAAACATTTGAGGGGTTCCGACCTTGATATGGCTATGGAAAGGTTTCAGCCTTCCGCGCTTACAACTGCATGGCATTCGCCAAAGACTGCACTTAGACCGGGCTGAACGTTGATCATGACAGTGCAGTTGACAGAGCGTCTAAGATTTTCCACGATGCTGCACTCCAACTCTGACTGCTTCACTTCATTGAAAAACGATTGATTCTTCTCTGCTCCCTACATTTCACGCCACGATGACTCGTATGACCGAGCATGTTGCTCAGGGACAGAGGGCACCTGCTTGGGAACCCAAGAGTTACGGCAACCTCTCCAATGCTAATGGAGTCCGCATTTTAACCTTGGAGCCTGGGGTAGGGCTGGCCCTTCACTGTTCTTTACACACTGCTTCACTCGATGACGAAGATGCCAAATTTGAAGCTTTATCGTATACTTGGGGGCGAAAGTCATTGCAATCTTTACAGCGCCAATTCTTCATCTATCTTGAAAACAGAAGGTTTCATGTTACCAGAAATCTTAATGATGCTCTGCAGCGGCTACGTGATCCGGATCGAAAGAGAACTCTGTGGATAGATGCCATTTGCATCAACCAAGCCGATACTCAGGAACGTAACGAGCAAGTCAAATTGATGCGTCATATCTACGGAAAAGCGGAGCAAGTGCTTGTTTACTTGACTTCGATAGATAGACCATCTGATAGGTTAGGTCGATTAGTTGCGCCATCAGATAGGTTGGGCCAGTTAGCCAAAATTCAAGATCATGCAGCTTTACCAAGCAGGAGTGGAAGCAGAAGGATCCGACTGAGTGCTTGGATCTGGTATCATGCCTCTTCTAACGGTCGAGCTAGTGTCGTGGCTGCATTCATCAAACGCGCATGGCAGCAAACAAACCCTGAAGAGTGGCTCAAAAGCACACTTGGGAAGAAACAGTTCTTGGATGAATGGTACGGGGTCGCAGCCATGTTTGCTAAGCCGTTTTGGAGTCGAATTTGGATCATTCAGGAGATAGGGATGGCCAAGAAAATCATGGTCCATTATGGTAATGGCTGTTTTGGATGGAGTGTGATATACAAAGTCCACCGAGTCTGGAAGGATTTTCTGAGCGTGCCCGCAACCCGGACAGATTCGGGCTTGATGAACTGGACCGTAAAAGTCCAGACTCATTCGGTTCCCATACGGAAACGTGTCTTAGTAAAGCTAGCCCCGGACATGTACGATTGGAAAGTCCTCGCAATCAATAATGTTATGATACATCAAATAGGCCCCTGGGACTTCGAAAGAGACATCAAGATCAAGCGCGTGGATTCTGGCCTTAATTTGTTGGATTTGTTGGCTTCCTACTTTACGTCATTCTCAACGGACCCCAGGGACAAAATCTACGGATTGATAGGACTTTCAGATGATCATACAGCCAATAACTACCATGTCGACTACTCGACCGATGTTTCAAAGACGCTCGAATACTTGGTGCAATTTATGCTCGAATCGACCAAGAGACTCGACGTCATTTGCTACGCATCATTCCATGAAGGTTTACCATCTTGGGTACCGTATTGGGGACCGTCAACTGCTTATAATCTTGATATGCTCCGAGTTCCAAAGTCATCAAGTTTATGGCGTAAAATTCCTCTCAATCTTTCCGGACCTCGGCCGGATTTTTTTGCCCCTGTACATGATGGACTAAACAATCACATTAGAAGGATGACACTTGATGAAGAGTTCCATGCGGCGCGAGACACCGAAGCCGAAGCACATATTGAAGAAGCCGATGAAAGAAGATCGATCTTAATCGCCACTGGCTGCGTAATAGACGAAGTCGCTGAAGATCTTGCTAATTTGGAGCCTCCAAAACGGATAAACTACATTTCACAAACTAGGCACAACAAGCTGCCATCCGAATTCGCAGAATATGCACCTATGCTCGAATCATCTTCGAAATGGCTCGAGATTGAGCCATATGTGTCATTGTCTGACAAGATCAAACGGGTACTAACTGCCTTTTTACTTTGGGAAACACCTGTCACGGGCGAGACAAAGATCAAAGCTTTCTTACAGACGATCACATATGATCGCACTAGTTCAGGGGAAGCGGCTGGATCGAGTTGGTGGGATCCATTCCAGACTATGCTTCACAATGGCCATGCAGAGGCAGCCTTTGGACATCAGGAGATGGCTAAGTCGGAGATTGAACGATCTAGGCAATCTGTACATGATTTCCTGAATCGCGTCCGGGAAGTTGTATATGCGCCTATTGGAGATTCGTGGATGATCCAACGAACAATTTATGTGACGAAGGGAGGGTTGATTGGGCTTGGTGAAGCGCATGCAAGAAAGGGAGATTTGGTGTGTGCTTTGAAAGGCTGCTTCCGCCCAATTCTAGTGAATAGACTGCCATCAAATTCGCAACAAAAGGCAAGTATGATTGAAGGTAAGTCGCACGGATGCACCTATCTACAGGACTACATGGAGGGAAGGGCAATAGATGAGATGGAGGGCGGTTTGCTTCAACCGCGTATTCTTCGGCTGCGTTGAACCAGGGCCGATGGACAAGGTTGGCGAACATCGTCACGGACTTTACCACATTGTATTGAACAATGCAGGCGGAGGCGGGAGATTCTTTCAATAATGTTGAGTATGCTAGACAACTGACGACCCTCAGTAGTGCATTGCAGTAAAGTTGTGCCTGGCCTATGTGACCCATCTCAGCACTTGATCACTCGCCGGAAGAGTTTGCGCGTGCACTATTTGTGTTCGTTTGCGCTAGCCGTTCATGCTTTAAAGTAGAAGGTCCAAACCTAATCACATCGTAAAAGATTCCAGGTTACCAAATAATTACTTATGTAATAGTGCTAATCCAAGATTGTATATGTAAAAAGCTGAATTATTAATAAAATGTAATTAAGTTTCATGGTGAGCTGTTGTTATTGATATGCGTATATTCGAATGTGTGGTGTTGAGAATGAGATAAGTGTGCATCGGATGGTGCGGAACTCTACGAAGCGAAGCTAACCAGCTCTTCAGTGTAAATCCTTGAATAACCAAAAAAGAGGAACATGTTACGTTTTCTATCCTGTTTCAATAGTGTCAGATATGAATTATCAGATATCCGGGTTCACGCTTGGAGACATCCACCACGATAAATATAAATCTGTTGGATGTTATATCCCCTATATCGTTCTTACGACAGTTTTAGAACGACACAGCTCTTGTGACATCACGTCGTTGCTCATACTAAAGCGTCCGTATAAAGCAGCCCATTACCTAAAGGCGAAGGAACCAATACAGATCCGAACAGATAACTTCGATTATTCGTTCTAATGATAGATCACTAAAATGTGATGGAATGCATGATTGATGAGAGTGGTCAGGGCTTGTTTGAGCTGTGAGAAACTTAAAGGACTTCATATAAACTCCAAGCTTCAATTAAGCACTCAATTAACGATTCTACATAAATTCAGCTTTCGCTTGTGTCAGGAGGATGGCCATATCCACCAGTGATCTAGCGAAATTTGAGCTCTTACATAGAGTCTTGTTCGAGACAGGAGACGCTCAAGCACCACCCTATCGTTGTGAAGAATTTTCTTCCTCTGCCCATACATGTTGACGCGGGTTACCACCAGATCGCGTCCGGGGCCTAACGTTGTCAGTGGGCCAATTTTTTGGATACAAGACATTTCTGGCATATCGTTCCTCTTCTTTTAGAATGTTTCGAATATCTTCTTCGGATTTAAAAAACGGTTGGTCCTCTGGCAAGAGCTGCGCCATCTTGATAGCATCTTCCAACCTTCTCACCACCGCCGACGCACGAGGCCGCTCTGTACGCTTAATCTTCCAACAGTCTTCAATGAGATCCATGATCATGTTGACAGGACCTTTACGGTCATTTTCACTAGCACACTTCCGGATAGTCTCGATCTTGTACGTCGCGACACTGCAGACTCCGAGTCTGTTCTCGGAAACCTGCTTGAAATACGCGTCCGTTTGTACCTTCGGGCCACTCGTTTCAGCTTCACTGTATGCGAATGTTAGAGCCTTTCCAATAGCGATGGAGATAATTGGAGTAAATGTTTGACGCTTACCGAGAGCTCGAGAATTTTCTGGTGGCTTTAGGCCCTTCTGTTAGCCAAACGAAAACTTCCAAGATAACGCAAGCAAATGCCCAGATATCTGCTTCTCGTCCTTGGAGTAACTCCTGCACGGTCTCTGGTGCAGCGTACGTAGGTGTGCACCGCAGGTCTCCGGTATGTGTACCTTGCTCTCGGACTTTTCCAAGTCCTAGGTCAGTCAGTTGAAGACGGCCGTGGGGCTGTTCCCAGGCTTCCAATCCAGAAGCACTATCATCGGTTTCTTCAAGCTTATGAAAAAGTAAGATGTTGGCAGGCTTGAAGTCATGATGATAAGCAACGCGGTGTTCTGGAGCCGAAATAAGGCTTGATGAGTCCCTGGGAGAGAACTCATGGAGGCTTTCCAAAGCATCGGCCAAGCCTCTGAACTGCTTCAGTATCCATAAAACATAACCATGAAAGTCCTTCGCATCTTTCCGTTTGAATGGTTGCAAATCCTCTTCCTTCAGTTCGAAGCAGCTCTTTAAGCTACACTTCGCTAATGGAAGGATCAAATAGCAGTCCTCGCCATGTTTGAAAGCGTAGAGAAGCTGAATCAAATGTTGCGGACGTGAATGACCAATTCTCAACAGCAGACTCAATTCTCTATCAAAATCGACGGTGCGAGTCAAGCTTCGATACTGCTTAAGGGCAAGGTCGGGATTCCTGTCCTGTGGAATGCATTAGTATTCGGGACCCCTTCTAGAGCAAATTTGATCTTACGTTGCTTAAACGATACATGTGCTGATGGCTCGCTTCAATTTTAATTTTGTAAACGTTGCCAAAGGATCCCCAACCTATGGGTTCCCGCTCGATGATAGGAATCGGAATTTCAGGACGATATGTGCCGACAGGATTAGTGGCTGAAAGCTTGTGGAACGTTATCGCGAGGCTTTGCCATTGCATATTATACAAATTTTCTAGTTCTCCATCCCGAAGCCAGAGAAAGCCTGCTTTGCGGATGTCAAAAGGCAGCATAGCGTCTTTTTTGCCCCTGTCCCAAGCTTTTTTGAATTGCGACCCTGGATTGTGGAAGCCAGCAAGAAGAAACGTTGCAAGGAGCTTTCGTCCGCTCTCAAATATTTCGGCCGCTCTATTAGTATCTCCATTGTCTTCGCAGAAATCCTTGATTTTGGTTTCGTTGAGCAGCTTATTGAAAACTGCATTTGGAATGAAGGGTCCTACTGTATGTACGGAACGCTGTCTGCTGTCTTGAAGATCAGCGCAGAGGCTTGATTTTAGGCCAGAATCCGGGTCAGGAAACCAGGCCTGGCATTGAATTCTGTCGCCGGGCTGCTGCTTATCACGAAATAAAGTCAACACATTGTGAAGATCGTCCTGAGAATCGAAATCTCTCCGTTGCTCGTTTTCTCCTAACGCACGCACGAGCACGATTCTCGCACATGTCATTGGTTCCACGCCACCGTAGAGACGTCGTAGTTGTCCTTTTAACATTTCTAGCGAGCTATCATCCAACGTCAGGGGATACAGCCGTTGTAACTGCCTCTCGCTACCCTTGCAGATTACCACAAGCTCAATATCTATGATGATTGGGAGACGCAACTCGGATTGATCCCTCAACCTAGAGAAATTTTTGTCTGAGTCCTCTTGCACGGCTGGAGCTACAACATAGTTTTCTACATCTTTGTCGATGATTTCGCTTTGAGGACGGATAACATGATCATTATATATGAGCTTGCCCAGTGAATCTTCAATATTCCGTTCGGTTCTGCTCGTAACAAGAATGTGTAATCCTTGTACTTGCCATACAGCCATTTCTTTGAGTACATCAAAGAGCTGAGCCTTGTTTGCACACTCATCAAGTGCATCGATAACGATGTACGTCTGTTCAGATTCCTGTATCATGTTGTGTAGGACTTGCAGGAGTGACGTCTGGAACGGCTGTCGTCGCCCAGCCTCCAAGCAAGAAACTAGCGTCGCTAGCGACGACATAACTTGGAGACGAGGCCGTTCAAGTTGAAATATCAGGGATTTGATCATTTGTTCCGAGAAGCGCTTCTGAGGGTCTTTATGGTCAAAGTAGAAATAGGCGCAAAATTTGCCGTCTTTATGAACACAATGCCGCTGAATGTCTTGAACAATGCGGAAAAGCGTGGTTTTGCCGCTTCCTGGGATTCCTTGTATCCAAAACATCGACGCAGGTTCCGTCATCCAGCGCTCAAATTGTTGGCGACGAAGAAACCACTGGCCAGTGCCTGCTTGATGCTGCTTGAGCGCTTTCCCGTAATTCGAGGGTAGATTGTATGCTAATACGAATTGATAAATCCTGTTTAGATAGTTGTCTATTTCATGTCAGTGGAAATTGTTTGTTTGATTGCTGGTAGCTTACTTGGATGTGTGTTGGTAGAAAGCGCCGCAATCGTATTATCATGGTTATCCAACTGTTGGATTTGGTCTTGCTGTGCATCACTTGAGCCGGACCCTTCACTTTGCCTTACTGCTTCTCGCGGCTCCGAACATTTGAGACCCTTTTGAATGCATCGAACGCATTTTTCGGGCCACTCCCGCTCTTCTGGAAGGCACTGTTATATTTAGAAACTAGTCTCTTATTCCACAGACTTATGGCTACCTTTTGTTTTGTCTGTCTGCATCCATCGCATTTATACTTGCTCAGCTTCCTTCGCTTTAATGGACGGTTCGGTTCGCTGAACGAGCAATTATAGCGATTCTGGAGGCACCTGTCACAGGCGGTCTGCGTTTTCGTGAGAGTACACTTGCAACTGTTAGATACAGCTAGCGCCATGGAGTTGCAAGGGAGTACCTTTTGTCGATCTATCCGACAGAACGTACATTTCGTTGTCGGTAACGACTCATCCGCTGTCCAGGTAAGACTTGAAGGTAGAGGAGATGCTGATCCAAACGGTATATATTCTTCAGGATGCACCCTTTCCATCAAGACCTCATCGTGCATAGAAAGAGATGTCATAGAGACCTGATCGTGCACAAGAAGAAATGTAGTAATGAAGGAAAATTCGTTGCATTGTATTCCGTGAAGACAGCGCAAGGCAGAACCAGCCGCGACCACACACGTGCAGAGAAGTGGTAGCGCTTCCTCGTTTCTCGAAGGTAAAATGCGCGGTCGCAAAATTTGGAACCTGGTGTCTCATGTGACGACGAGGTCAATCATTGTGCCTTAGTATGAAGGATGAGTTGTTCACTTCCGTAAGGGAGCGATACGTGGTACGAAATGCCGATTGCGCCGATGAGGTGCCCAACTCGTCACATCGATAGTTTCTTAAATGTCAAAACCTATTTGTTTACCAAGAACAAATCAACATGATTAGATACAAAATAGGGGTAAGAAAAATAAAACTGTATGTTACTGTTGAAATAAGTTTATCGCCGTAATCATTGTGGGTTTTGTAGAAATGTTGGTTGAACAGGCCAGATCTTAATGTCACGTGGTGCTTGTTAGTGTCAAGCGTAACGCCGATACCTTATTCATAAACCACTCACCGACTCTCGCACCTCGCGCACCTGTTTGCATACCCAATCGCATACCTATTGCGCACTTCGCGCATCACGAGTCATGCAGACGACCATGTCTCTCCCCGATGTGGAACGTACCAAAGTCTCGGGTGGAAACGAACATTCTGGCAATACACGTAAGTGCACTATTACAGGGTTCTCTGCATTCCACAACTGCTGACGAGAACAGAGCTGCCTCGAAACCAATGGTACACTGGTGTGCTAGTAGGCCTATTGAAATACGCGTTTGCCTGGCTGTTGCGCATCATTATCCCCCACGTTTTCGATCAAAACTTCGTCCAAATAATTACAGTCATTGTTGATACTCCAGAAGGTGATGTAACTCGCATCGCCAAATGCCGGATCGACACCGCATCATCGGACTCGTGTATTGCACGCGCATTCGCGACTAAAATTCTCAAAGTCAAGATCAATGAGTTACCGGACGGAAAGCCACATGAGTTCAAGACTTTGAACGGATGGTACCAGAGCACGGGGACAGTGGACTTGCGATGGTTCACGGACTTGACAAGAACAACCGAGCCAAGCACATTCCATGTGGTTGACGAATCTTCGCTTTTTGATGTACTACTTGGTCAAGAAGACATTGAAAGGTATGGCATAGTTAGGATAATCCTAGCTGGTGAACGTCGGGAGCATGCTCATCAAACCCCCAGTAAGCAGGCCTACCTACATTATCATAAATGAATATCTAATTCATCGAAAAGATGTCGTGCAGGCTCGTAAAGATCAATTAGAGAAGAAAGAAATCGCGGCGGAAGAAGTTAGAAAGAATATCGCGCAAGCTCGTGAGAATCAATTGAAGAAGAAAGAAGTTGCGGCGGAAGGAATTAGGAAAGACTGCGCCAATTCGAAGGACGGGTCAGCCTTGGAAAAGCAAAATGCCGAATAGCCTGAAGCGGCAGACTAAGAGCAGCTCGAGTTTGTTCTTGCACTATTGACGAAGCCATGGAAAGCGTGGCGTTGAGTTGCCGGGTGCATTGTATTCATTAATTGTCACTAAGACTACAGGATTTAGAATTCATGATGACATGCAGAGACCGTGACTACTTCTTTCCCCTTGCACGAGATTTTTTTTCAGTTCCATTCGACCCTTCTTTTGGGCTCTAACCAGCGGCTGGGTATTTCTGATTTACCCATCTGAACATGATGTTCATAACGCACTAACATACTGTGTTGGGCATTCAGACCGACACATAAGTCCCGGTATCATTCTTTCTCTTCGAGAAAGTCTTCAAACGCCAATCATGTCCGATATAAAATTTCGTGGGAAATTGCACCTGGCTTCTTTCGCTGCGTTGGTAGATCCAGTCTCGTCAACCTTGTTGGATGTTATTTGTGCCAATAAATACAACTTGGATAGCGGCGAATCTAGCAGAATTTGTCAGCAAGTGTGCTTGTGACTTCCATCAAATGTGATGGAAAATACTGTCAGCAACCACAGCACCCAAGGCCACTTCGGAGGAGGGCTTACGCAGCAGTCACAGCAAAAATATCAGCGCGTTTTGCTGTAGTGAAGTAAGTTAGGCACACAGCAAGTAAGAAATTGAATACAGCAATAAGACTCAGCCTTGCAGGCATAGAATTGACCGAGTATAGTACAGCGATAGAGGTGATCGGAAGTAGCGAGGCTATTACACTGGAAACCCCGTACGTTAGCCGAAGGAGTTTGCTATCCTGGTAGAATACCGTTCCCCTCGTCGGATCCGGCTTCCTGAAGCGGTGCATGTTGTAGCTGAACCATTT
Source organism: Astrothelium macrocarpum (assembly GCA_021030915.1). NCBI lineage: Eukaryota > Fungi > Ascomycota > Dothideomycetes > Trypetheliales > Trypetheliaceae > Astrothelium > Astrothelium macrocarpum. The sequence continues at coordinate 17,346 of JAGEMR010000014.1, read as the reverse complement.
CTTCATTCCCTTCTCAGTAACCCATCTCGAGAACGGATCTTCCTGGTGGCGGCTTCGGAGAGAGACAAGGTCCAAAGAATGTTGAGTCGGTTCAAGCACATTGCCCCACACTTCGGAATCTTCTCCGATCAAAACTTGAGGTCCCATCTCGGTCGAGCCCAAATAGTGCTGAAGATCTTCGAGATCATATGCACTTGGCTCATGCATTGCGGCGATTTTCTTCTGTTGAATGAGGAGATCGTCTATTACCTGGTTAGCAAAGGAGCGACAGCTAAATAACGACTCCATGATACCAAATTAGGTATTAATTCAGATGCAACAAAGGGTTCAGGGACGCGGAAGATCTGTTCAAATGATGTACGAGTCGCGAGGGTCAGTTGAATAACTTTACTTACTGTAGTCCTTGAGCTTTTCTTTGATCTGCAAGACAAGATTCCATTCTTCCGACTCTTGCTCATCTCTTGCATGACTTAAGAAATACCAACAAACGTTAAACTGATTCCTTTTCCCTGCATTGCTGGCTTTATTCTCCCTCTCGATGACTCGTAATTGGCCCTCAAGGTTAATGAGTTCTGCTTGGAGATAGAGCAGCAGCTGAGCGTTCAACCCTCCAAAACGGCGGAAAATTGCAATCTCAGGTATCAGTCCCATCTCATTACCTAATCTGGGATAGCCCATAACTGGCTTGTTGGGTGGGTCTGGTGTTTGGATGGGCCTGTCCTGATTGTTTTCGACTCGAGATGGGCTATCCCAGGACATGATTAAGCTATAAACTAGAGGGCAGAGCGCAGCCTTCTAACTCGGACGGTGTTTGTTCACGCTGCTAGCAAAACGGCAGGCAAGCAATCAAGATAACACTAATTGCTTGTCTACATTTATACTTGTCTGTTCTGACAAGGCTCGCAACGGCTGGCTGCAGCCTTTCACGTCATCGGGCGTTCTCACAACTGAAGTGCAACAAATTGTAGACGATTTGTCCATGAACAGTTGATCATCGCCCGAGGCAAAACACTGATAAAGTCGGGTGCATCCATAATCCTGATACGAGCTTCCTGGCTGGGTTGTCGACTGTTGGACATGGTAACCTTATGCTCCGTATCGCTATGCTTGCCTGTTCCACAAAATTTGGTAACACTAGATAATCTTTGGCGGACGTTTTACGCTCGAATGCGGCCCCTGTCCTCTCTCAATCCTTATCTCCTGCATGATCCCGATGATGTGAATCTAGAGTACTTTAGCGAGTATGAACATTGGGTTTCTCTAAGAGCTCTTTTTTCTCAAGCCTATTTTTGACCCAATGTTCAGAATTATTTTGCTGTTATGTGTGTTTGATAAAGGTAGCCACAATACTAGCTCCGCCGTTAGATATTGGAGGGCCCACCTATCGGATTTAAGTACATAAGTATTCGTTCCACTTTATTGCACAACACTACTAAGGTGCGTCTGACGGCTGGCGGGTAAATGTTAAGATGGAAACTGCTGCTGAGGATATCTTACGTAATGACGCTAGGCAATTAGTGCTGTACGGGCTCACCTGCTCCTTCGTAGCTTAGCTTCTGATCCACTCACTACATATCCTCCAGGGGTGCCCATTTCGTATGGGTCGTGATACAAAATCGTTTTCGTTCCCCTTCTCGAAATTTGCAAATAGTCGCCTTCGCTTCACCTTTCTGACTTCCATCCCCGGTCCTGGGAATATCGCCACGCACGGCCTACATGTACTTGTAGCTGTAGTAGTTTGGAGGATACCCTTAGAGAAAGGGACGGCACAGCTTTATGTGAATAATCTGTATCTGCGAATCACCAAAATCTTGGTTAGGAACTCCTTGTTGGGGATCGGATATAACGCAGCCTCTAATGTGGGGTTGGTGGGAAGGCGCTTTACTCCTATTTTCAGCTTCTTCACTTAAATTATAAGGCTGTCGATAGATGCCTTGGGAGATTTGCCCCAGCCACTAATCGCCCAGTAGCACGTATTGGAATGCAGCCTCTTAACATGTATCAAATACTTGGGCTCGGTCGAGCCTTACTGGCTATAACACAACCCTCGGCTCGATCAAGCTCTAGTTTTGAGCAGGGCTTATTCTCTTCTTCCACATACTACGGTCAAAAGACAAGAGCCTCGGAACATAGACACGTCCTCAAATATGACTTCAGTCGGAAGCAGTGGCCATGACGTGTGGGGACAGGCAATCGGCCAGCTAGACCCAGAGCTCAAAACAAAGTTAGACCTGGTCAGAAGTGGCAGACGTGACATTCTCTCAGCAGCTCTCCAGGAGGCCGAAGGAAGGCGGCAATTGTCATACAAATATCGATGGAAAGTCAAAATACGTGACAAAGAGGTCATTGTTCGAGACGTTCTGGATAAAATCATAGTGTGGATTCGAAGGTTTAGAGATGTTGGTGATATAACCATTCAGTATGATCCAGCACATGCAGCATTACCGTGGGCCGCTGTCAGGTTCCTTCTCCAGGCTGGCATCACGGAATCTGAGTTACATGCTGGCATCGTGGAAGACCTGGAGATGATGACACGACTCCTCACATGATTCAAAGAGTTCGAAAAACTCCACATAACAAGCACCTCCACTATGGAACCGCAGATTGAAGATACATTGGCCGAACTCTACGCCGCAATCTTAGAGTGCCTTGCATCTGCAGTACAGTTCTTCAAGGAGTCTGCCGGGAAACGCCTCCTGAAGGCGCCCTTCAGATCAATGGACGAAAATTTTCGCGAGAAGATCCAAGCAAAAGAAGGTGAAGTTCTGAAATTGGCTGGTTTGGATGATACGGCAAGATCTATATTTATGGAAAACAACATTATGCGCCTCTGCGATTTAGCTCTGATATCGAAGAAGCAAGTAGAAGAGGCACAAGTCTTCGAGCTCCTGGACTGGCTATCACCCCTTCCGTTCATGCGGGAACACGACAATGTTAGGCAAAATCGGATGCCAAGTTCCGGAAGTTGGCTCTTACAGCATCCGGTCTATATCGCATGGAAAGCGGCTAGCTCTAGCTCAATTCTGCTTCTTCACGGAGTTCGTGGCTGTGGAAAGACAAAGCTTTGCTCAATTGTGATTGATGCGATCCTCGGAGAGCACGCGCAGCACGCCGATTTGGCACCACTAGCCTACTTTTATTGCGCCGATTCAGAGCCAGAGCAAGAGCGGCGTGGCCCGGAAGATGTCATGAGAAGCATAATCCGACAATTGACAGTGTCCACTGCTCCACAGCAGTCAATCCATGATTCAATTTTATCATGCTACGAGCGGAAGAAAGCTCGTGCAAAGATAGAAGGTTCGCCCTCGGAAGTACCGAAACTTCGTATTTCCGAATGTGTGGATCTGATACTGGAAACTCTTGACAATAACCCCGCCACCATTGTCATCGACGCACTCGACGAGGTGGCTGAAGATAGGCGCTATGATATGCTCAGCACACTCAATAAGATAGTTTGCAAGTCAGCGAACGTGGTCAAAGTCTTCTTGACGAGCAGGGATGACTCGACCATCTTTGATATGTTGCCAGAGGCCCAGCTGTTGCGAGTATCCAAAAGCGAGAACGCCGCTGACATCGAGCACTATACGCAGATGAGCGTGGATACTGCCATAACCGAAATGGAGCTCCTCAAAGGCCGCGTGACTACCGAGCTGAGAGACCGGCTGGTTTCCAACCTGATCGGTGGAGCAGGTGAAATGTTCATCTGGGTCAAGATGCAGCTATCTCGACTGTGTTGCCTAGGACATGAGCAAGACATTGTTACTGCTCTCACAGATATCTCCCGTATCACACTTGAAGAACTCTACAAATCCACGTTTGAAAAGATCAAAGAGTCCGGATCGACCGCGTGGAGCATTGCCTTGCGAACTTCTCATGGTTGTTGTACATGCGAGAACCATTGGCTGCTGACGAGCTTCCAGCAGCAATTTCGGCAGCATCGGAATGGACTCTGGCTACGCCAGCTGACTTGGTTCGACTGTGCTTCGATCTAGTCAAATTAGAAGACTCCGCGGCCAAGCCAGCCTCGAAAATCCTTCGTTTTACACATCACTCCGTTCAAGAATTTCTGCGAGCGCAACCGGAACTGGAACCTGTTTGTGGGCACCGCATTCTGGCATCAAGCGCCCTTTCAATCTGTGATATTGGCCCTCCGACGACAACATCGACTACTACTACCAGTCAAGCTCCAAGCAGGGTTTTGTATGAGTATGCGGCCTTATACTGGCCTCACCATCTCACACGAGCTGGTCTCCAAAGTATCGACGAGAAACTCTACAAGCAGACTGAAGCCTTCGTCTTTGACAATGACGACGGCGACGAGCTGAGCCTAATGTTCGCATCGTGGCTACAGACCATAGCAGACACCATAGAGTCATTGCGAAGAGATCATCCTTACAAGACTCATCTTGACGCTGCATTGAGTGAGAGCAGCTCTCCGATTTTTGCTCTCAGTGTCTTCGGTATACAGAAGCTCATTGAGCACCACGACTGGTCGACGGACTTCGTCTGGGACCAACGAAACGTTTCTGGACATACGCCTTTATACCTAGCTTCTTACGCCGGAAAAGAAGATGTAGTTCAAACTATGATTGAACGGGGCGCCAACATCAATGTGGAATGTGGCAGCTATGGAAGTCCGCTACATGTTGCCTGCTTCCATGGCTGCATTGCTACAGTAGAAGTACTGTTATCCCATGGCGCAGATATCACGATAGGTAATGTCTACAAGACCGCATTTGATGCTACTTTTCGAGGCGATCAGGAGGACACGGCCTTAGCCCTACTCAACAGCGATCGCATCATTTCCAGCCAAGACGTGTATGATTCCATCCTCTCCGGTGCAGCTCAGGCCGGCTTTTTGCAGGTCATCACACTGCTGCAAAAGAACCCAAAGTTTGGAAAGGTTACGCTGGATAAGCAGAGGGCATCTGCTGCAAAAGCTATTTCCAGCGGGAAAGTCGCTGGCTTACGGTTTCTAACTCGGAAGGCCGCCAATGTATCGGATATATTACCAAGCGATAGTATTGCAGTCGCCGCAGCCTACGGCTACACAGAAACAAATAAGTTTCCTGTTGGACGTAGGGCTAGCAATTGAAGCCCCTGGTCCTCTAGGACCACCATTGCGAAGCGCCTGCCTTATAGGACACGAGCCAAGTGTTCGCACACTCATCGACCGTGGTGCTGATGTCAATACAAATGGATCCCACGGTAATGCACTCCACGCAGCTGCGATGAAGGGCAACACTAATGTAGCAAAGCTGCTGATGAGGAATGGCGCTGATGTCAATCTGGTTGGCGACTTTTACGGTACTGCTCTGCAAGCTGCCGCCTTTCGCGGGCACAAAGATATTGTCAAACTCCTGCTTGATGCGCATGCAGATGTATATGCCGAAGGCTATACAAAGGATGCTTTCCATGCTGCGTCAGAAGCAGGCCATCATGACGTCGTAATGCTCTTCTTGCAAAGCGGCTTCACGTTTCATTCGCCACGCCCTGTGCCAATTTGTAAGGCGGCAACACCACCTTCCAGAAACTTAATTGCTGAGACATCCCCTACCCACCGTCCACGTGAACATGGATTTCGAAGTAGGAAATATGCAGCGGAAGGTTATGGAGAATCATCACAACTTCCTAATGATCCCCTTTTCCTCGATATGGGACATATTCTGCAACTGGTTGAAAACCCTGATCTGTCCAAACATAAGCCTGTACCAACCCCGTACAAGACTCGAATGCCCACCCATATGTATGATGAGCTTCCAAACTTTGCGCTCGAAGCTGCTGCGTCTCTGGGACATCTATCTGTCGTTCGGGATATTATCAACGCCAGAGAGGAACTGCATTTGCTTGACAACAATGGCAATGAGCTTGAAGTTGCACTTTTGGAGGCAGCAAAGAAAGGTCACTCTGATATCATTGATACCATGTTACGGTTTAGCATTGAGAATATGCGGTCGCTACAGAGGGCCTTGGAAGCGGTCGCTCGAACCGGCGATTCATCATCGTTTGAGACCATCATTAGCCACACTCCGAGTGAGAGCGTAAACCAGGAATTCCTAAGATCTGCTCTGCTCAATGCCTGCTCTGGGTCATATGGTGTGACCTTGAGAATCATAGACCTTTGGAACGTAACGTGTCCCGAGTCGGAACTACAAGCGTTAATGCCACGGATGCTCAAGGCAGCAGCAAAGGCAGGAAACACTAAGACGGTGGAATTGGTTCTCTACAAATGGGAACAACTATTCCAGCGAACTTTATGTTCTGCACTGAAGAAAGTTTGTTCATCTCGAAGCGCGGCATCAGTGCTTGTAATCAGCGAGGCTATAGAGTCTACGTATCTGTCACCTTCTCTTGTCTCGAAATGCTTGCTCAACACAGCAGCTTCTGGACATACTGATGTGATGCGTGTCGTACTGGACGTTCTTGGGCGTGACTGGACAAAGGAATTAAGGATAGAAGAGGCCATCTGGCATGCAGCTGCCAATGGTCATGTCCGAAACGTGGAGCTCTTGCTTCAATTCCTCGGAAAAGATGCGTCTGCATTGGAGTTAGAAACCACTCGGCGACAAGCACTAAATATCGCATGTTTGAACGATCAACATGCGGCATGTGTCTTCCTAATTTCTGCAGGTACAGACGTCAATGGTCCAGCGGAAATCCCATCCCTTGACCGATGGCGTCTTTCTCGGAGGAGCTCTCAAGTACCAGCTGGATGGGGACTCTACAGAAATGTCGAAGAAGAGCACGACGATGACAGTGAGGAAGAAAATGAAGGGATTCTTTTCCCCCAAGTCTATTCAGAGCAATACGAGTACGCTAGCGAGTCCGAGACTTCTGCAGCTGAACATAATACGGTAAATGCGCTTCAAGCTTGTCTGCAGCGCTTCAATCAAATCCAGGTCCAGCAGGGGGAACGCCATGCATGCAGCTATCCGTTCGTCTGCGGCTTCGAGCAGAGCGAAAAGCAGGCCAACCGAGAACGAATTTTGAGGCTTCTGCTGGACAATGGTTCCGACATGAATGCTCTGGGAGGAGGAAAGAACTACCCGCTCTGCGTAGCCGCCAAGGTATGCTCAGCCAAGTGTGTTGCTTGGCTGGTTGGCAAAGGCGCAAACGTCAACCTTTATAGAGGGGAGAATACTGTTCTTGATGCTGCGGTTGATAGAGAGATGGAAAGCATGGCCGTAACACGAACACTGTTCAATGCAGGTGCGGGCGAAAAGCTAATTACCAAAGATCTGCAGCGGTTGCTGAAAGCTTCTTTGAAATTTCTGTCCCGCTATTCATTCATTTCAGATTCCTTGCATACATTCATCATGGAAGGTCCAGGGGCAGTGGTCCCATTTCTACTCAGACGAGATCCTACGATACTAGCAAGAGACAGAGAATTCGCCGTCTTGCTTCAGATGGCCGCGGTTGTGGGCGAGAAAGCATGCGTCGAGCTTCTTATTCAGAGGGAAGTCGACGTAGACTTTGCAGGCCTATACTACGGCACTGCGCTTCAAGCGGCTTGTCGTTTTGGGCACACGGATATTATCAAGATCTTGATCCACGCTGGTGCCAATCCCAACATGATACAAGGAAAACATCAAACGGCATAAAGGGCAGCGGCGATAAGTGGACACTTCGAAGCCGCACGACTACTCCTAGATAATCCGAAAACGAACGTTAAACTGACATCAAGTAAGAAACGACGTAGTAGTCCGCAGCTTCTCCCACGTCGGATGGCATCAAAATCTGACACTTATGTCATCAAGAACTCTGCCTACAGGGACGAGACGAATACCGAATACGAGGAGAAAGATCTAACACCTCTCCAGCTGGCAATTCAGCATGGCCATGCACAGCTAGCCATGAATTTACTTGACGCTGGTGCGAAGGCCGACGTATCGCACCCGGACGTGCAAGATCCGCCCATTGTTGCGTGTGGGTGCGGAAGTGTGGAGCTTGTCAAGAAACTCATTCTCCGGGGAGCGAATGTGCAAGTGCAAGGCAAGCATAAGCGACAGTACGGATTCATTGACAACGAGGAATGCAGCCCATTGCATATGGCAATCGCCCACGATGACGAGGACATTGTGCATCTACTGCTCAGCCATGGCTTAGATCCCACGGCTCGTTTCAAGCATGGTCCATCCCGGCTTGTTTTGGCGGCAGGTCGGGGCAATCGCAACATCGTCGAGGCTCTACTTCAGTCATTGCCCACATTGCCTTCTCGCTGCCTTAACTTTGCACTTTCCGAAGCAGCCACGAATGGGAAGCTCGTGGTGGTAGATCAACTTCTGGACCACGGTGCCCGCATTTTGGACTCGGAGAATGACTTGAATGCGGTTGTTGCTGCTGGCCTGCAAGGCCACTGTTCGGTGATGGAAGTATTGCTCGACAAACTCTCCGGTAGTGATCTCGAAGACGCTTGCGCGGGGGCGCCTCGCATGGTTCGTGCAGGCTCAGACTCGGCTGTAGAGATGATGTCCAATTACGTGAAGTGTACACAAGATGTATTGGTTGCAGCATGCATTTGGAAGCGTGAGAGAATTGCGCACCTTGCACTCGAGCAAGGTGCGAATCCTAACAGTGAAGACAGCACCGGTTGTTTACCACTCCATGCCGCAGCATATTATGGAAATGTAAAGGTCGTAGATCTCTTGCTTTCGCGTGGTACCGACCCGTCTCGCAAGTGTAGTCGACTGGGCTGTGTCGTTCTGGCTGTACTGGAAGCTGCCTCACGATTCCTGCGCTCGGTAGGTTTACCCGCCCCGAGGGTTGAAGAGACGTTCCATGCCGCCTTCAACAAAATGATCATCATGCAACAGATGCTTTCAAGGCAGTTGTCCTAAAGCTGATTGACCATGGAGCGTGAGCGGACACCCGGTCTAGCCTTTTTGGTACTGCTTTGCGCCTCGCTGCATTTGCTGGTGTAGAGGCAACATTCGTCCTTCTCTTGACCCATGGTCCTCGTATTGAGACAAGAGGTAGATACTTTGGCAAGGTCTTTGCTGTAGCGTTAGAGGGCGGAAATAACATCATCCTGGAACTCGCGCTACGCGAAGGTCATACATTGAGCTCAGAGTTAGGCATATACATCCTGGCATTACTTTCCGCTTACAGAATGCAAAATACCACCGCTATCAAGCTTTCACTAGATAAAGGGGTGGATCATAATACCGCTGATTCACAAGGCAAGACACCTTTGTTAGTGGTATTGAGTGAGAGAAACGATTCATATAAACGAGGAGGCTATATAGGTCTCCGAGACAGGACAGAATTTGTTCTTGGCATCTTGCTCAAACCAGGCATAGGTGTGCGTATAACAGAGCACGACCTACTTATAGTAGCGTCAGGATCATCAATTGGGGGTGGATGAAGTATTGCGGCGGCTGCTTGAGTTCAACAGGAGCCAGATAATGACTGAGCAAGTGATGATTGCCTATCTCAAAGACAGGCGGAGCAACAGGAGTAGTAGCAGAACGATACAATTCATCTTGGACACGAGACGATTCGCGAGGGTGACAAACGACACCGTCAACGCCGTGTCTAATTCAAGTGCCCTACGTTTGCGGCTTGAGTACGACAGAAGCTTCACTATCACATCAGATACCCTGCAATCTGCTCGCAACCGCGAATGCATGCAAGTACTTCTGGAACGTGGCTCCGACGCGATACCGAATCAGCAGGTCTTGAGTGGTATTCTGCATTAGGACCGCCTTGGTCTCCTGCTACCGCGACGAAGTGATAACTCCAAGCACATCATTGATATGCTTTGGGAATGCAACATCGAATTAAAAGTTACAGAGGGTATGCTTGCCATGGCGGAGGGACGTGAAGGTCTCAAGTGTCTTCTTAGCTATACCAACCTAAACGCCTGTCCTACCACTAAGACCGTTCCTGATGCTGCAACAAACTCGTACGGTAAAGGCGACTTATTGCCGCTTCCGCTCGCTTTCGATAAAACTGTCGCGATTCCGCATGACATTGCTATCCACGCTTTTGAGTACTCAGGCTCTCTAGATACACTAAAGTTCCCCCTCCAACATGATGCAGGTTTAGATATCGACGAGGAAATGTTTCTCCACGTCTTCCACCGGTGCAATTACAGAGAAGGGAGTGCTGAGCGGAAACACTATCATCGCGTTCTAGACACATTTGAGAAGTTCGGCAAGAGGTTCAGATACACTTCGAAGATGAGAGCGGAATCAACCATGGCTTTCAGGAGGGGGAGTAGAGCTGGACTAAACCAGCATTCTGATGCGTTTTCAAAAAGGTATCCATCGTAGACAGCAGATAGTGCTTCAGTAGCCAATATGCTGCTAGGCCAACCATTTCTGCAAAAGGAGACCAAAAAAACGAGGATTAGTCTATTAGCTAGCTATATAGTAACAGGTGGACCGCGTCCCAGCTGCAGCTACAGTCGTGCCGCAATACCAAGGCCTGCAGGTGGGTTTGAGGATTCGTCTTATCTTTCGCTACAGTATCGAATGAGCCAGAAAACAGCAGGAATCCAACGGAGTTCAATACGAGGCTGGACGACGGATAGCAAGATCAGTTAAGCTAGCAGTCAAGCTGTCTGAATAAAAGACTGTGTAAAAATTGTCTATTTCCTTAGATGAAAACGACCACGTTCATTACCTATATGGGTCAGATCAACGCTGATCTAGAAAAGGTAATCTAAGCTACTGGCTCAACTTCGGCTTAATTCATACTCAGGCTGCTCTCCTTCTCAGGCCAACTCAAGTTAGTTTAGGTACTGCTCAAGCCGTGCCCGAGCTAGTTCGGACGCTGCTTAAGCTGGCTCAGACGCTGCTCAGGTCCGCTATGGCCTGCCTAGACCTTGTTTAATCCCATTTGTGGGCCCCTGAAGTTATTAGCCAGCTGGGGTAACTACATAGACAGTCTGGTGCACTTCCACCTTTCTGACATGAGACGATGTTGAGGACTTTCCCATAAGCACACAGCGACCTTTTTTCCATTAGGGATGTCTTCTAAACACGAGTTTGACACGTCGTACGAATGGCTGTCGGAGTAGGAACAATGCCGCTGACATTGATGACCCCATTGCAATCTTAAAATCGAACGCAGGACCAAGTTGTTCGCTGATTTCATCTCAATTCAATCATACCTTCTTGTTTGTGCTACTCCGAATGGCCAGTCTTGAGCTCGAGTTTTGTCGTGCGCTGCTCGTCTTGAAGCTTCCGAGAAAGCCTTTCAGCTACTCCGTACCGGTGAATCAATGCCGGCTTATCTTACGGTCCAACAAGAAAAAGCTCTTCAAGATCACAAGGGGATAGAAGTTCAGCTCAATGTCAATGGCTGCCTGCGTCAGCAGCTATTACTGTCAAAGCACGATTATCCATGAAAGAGGATCGCAGGTCGAACGAATCGGGAAATCAGTGTGTCATGATTAAGCTCGTGCTAGAGAGCGTCGAAGGCTTATAAAGGCGAAAGACAGCGACTTGATCGAATGTTTTTGTCTCAATCAAGTCATCATTTGATCTAAGTTGCAATCAATCTAATTTGAGGTCATCATGTCAGCAAACGTCAATGGAGACGTCAGTTACGGTTCAATGACAGACCGTACAAAAACAGCCACCTCAAAGGCTTTGATACCACCTGTATATCCAGCCAATGCTCCCAAGACAACTATTGCTAATGACACAACAAACCCGGGGGGACTATTGATTTCAGCGCGGTACAACCCCAATGCCAAAATGAAAGGTGTAGTCTGGGATGGCGAGCCTTACCAGATGTCTGTGAAAGAGGTTGCTCGGCCGCGTCTTTCGGGTAATGGAGGAGATATTATTGTCCGCGTGACAACAGCTGCAATCTGCGGAAGTGACCTCCATACCTATCACGGCCTTCTCGGCGGTCCGCAAGTTCCCTACGTCATGGGACATGAAGCGATCGGAATTGTCGTCGAAGTCGGTGAACGTGTCTCCAAAGTCAAGCTTCACGATCGGGTAGTTGTTCCCGATGCTATCCCACGAGAGGCAGATGTTCCTCAACTGTTGGGTAGTTATGGCGAAGGCCAGCTCTTTGGTGAATACCTGGGTGGATGCCAATGTATGTGAACCGAAAAGCTTGTCGTATGAGACTTGAGGACTTACATCAAAAGCTGAATACGTGAGAGTTCCCTCCGCCGACACGACTGTACTCAAGGTTCCCGATGGATTCGACAAAGAATTCGACTATCTGTTCTTGTCTGATATTTTCTGTACTGCATGGGCCGGTATCACATCTTCCAGTTTCCAAGCCGGAGATGTGGTCGCCATATTTGGCGCTGGGCCGGTCGGCTTACTCGGGGCTTATTCTGCATTGCTCCGTGGTGCAAGCAAAGCATACTCGATCGATCACGTTGAGGCTCGTCTCGAGAAGGCTGCTTCGATCGGTGCCATATCAATCGACCTCAAGAACGGAGATCCCGCGGATCAGATTCTCAAATTGGAAACCGGTGGCGTCAAGCGGGTGTGCGACATGATCGGATACGAATGCGTCAACAGCAAACTCGAACCAGAGGAAGGATATATAGTCAATCAAGCACTCAAGCTGGTTTCTTCTGTGCGGTTGTCGCTGTTCTAAGCATCATGTCGAGTCCACGCCACGAGCGTGTTGTAAGATAGGCCGGCTGAGATCATTGTAAGCATAAAAGCTGCTTGAACTGGTAATTACTTGTTGCGTACCGTAAGCTGTCGTAGCGGAGCGGGTTGCAGACTGGGACTGCAGGATATTCTCTGAGAAACTGACGATGTTTAGGATCAATGAGACAGCGAATAGGAAACAAAACACATAAAACCATCGGCTGTGCCCTCTCGAATGACTCCTGTGACATGTGACCCGCACTCTCATCTTCAGAGGACTGTTGAAGACGCTGGTATTGAAGTTTGAACATAATGAGCTCTATTCTCGATTGTTGATGTGTATTTGCAAAACTCTTGATGAAGAGAGTAACGTGATATCTTAACGAGTAAGGAGACGAAGGACGCAGGCGGAACATTGCTTGCAAGCATCGTGTTGCGCAACCTTACCAACTCACCCTAGCGGACGATATTCGGTGATCTTTGATGGTCCGCAATGCCTACCGTGCCGCGGCGGCACTTGGTAGGTGGAAGCATGCGAGGTATAGTTACATTCCGAGTTCGATCTTTGCAAGAAGTGGCCTAAGCGTCCTCAGCCGCATTTTCTTGATGGGGAATGGTGGGAATATGGGCACGTCCAAAACTGAACGTACGCATACCGTGCCGAAACATCCGATTAGGAGTATCCACCACCGTGTGCACGGTCCCACACAATGCATATTCAAATTAATTCTCACCACCAAATATTCAGAATTAATTATCTCCATAACCATATTAGATAATGAAATGAAATTACATATAATCAATAATTCTCAATTTTATATTTAATTTAATTCATTAAAATTAATTTCGAAAATATTATGAAAATTATATTTATCGTTCTGAATGATTTAAATAAAAAATTCCTTCCGTCCCATTTAAAATTTCCGCATTTATATATACCATATTTTGAACCTCATTTAATAATTACTTTTGAATTTTTTGATTCCGTTTTATTTGATATATTTTTATATGGAATTGTTTATTCACAATTTATTATTCAATAATCTTTTTTTTTTTATTACCGCCGAATAATTCTTTTTTTTTTTTCATTATTATTGAATTTTCTATCAGATGCGTTTTCGTTTTATTTTTTATTCAATTTCAATTTATTTATTAATTTATAACTGAATTTTACGAACCTCTTTTTATTATATTTGTTATGATCCTAGGTATCCTTGGGGTCAAATCTACTTGGGATCAAGGTGGCTTCTAAAATGAATTGATAAAGGACTGAATTAACAAGAAATAATATAATTTATGATTTGATAATTCAAAATTCTACTGAAAATGTTATTAAAAATTAATTTAAAAAATGATTTTGAATACGATAAAATTATGACTGATTTTATTGGATTTTTATATATTTGAATTATTCATTGATATTGTGATAATTCTCATAATCATTAAAATAAATTTTATTAAAAAAAAAAAGATATTCACGATTTTTCTAATGAATTTATGAATTTTTGAATGAATTATATATAATAATCATATTGATTAATCATCATATATTTATATTATTATAATATCATAATATTATTCTCCTTTTTTAATTATATATTTTTATATATTATAAATTCGTGGAATTTTATTATTTTCGATAAAAATATCATTTTATTTTTTTTCCGATTATTATCGTCTTATTTCAGAAATTATATATTTTGATTCTTCTATTTTTATTTTTTATAATTATTATTTATTTTAGAAATTGATTTATATTATAATAGATTTTTATTTAAAATATTCTGAATATATGAAAAATGATCGTAAATGTGTTAATTTATTCTAATTGTTATTAAATAAGATTTGTGAAAAATATCGAAAATATATTAAAAATAATGAAAAAAAATTGACGTAAATATTAATTCGTTTATTATAAAATAAAAAAATTCTTCATTAGATTAAAAAATATGTGAAAATGAAAATTGAATATGAATTCAATTTATTATAAAAAAAGATTGAAGAGGATTATTTTATAACGAATATCATTATGAATTTTTTTCCATTAATTTAGGATTTTCTAATCTAAATGAATGATATATTATTAAATGAATCATCATTTTTAAAGATATTTTAATATCATTCTTTTTTAATATAATATTTTTGGATTTTTTTTTGATATTTTTTTAATATTATTATAATTTTTTACGTATTTTTTATATATAAATATTTCTTTTATTTTATTAGATATTTATAATCATGATGATTTATATTTTTTTCAATTTCGAATTCATTTTTTTTATTTTAAAATAAAATATTTTTTAATATGATATTATTATGTTTATTGATTAGAATAAGAATATATAAAATATTAGATAAATTTTGATATCTGATGATAATTTCAATTTAAAATTTATTGATCCTTTTTATTCTTATATCAGAAATGATCTGATTTTAATTAATTCCAATTTTTTTATTAATAATTTATTTTTAAAATTTTTGATAAATAAATATATTTTATCTTTCTTTTTTAATTAAAATCCATTTTTTCTGAAAATATTGATTTTTTTATTTCTGATTAATATCTATTGATTATTTTTTTTGATATTTTTTTATATTTATATTAAAATTTCCAATTTATATAATATATTTTATTACGTTTGATCTAAAAATATTTTCATGTTTTATCTAATTCAATTTTCATTATTCTAATTTAAAATATATTCTATTAATATTTTTTATATGATTAATAATACTCTTTGATTCAATATTAATTATATTATAAATAATAAAGATATCTAATTATTTTATTAATTATTTATATAATATTTTAAATATTATTCCAATATTTGATTTATATATTTTATCTGATCATTTGTTTTTTTATAATATATCGTAAATATCTTTAATTTGATTCCGAATTTATTTAAAATTATTTTCTAATAAATTGATATAAATTTTCAATTTCTATTGGATATGATATTTATCAGAATTCTAAAATATTTAATTAATTTTTAAAATAATAATTCGATTATATGAATTATTTTATACATTTTTTTGAATTATTTAATGATGATATATTTTATTAATTTATTCATAATAATCATAATTATATTATATTTTAATTTTATTATTGGATTTTCTGATTCTGATAAATTTATAATAAAATCCATAATAATTTATTCGAATAATTCATATAATGATTCTATTAATATAATCGTTTTTTTTTTATTTATATATTATATTTATTCTTTTAATACGATTTATATTTAATAATATAATTTTAGATATATTTTTTCATTTTTTTGAAATAATAATTTCATTGGATATTTTTAATGATTTATATAATTTTTGAATATTTATAAAATAATTTATTATAATATTTTTTAATAATTTTTCTGATTTTTTCTGATAAAATCATGATTTATTATTTTATTTACTGATTTTATTTAAAAACGGTCAGAATTATATTGATTTTTTTATAATTTTTTGATAATGTATTATTTTAATTGATCTGAAAAATTATTTAATTTTTAATTTCTTTTATTATATAATCCGATTTTTAATTTAAAATATCAATTTTAGAATTATCTTTTTCTGATATAAATTTGATGATAAATTTATATTATTTTAAAAATTCTGATCATTTAATTTATCGCCGATTCAATTATTTTATTATCATAAAATAACGTATCTGCATAGCGAGCGGAACAACATAGCGAGCGGAACACCGTTCCGCATTCGTACGAACTTTTTTTTTATCAACACAATAATATTATATTACAATTATAAAAATTAATCACTATTCTCTTTTTCAGAGATTAAAAAATTTATCTGATATATTCGCGTATAATATCTAAATTATTTGCAATTATTATAATATCATACGCGCGGATTTTTGCCATTTATACGATCATTCTTTTTATATATATCATTTTTTTTAATTTCAATAATATCTTTTTATGATTATAATATATTTATTTCTGAAATATTAAATAATCCGCTAATATATAATTAAATTTTTTTGATTTTTTGATATTTATTCAGTATTTTATTTATCATATAAAGATTTTTATTTTTCATTTTTAATAATATTAATTTATATATTAATTTTAAAATATTTTTCATTTATATATTAATTAAATCGTATAATTAAATTAGAGAATTATTTTGATATTTTATGATTCTAGATTTCAGATTTATAAAATTTTATATTATATTTTTTATAATTTTAGATATATTTGAATTTATAAATATGATATTTATCAAATAAGAATTTGATGATATAAATATTCTAAATTTAAAATTCAGATAATTAATCATTTATTCTGAATTATATAAAATAAAATCAATTATTCGAAATTCTATTTATATATTTTTTTTATTTATTAAAATAAAAAATATTTTTTTAAAAATAAAAAAAAAATTGTCTTTTATAATATATATAAATTAAAATCATATTAAATATTTAATTTTTTTATTATATGAAATTTTAAAAAATCAAAATATTTTATATCAAAAAATTGAAAAATATATAATGAATATAAATATATATAAAGAATAATAATATTTATTTTTTGATAATAATTATCGAATTTAAAAAAATAATGATTATTATATTTATTAAAAATTAAAAATTGATATTTTCTGATTATATAAAAATTTTATAAATTTTTTAAAATATTATAATTAATTTAAATTAATTTTATTTATTATTCAATTAACGTGGTTTACCACTCAGCCGGTCATATCAGTCAGTCGGTCACTTTCCGCACCAGAAAACCACTTAAACTTT